>CM061062.1:13942022-14402108 GCA_030762895.1 Sophora flavescens | reverse complement strand
GCATCACAACATCATAATATATAACTGCAAATAAATAATTAAATGCAGATAACCATACACAAATAAATAACACAACCACAAACCAAACACCACAACCTCAGATAAATCAAACAAACCAACACAGATAGCATGTAGTCATCGAGAAAAATCCCTCGGGCAATCCCCTCTTACCTCTCATAGAATTCTCAGTGAAATAAATTGCTTCGTCGAATGCCCGGTTCTCACGTACACAACGGAATAAATTCAACATTCACCAATACAATCAAACCATTACTAATCAAACAATTAAAACCATCAAAATCCTTCCTACATGGTCACGGTCTCAAGGGTCTTTGTGACTAAAAATTCCTAATCATGATTAAGTCATGGATTAATGATCCTTAATTAACCAAGATCATGGATTAATGGCTAAACAACTAAATTTTAAACTCAAAACTTCCTAACTCTCATATACCTAGATTCGACCTTGACATGTTCATGGGGCTAGGGTTTTTGGTTTTATAAATCAACTTGGATTCATTAAACATTCATACTAATAGGATGATTTCCAAGATCATTGATGAAAACCTTGAACAAAACTCATCAAATCTCACCCACTTAGGGTTCGGCCATCATAGAGATATAGAGTAAGAATTTTCATTTTGATAAACTAACATGGATTAGAGTGTGTAGACATACATGTCACATGAAATACATGATCATACATGACAACACATGAACAAAACTCCTACCAAACTCATCCTCTTAGGTTCTGCCATAGCTAGTTAATTAGGAAGGAAATTTTTGATTGCAACATGCTCTTAGATTTAAATAGTATACATGATATCAAGAACACAGGAATTGGTTTCAACATCATAGGATTTTTCTATGATTAGTTATGAATTTACAAAGTTAAGAACACAAAGATGAACATGATCAAGAAAGCTACAAAACAAGAAATGATTTGAACAAACAATACTTAGAAGGTTGTGAGGATGAATAATCACCTATTGGAAATGAAAGATGAGCAAGGAATCTTCAAGTTCCTTCACAAACCAAGCTTCTTTGTTGTGAGAGAAAACAAGAGCAAGAGAGAATTTTGGAGAAGATGAGAGAAAGTGATAGTAAGATCAAGAAGGTTATGGAACGATCTAGTGGCATGATGAATTTATGAGCAAGCCATGGCAAGCATGGGCCTTGCGCCACTTTTGGGCCAAGAAAAGCCCAAGTCCAAATTGATTTTGCAACATGAAATTAACTTAAGACATAAACCATTACAAAGGAAACTTGGGTAATTAAAATGGCATCATGAAAATTAATTCTTGGTCATGAATTTGGGCTCTAGGCCACAGCCCTTAATGGGTTTGGATGACAAGAATTTGGCCCATTTCACTTAGTGTATCATGAAAATTAGTTTAGGGACCAAAATGTAATTAATAGAAGGTTTAGGGGTCAAAATTCAATTATCCAAAATTGCAAACATAACCCTAAGCCACATTAAACCTCTCACATGGATGACTTAGTCCTAAGAGAATATAGAGTTTATCCACTTATCGAGTCCCGAAACTCCCGTAATCCGCTCTGTCGTTCGCCCGAATGAGTATAGCGTCCGTAAAACGTATATTATTTCACTTTTTATGAAATAATTCTAAAAATACACAATTGTAGGAAATAAAATAAAAATCTTAAGTTTTTCGTTCACGAATTAAAATTAGGCCTTTTGAGCAGTATAATTATACTGTCAATGGAATTCGCGGGCCGGGATTCACCTGACTTTCCAACCTAAATTTTAATCGTAGCTTTCTACGTTCAAGTAGAATTGAGTGATGAACTCGGTTTATTTACAATAATTTTCTAACACTCATATAAATATATAAACATAATCGTACTTATTTCTGTTATTTAAAACAGTGAAAATCGAGGTGTTACACCATCAGATGATAAACTAAGTTTAAAAGGCTTTAATATTGTTTCGGTATGTAGTTTATGTTTGCAAGATTGTGAAACCACTGAACATTTGTTTATGAGATGTTCTTTTGCTATTGATTTATGGAATTGGTTTAATAACATGGTTGAATGCAATCTTGACTTAAGCTCTGTTCAATCATTTCTCTCCTTATGTGACAAAGGTTGGAGTTCTCAATTACATGATATTATAATAGCTGCTATTGTTAATGTGTTGTGGGTTACTTGGCCTTGCAGGAACATGGTGAGATTCGAGGATAAAGTTGCATCCACATATAGGGCAATCACTATGGTTTTTGCCAATGTTTCACTTTCTGGAAACTTGAGTTCAGGAACATTGTATTCATCCATTGAAGAGTTTTCAATCCTGAAGAAATTTCCCATCAGAACTCATCATGCTGCGGCTCCATCAATAAAGCAGGTCTCATGGTTCCCCCCTCCATGCTATTGGGTAAAGTGCAACTCGGATGGCACTTCTAGAGGATCTCCAGGATTTTCAGCTTGTGGAGGATTTGTTTAGAGATTATACCAATCTTAGAATGCTTTGTTAAGTCTCTAAAATGTCGATGTGTATTTCCTTAAGTTTTGATGAAAACTAAACATTGGATAATGATTTAATTAACCTGCATATTGGTTGCTAACCTGTCTACTTAGTGTACAGATCAAAATAGTAAGACTCACTGTCTACCCACATAAATGACAACTTTGTTTGGATAAGCAAAAAGTCAACCTGTCTGCTGACTAGGATTATTGACTTTCTTCAAGAGAAGTCTCAACCTATCTTCTGATAAGTCCCTACACTTATCTAAGGTTTCTCGATGAAGAACCAAAGACCAAACAAGATTTTGGAAGATGTCCCCTCATATGTAAGACTCTGAAGGTCTCTCTCACTTAGTCTCACGCTTATCAAGAAAATTCAGAAGTCATTCTCACAAGTAACCTACGAAATCATAAGTGAAGTCCAGTTAAAAAATGCTTCCAACATGCTTTATTCCCTAGTACCCCTGGTTATTACACAAAAAGGGAAATGTAATCAGCAAAGTACAAAAAAGCACTATGCACAACTCGAATATGGCTACTACACGATGCATAAAGCCATGACTCTTCATGTTAGAGTACAACCAACGTTCTTATTGCATTAATGGCTACCCAGAACGAATCTATTGCATTTAATGAAGTTCTGGTTGAAGCCCACAACTGATGGAATCTCTCTAACGGATCTTAAATGCTTGAAGACTATAAATACATAAGTCATTGAAGATGAAGACATATAGAGAACTCACAGCATTAAAAGAACCATTACTCTGCACATTTATTTCTTCATTCTTTCAATCTGTATTCTTCAGTCATTTGAAGTTATTACGCTGTCTTTCCAAAGCTTACATTTTAAACCACTGAGTGTTAGTGAAAAAACTGTCTGTCTGATTGTAATTATTACAAACATACTTCTCAACCAAACTTGAGTGAGCCTGAAGAGGCTAGGTGTGTAAAGAATACTTGTCTTGGAGACTGAAGAGGCTAGGTGTGTAAACAATACTTGGAGTCTGTAACTTGATCAGTTATAGTAGATAAAACTTGGTGCTGCCAAGGACTGGACGTAGCTCTTTGTGTTGAAGAGTGAACCAGGATAAATAGTTGTGTTAATCTCTCTTCTCTTAAACTCTTTTGTTGATTTGATCATTATATTTGCTTTCTAACTAAGGGGTTAAAGTGTGATCTTTAAATCGGTTTTCAAGTTGTGTGCCTACTTGCTTTTCTGTTGAAATCTCATCAGACAGGTTACCTGTCTGTACTGAGTTTTTCTCACTCGTCTGAACCTATCTTCTGTGTGCGAAAAGTTTTCAACTTTGTTTTAAATTCTGATAAACACAATTCAACCCCCTTCTAGTGTTTATAGTTGTCTATTTCGGTTGGTATCAGAGCTCAGCCTCTGGGTTGAGCATCTAACAGTGTAGAGGTAAAGGTCCTGAAGAATAGACATGACTGTTGGAGCTAGTTCAAGTGGAAGTCACCAGACTGAAGGAGCTTCCCTAACCAGACCTCCATTCTTCAATGGAGACAACTACAACTATTGGAAAGATAGATTTCAATGGTTCATTCTATCTACAAACTCTGATCTCTGGGATGTCATTACTGATGGTCCATTTATTCCTAAAAATGAGGACAACACTAACAAGCCAAAAGCTCGGCGGACCCCTGCAGAAAAGACAAAATGGGAGCTGAACCATAAAGCCAGATACAACATCATTTATTCTCTTAGTCCTAAAGAATTTGAGAAAGTTTGTGCATGTGATTCAGCTAAAGAAATATGGGATACTTTAGCTGTCACACATGAAGCAACAACCAAAGTTAAAGAATCGAAAATTGTCATACTTGTCAGAAAGTATGAACTGTTTGTCATGGAGGAAGGAGAATATGTTGCTCAGATGATAGGAAGATTCCAAACTATCATCAATGGTCTAAAATCTCTTGGTAAAATTTACACTAATGTTGAGAAGGTTGGAAAGATTCTGAGAAGTCTACCTAAGCAGTGGAGACCTTTGGTCACTACTACCTCTCAAGCAAATGATCTCACTACCTTGACTATGGATGAACTTCTTGGAACACTCACTGTTCATGAGCAAGAACTTGGAGATGAAGTTATAACAAGGAAGGCCAAGTCAATTGCTCTAAAGGCTAATCAAAAGTCAGCAAAAGCCTCCAAGGCTCTGAAGGCAGATAAGTCATCCAGTGATGTTGACCTGTCTGAACACGAGGATTCTGAAAGTGACAAATTGTCTCTCCTAACCAAGAAGATAAAGCTTCTCTTACAGAAAAAGAATTTTAGAAAGGATAAGCCATTCAGAAGGTTTAACAAGGACAAGAACTTCAAAGAATCGACCTCAACAGACAAGAGTTCAATTATGCGCTATGAGTGCAAGAAACCTGGTCACATCAAAGCTGAATGTCCTCAACTCAAGAAAGCCCCTTTTAAGAAGTTCTTCAAAAAGAAGAAGAAAGGAATGATGGCTACTTGGGAAGACTTGGAGTCAACATCATCTGATGAAGAAACAGAGGACGAAGCTAATCTCGGTTTGATGGCCAACACTGACTCAGATTCAGATGATGAGATGTCCTTAATAGGACAAAGAAAACACCACTACTGGTACCTGGACAGTGGTTGCTCACGACACATGACAGGAGAAAGGTCTATGTTCCTAAACCTCCAACTTAAGAAATGAGGACATGTTGCCTTTGGAGGCAATCAAAAAGGGAAGGTTATAGGCATTATTACTATTGGTGGTCTTGATATAAATAGGCCAGAAAGTCAACAACCAGATCTGACCAAGACAGAACCTGTGTTTGAGTCCGGAGGACAAGTGGAGCGGACAAGTCGCCAGACAGTCAAGCACCGACCGGTCAGACAAGTCAAGATCTTCATGATGATCTCAAAAGGGATTGAAAGTTCAACACTCATCATCCTAAGGATCTTATTATTGGAAATCCCTCTGAAGGAGTAAGAACCAGATCCACTTTAAGAAAATCAAGCAATGTTGCCTTTATGTCAGAAATAGAGCCAAAGCACATTGAAGAAGGTCTTGAGGATGAAAGTTGGATTCTTGCGCAAGAAAAACTCAACCAGTTTATCAGAAATGATGTCTGGACACTTGTCTCTAAGCCCAAAAACAAATCTGTCATTGGACCACGATGGGTCTTTAGAAACAAATTGGATGAAGATGGCAAAGTTGTTAGGAATAAGACAAGGTTAGTAGCTCAAGGCTATAACCAACAAGAGGGTATTGATTATACTGAAACCTTTGCACCTATAGCTAGAATAGAAGCTATACGTATATTAATGTCATATCTTTGCACAAAACCAAATCAATATTTTTCAAATGGATGTGAAAAGTGCTTTCCTAAATGGTATAATTGATGAAGAAGTGTATGTTAAACAACCTCCTGGTTTTGAATATTCAGATAAACCAGATCATATTTTCAAACTTAAAAGGACATTATATGGTTTGAAACAAGCACCTAGAGCATGGTATGATAGACTTAGTTCTTTTATCATGCAAAATGGTTTTACTAGAGGACAAGTAGATACCACCTTGTTTAAGAAAAACTCTAAAGAGAACTTTATTATAGTCCAAATATATGTTGATGATATTATTTTTGGAGCAACTACTGAAAAGCTGTGCAAGGAATTTTCCAAGATAATGCAAGCTGAATTTGAGATGAGCATGATGGGAGAATTGAAGTTCTTCCTTGGATTACAAATTAAGCAGACAAGTGATGAAATTTACATTCATCAGCAAAAGTATACCAAGGAGATACTCAAGAAGTACAAAATGGAAAATGCCAAGCTCATGAAAACTCCCTCGAAACCCAATGCCAAACTAAGCAAAGATGATGAAATTAAAAAGGTAGACCAAACTGTCTACAGAGAATACAGATTAGTTGGATTTTGTGATGCTGATTTTCTTTGGAGACATAATAGAAAGAAAAAGCACTAGTGGAGGAGGTCACTTCATTGGAGCAAGCTTAGTCTCCTGGTCAAGCAAGAGGCGGACAACCATTGCTCTTTCTCTGCTGAAGCGAGAATACATTTCATTGCTAGCTTTTGCTCTCAACTCTTATGGGTAAAACATCAACTTGAGGATTACTCTATTTATGAGCATAACATATCTATATGGTGTGATAACTCAAGTGCTATATGCTTAACTAAAAATTTAATTCAGCATTCTAAGGCAAAGCACATTGAAATCAAACATCATTTTATAAGAGATTATGTTCGAGAAGGTATCTTTGATATTAAGTTTGTTAAAGCGAAAATCAATGGGCTGATATTTTCACTAAACCATTAGCAGAAGAAAGGTTCTTGTTTATTAGAGATAATCTAAACATGCATTCCATTGTTGAATGACATGTCTGAATGTGAACCTGTCTATGCTATCTACACCTGTCTGTGTTACTCGTTCGACTCTTTGAGTCACTATGCTAGAACTCAACAATTTTTATTGAAATGGTTATTAATTATTTAATGCCATTTATTAATCCAAAGCTAATCATGTGCACGTCAGTTTTTAATCTCGAAACCATGTTTTCATTATGTCTTAAGTGGGTGCTACAGTTCCCCACATAAATCGTGCCGTTTTAGAATTAAAAATATATCATTTCTCTCTCTTGCCTTTATTGCTATAAAAGGTAAAGAGTCATAAAGGTTTAACCTTTACGATTTCAAACTCTTTAACTCTCTCCGTCTTCGTCTTCTCCTCTTTGAAACCCTTTTCTCTTCTAAAAAAACCCTAGAAACCCCTTCTCTCGGAAATGGTACCATCTAAGCATCGTCGTCGAAAGAAATTCTTTGAGAAATACAACCCGAAGGTTCTTGATGTGGAAAAAATCTTACCTAGCAAAACTGTTGATCTTCAATAGATAAAGAAATGGGGTATGGATGTCACATTGAGGAGTTGGAATACTCCAAGTGGACTTCTTTCTTTGACATCAAAGAGCTTGTTCATCCCAAGCTTGTCAAAGAATTATGGACAAATGCTATGGTCATCACTAGCAAGATTGATGGAACCAAAAGCTTTAGGGCTCAGGTGATGGATAAAACCCTTCTCTTCCCCATCAGTTCTCTGGAGCTGGTTACAAAATGCCCTAGGATTGGAGCTGCTTTCAAACCTAAGTGGGAAAAATGGGTGGGAACCGAGAATGTCAACATAGATATCTATGGTGTTCCCAACCTTGAGAACCAGAAGCCTATAAGCATGGTGACAAAGTGCAGATTCTTGCACAAGCTGCTGCTGGAGTGCGTGTTGCCTAGGAAAGGCTCACGAGATAATGTGACCAAGATGGACAGATTTGCTCTGTACCACTTGATTCACAAAATCAAGGTGGACATCAACGATCTAATCTACATGTATCTTGAAACTCTGATCAAGAGGACCAACATGCAAACCTATCCCTATGGGATGCTGTTGACAGGGGTCTTCAGGAACAAGCTGTTTGTTCCCAGTGATGCCCATTTCATAGACATGTCACTTCCCATTGATAGGAAGATCTTGTCTATGATGGACATTAAAGGTATCCCTCTGGAGGATGTGGATGAAGATAAGAATAAAAAGAAGAAGAACCCTACTGTTAATAAGAAGCAGAAGGAGGAACCAGTGGTTTCCACTGATGAATCAGAGGTTCCTATTTATGAAAGGATCTGGAAGCCCTCTGGAAAGGTGGCCAGACAAGACCAGAGACCTGAGTTGGAGAAACCCTCAGTCTCTGAAGAAACTGCTGAAATTGTTGAGCCTTTAAGGTTCAAGCTGAGAAAACCCTCTCCCAAGAGGAAGACAAGTGAAGCTGAGGAATCAGTTGTTGCGTTTGCGCAACCCAGTAAAAGAAGAAGGTTAGTGAAGACCTTTGCCAAGGTCAGGCAACTGGAGTCTAAACCTAGCAAAGATGAAGTATCTGCTAAGGGGGGGCAGACAACTCTACCCTTGGAGGAACCCAAATAGAAGAAGCCTCTTGATTTGGGAATCATTCCTAGAAAAAGAAGGTCAGGCTACCCAGTGCCAATAATGGCTTATGGTGAAAGGGAAGAAATTACTGCAGAAGGACCCTCTGCAAAAGTTGAAGTTACTGCTGCAACTGCTACTGACCTGTCTGGTGGACTCAGATAGTTGTTCGCCCTGAAATTGACACTGTGTCTCCTTCAAAGAAGAAGCTGAAGATGTAACACCCTTTTTTCCTATGCTTTTTGTAGCAGTAAATACATATTTAAATGTGTTTATTTTAGATTAAACTCAGAGGATGATTTTAATTAAACTAAAATCATTTTATTATGTTGTTGTATTATATGAAGTCACGGTAAAATTTTTGGTTGAAAATTCAGACAGAAGCCAGTCTGCGTTTTCACTGCCGGTACAAGTTTACTGTGCAGAAAACCTAATTTTGACCCATGAACGAGACAGTTAGTGTTTTTATTATGTTTCCTTCAACTTTGGTTATTTTGAACATTATCATTCAAAAATAGAATATAATATTTTATTCGGGCGAAAACGTCGAAAGAATTACGATCGAAAATACAACCGGGTACGAAATTGAGCAGATTAGGGAGCACAAAAGAAGTGAAGTGACTTGATGGGACATGTTGGGAAAGGTTTATGACACACTCCAAAAGTGTAATCATCACAGTTTTCAAATTGTATCATATTATATTCTAAAAACCTATTTTTCTCTTTCCTCTTCAACCAAACAAGTCTTAAAGACAAAACTTGCTCTCCAAGCTCATCCTCTCTCCAAAATTTCGTGCTCCCCTCTCCCTCCTCTATATAATCATCACTCATCTTCATTCTCTCATTTTCTTCCTCCATCTTCATACTTCTTCAACTTCTTCCATTTCTTCTTTTTTTTCAAACACTTAAAGCTTCCATTTTTATTAGTCTTTTCCACTTGAGTTTTTCATTAAAGTTCTTACTTATATTAAGGGTAATGCTCTCATATGAATCTTTTTTCAAGTTTCATCTTTTATTTCTTAGTTTTCTTTATGTGTTCTTTATATGCTTTAAATTTCTAAAATCTCTCTAAAATGGTAGAAAACTCCTTTTGAGTTGAAACCACTTTTTATAGTCTTGTATTAACTTATATTTTCACATACTAAGAGGTTGTTTAAAACAAAAATCTCTACCTATCTCTTCCTATGAAGGCCGAATGCTAAGCATATGTGGCCTAGGAGGATTTTGCTTCAACTTTTGGAATATGATCATGTGTTTAAGTTTCTAACTATTCCTTGATCTTAAATCTATAAATCTTGAAAGGTTTGATAGCTTGTTTTCCTATGATGGCCGAAAATATGTATAAGTAAGCCTAGGATGATATGTTTCAACTTTTCAAGTATGATCATGGATATAGAACTCTTAATACCTTGTGATTCTAAACCTGAGAGTTGTTATCAAACAAAGAATATTTTTCCTCATTATCCTATGTAGGCTAAAACTTAAATGTTTTAGAGCAAGGATGTTTGAGTTTCATTTTCCAAAACGATCATGGACTAAGGCTCCATAATATAGAAGGATGCTAAGTCTAAGAGATTGGAAAGTTTAAGGATTTCTAACTTGTTTATTCTATGTTATTGAACCTAGGATGTGTTATTTATTATTTTCCAAAATGATCATGGACTTGAGCTCCATAAGATATTTGGATGCTAAGTCTAAGAGATTGGAAAGTTTAGAGATTTCTAGCCTATAAGTCCTATGAAGACCAAACCTAGAAGGTTATGGACCTAGGATACTTTGTTTTTCATTTTCCAAAATGATCATGGTTTTGAGCTCCTTACTATGTGTGGATGCTAGACCTAAGAGATTGGAAAGTGTAGAGAATGCTAGCCTATTTTAATAGCCTTGGCCGAATACCCTAAGTTTATAACTTAGTGGGATTCTAATTCAACCTTGTTAAATGATCATTATTTATGAACTCCCAACACTTAAGGATCATAAATCCATGAGTTGTATAATTTTCGGGGATCTCTAACCCTAATTTATTGTCTTGACCAAACCTAATACCTTGTGGTTTAGTGTTCTTGGTTGATTTTAACTTATGATCTTGTGTTTATAACCTTAGACTTCTATCGCAGAGAAAGTGAGGACGTTCGCGGTACTTCTATCCAAGCATCTCATATCTCTACCTAACCAAAGGTAAGAGGGGATTGCCTAGGGATATTCAATGACTATATGCATGTGTGTATGTGTTTAACTTGAGTGATTTGATTATTATTATGATATGGAGCCAATACTTGAATGACTTGTTTACTTGAGCTATTGTGATTATTACTTGAAGTTTATTATTACTTGCTTTATAGTATTGTGAATTATATATATGTGATGAACTGTCATTAACTGTGATATTACTGTTTGAGATATATTACTGTTGATTGAAGTTTGAGAAGCCGGACTTGAGTCTGTGCTCAATGATTATAAGGATTAAAAGCCCTAATAAGTCTTGAATAGAACTTTGAAAGTTTTGGTTTCATCTATAAAAGTTATGTTTAAAGTGCTTACTTCAAAAAGAATAAGATTCTCGTTTTTAAAAGAAATGTTGAAGTGATTTTAAGTCAATGGAAACTACCCTTTCATGATCTAAAGTTTTGTACGAGAGAAAACCTTTTTCGAACTATGTGTTTTATGAAAGAAAAACCCTTTGAAAATATTTGACTTTATTCCATCAAGGATTTCAAAAACAAACGAATTTCCTAATTGCTTTATAAAAGATTCTGCAAAGGAAAAGGATTTTCTCCTAAATGATTTGGAAACGTTCCGGTTACTTGGATAAGTGACCGAGGTTTTTGTTTTGGATTTGATTTTCACTGAGCGAAAAGTAAGCACATGTGAATAGGAATCTAGTCACGAGACGTCGCTCTAGTTTTCCGTGATATGCACGTGATCTAGGATCCGTGTCAAGAATTATGGACCAAGGGTCCTAGTCATGATGTTATGGGCTAAGAGTCCAAATCTTGGAATTGAGGATTGTGCGTCCTGATTTCGTTGCTGCGGACTATGAGTCCTTATCATGTTAGAATAAAACATGGATAAAATCATAAATGATTTCTGTGACCACAAACCTTGACTGCGGCATCGGTCTAAGGTGTTGTGATTGAGCTCTCGGACTACGCGTCCTGCGTTATTGATTTTCAGGTGATGATGAAATTTATGAATAGTCGCTAGCCTTTAAGCTTCGACAACGAATGAGAACGAACACAAAGAAAAGATCGAGAACTAAATGATTTACATTTGCATTTACGGCAGACATGCCTGACATGGTTTTATCATGAGACCTTAACAGGAAAGGTATCATGTGACGGTGTATTATCATTGTTCTTAAAATGGACAACGAGACGGTGTATGTGTATCATTGTGCCTAAGTGGACAATGAAATTGTGTGCATAATCGTTGTGCCTAAATGGCCAATGAGACAGTGTATTATCATTGTGCTTAGCTAGCCAATGAGACGGTGTATCGAGCCTGATCAACTCATTTTGAGGATGTTGGGATCTCCGGAGATTAAGTTTAGAACCTGATGATTGAAGTGTCATGCATTATCTTTATAAAAATGATTGATTCGGGTATGAGACCCACTTATATAACACTTGTTATTTTATCTATGAATAATGCTTAAATGCTAATATGCCAATGTGTTGTATGTATCATGTATATGGTTGTTGTATGATATATCCATTTGCCAGTGTCTCACTCTTACAGTTATATCAGGTCTCTTCGGGTTTCTTTGTAGTACCTTGGTACTCTAGTACCGATGTTGCAGAGGAGTCTTTCTAAGACACTTGAAGACCTAGTGTCAATGAATATTTGATAGAATGACCAGCTTAGGAGCCTGAGTTGGGTTGTATATCTAAAGAGGTCGGTAAATGTAGTGTTATATACATCCATCTGTAGTTTAAACTTTTTCTTTTGAAAATGGAAACTTAGAGAAATGTTGTATGTCATGGTAACTTTGTTACGAATGTGACTTTACGTTATAAATGTATGTATTATGGATTTCAGAGTTATCCTTAAAGAAAAATTTTATACCCCAGTTTTCTGACTTAAAAGAAAACAATTTTCTGAAAGCAACCAGTAAATTATCTTTTTAATTTACTTCCGCATGTGTTACTTAGTAATACCCAGGGGGTGTTACAGAAGATGTCTAAGGATCAGCTAGTTTTCTCCTCTATTCCCTATGCACGATCCTCACCCTCTCACCAAGATATCCATAACTCTTCTGTTTCTTCTCCACCTGCCTTGTTTGTCCAACCTTTATCTGTTATGTCTCTCATCTCCTCACCTGTCTCCTCTTACCAAACCCAAACATCATCATATGATGTTGTGTCTGATATATGTCAGTACACAGTGGTTCACAGGGACTCAACTCCCAAAGAACAAACTGGCATATCATCGAGTCTGTTTGTGTGTGATCTGCAATCTCTGATGATTGCAAGTTTTTCTCATCTAACTGTCACCCCTTCTCCTCCACCTCATATCCTTAACCCTTGTAGGGAGATTTTCTTTTATCCCCCTATTGTTTTGTTCATTAGAACATTGACTGAAACTCACTATCCTGCCTTTGTTGTAATGTTACCACGTAGGTCTAGATATTTATTTCTTTTAGTAACAGGATCAAACTCCTTTTTCTGTCATATAGATTCCATGTTACCTATAGCTCCATCTGTCTTAGCCCAACAACCTCTTCCCCCTCTTTTACAAATAACTATCACCTGTCTATCTCTCTGTCTGAGAGACTTTCCTGTATCTTTTCTTCTCCTGATACTGACTTTGTCATAATCAGTCCCCTGTTTAAGTTGGCTTTTCTTCCATTCTTTTATTATCAAACCCTTCATCAACTCATCTTCCCTCGCATTATCTCACCCTTCTCTGTACCCAAGGCACCCCCAATTTTAGCTCTGCCCTGGTACTCAAACCTGTATGTTTCCTCAACCAGTTTGCTTCAAGCTCGGTGACGACTCGGAAGACAAGCTGGATGAAGAAAGGCATGCGAGACTCTTTGTTGCAACAAAGAGTTGACTCTCTGTTTTTATAGTTTAGTCAGCCTAGGTAGTCTATGTTGTAAAAATCTGCCCTGTACCTAAAAACGCTTATGATGAATAAAAATCAATGTTCTTTTATCATGTATCTTCTCTGTTCTTTTTCTTTCTGTGTATTCCTTTTTGTTGTTGACAAAAGGGGGAGAAAGTACTGAAGATGATTATGTTTTGATTTGATGAAACTTGGAGTAAGTAAGATAATACATAAATGACTAAGTTAAAATAAAACTTGTCTTTAAAATTAAATCGATCATATATCTTACTCTATCTTTGTTAAGTGAACTTAAGTGCACTCTACGCACATCCCGTCTAGTTAATAAAATTTCAACTTATCTGATTTGTGTTACTTCCTCTGTTGATATTTTCTAAGGTTCATTAAATCATCTTAATGTTTGTCATCATCAAAAAGGGGGAGATTGTTAAGTCTCTAAAATGTATGATGTGCATTTCCTTAAGGTTTGATGAAAACTAAACATTGGATAATGATTTAATTAACATGCATATTGGTTGTTAACCTGTCTACTTAGTGTGCAGATCAAAATAGTAAGACTCACCTGTCTGCCCACATAAATGACAACCTGTCTGGATAAGCAAAAAGTTAACCTGTCTGCTGACTAGGATTATTGACTTTCTTCGAGAAAAGTCTCAACCTATCTTCTGATAAGTCCCTACACTTATCTATGGTTTCTCGATGAAGAACCAAAGACCAAACAAGCTTTTGGAAGCTGTCCCCAAATATGTAAGACTCTGAAGGTCTCTCTCACTTAGTCTCACGCTTATGAAGAAAAGTCAGAAGTCATTCTCACAAGCAACCTATGAAATCAGAAGTGAAGTCCAGTTAAAAAATGCTTCCAACATGCTTTATTCCCTAGTACTCCTGGTTATTACACAAAAAGGGAAATGTACTCAGTAAAGTACAAAAAAACACTCTGCGCAACTCTGATATGGCTACTACACGATGCATAAAGTCATGACTCTTCATGTTATAGTACAACCAACATTCTTATTGCATTAATGGTTGCCCAGAACGACTCTATTACATTTAATGAAGTTATGGTTGAATCCCACAACTAATGGAATGTCTCTAATGGATCTTAAATGCTTGAAGACTATAAATATAGAAGTCATTGAAGATGAAGACATACAGTGAACTCACAGCATTAAAAGAGTCATTACTCTGTGCATTTATTTCTTCATTCTTTCAATCTGTATTCTTCAATCATTTGAAGTTATTACGCAGTCTTTCCTAAGCTTACATTTTAAACCACTCTGAGTGTTAGTGAAAGAACTGTCTGCCTGATTGTACTTATTGCAAACAAACTTCTCAACCAAACTTGAGTGAGCCTGAAGAGGCTAGGTGTGCAAAGAATACTTGTCTTGGAACCTGAAGATGCTAGACATGCAAACAATACTTGGAGTCTGTAACCTGATCAGTTATGGTGGATAAAACTTGGTGCTGCCAAGGACTGGACGTAGCTCTTTGTGTTGAAGAGTGAACCGGGATAAATAGTTGTGTTAATCTCTCTTCTCTTAAACTACTTTGCTGCTTGGATCATTATATCTGCTTTCTAACTAAGGGGTTAAAGTGTGATCTTTAAATTAGTTTTCAAGTTGTGTGCCTACTTGCTTTTCTGTTGAAATCTCATCAGACAGGTCACCTGTCTGTACTGAGTTTTTCTCACTCGTCTGAACCTAGCTCCTATGTGCGAAAAGTATTCAACTTTGTTTTAAATTCTGATAAACATAATTCAACCCGCTTTCTCGTGTTTATAGTTGTCTATTTCATGCTTTGCTATGAACCTAGGAATGGGAAACTCTTTGATGGCTGAATTCAGTGGTGCAATATATGCAATTGAATTAGATGTGGAAAAAGGTTGGAAGCACTTGTGGCAGGAATGTGACTCGTAGATAGTAGTTAATGCATTTAAAAATGGAAATGATGTTCCATGGAGATTGTAAAATAGATGGTTAAATTGTATGTTATTATTTAAGCAAATGTCTTTTGTTGTAACTCATATTTTTAGAGAAAGTAATTCATGTGCTGATAAGTTAGCTGCCCATGGATTGACCATTCAGGATTTCATTTGGTGGGACTTAGTTCCCAATTTTGTTAGGGCATATTTTAACCATAATAGTTTAGGTTTTCCTTGTTATAGGTTTAAGTAGATTGTACTCTATCATGGGTTTGGTTTGCCCCACCCCCAAATGTCTCTTGTTTTCTATTTTTATCTTTTTTTAATAATATATAAGGTACTCCCTTCGGTCCTTATTATAAGAAACAAATGGATACTTTTTTTTGATCCAAAATATAAGAAACATGCATCAATTTTGACACATTAAATGCTAATTTCTAATTTTACCCTCATTTATTATAGGATTTATATTTACAAGATAGTATTGACTTTCCATAAAGTGGAACATTAATTAAGATTAGAAGGGGTATTTTTGTAAATTTATATGAACATTAATTACTATTAGCTTATTTCAATGCATTTCCTTGGTCTGTGTGTTTTAGGGTTTTGTTTCTTATAATAAGGACCGGAGGGAGTATGTTGCAAATGATTGATAAGGTTTGGGGTGCTAACCTAGTTAGGATGCCTTACCTTATAGTGATGCTTTTGCATACCTTTTTGATTAAAAAAGAAAGAAATTATTGATATTAAACACGTATAAGGCGAAAAGGAAAGAGAGGCGGTTTAGCTTTGAAGAATGATATTAGTAAAGCCTATGATCATGGTGATTGGGTTTACTTAAGAGAGATGATGTTGAAGCTGGGTTTCGATAGTTAGTGGGTCCAGTGGATCATGTTTTGTGTTACATCAATGAGTTATTCAATGTTATTTAATCAGGATGCAGTTTGATGTATTACTCCTGCTATAGGGCTTAGACAAGGTGATCCTCTGTCACCCTATCTTTTTCTCATTTGTGTTGTGGGTCTGACCTCTCTTATTAAACAGTATGAAAGAAGATGTGATATTCATGGTATAAAAAATTGTAGAGTTGTCCCCTCATCGGTCATCTCTTGTTTGTAGATGATTACTTTTTTATTTCTCCGAGCTTCCCTCACGAAGCTCTTGTCTTTGAAAGGATATATTTCGGCTAAGTATGAAGTATCCTCTGGTCAAGCTATCAATTTGGGTAAATCTGAAATTTTCTTTAGCAACAATGTGGATACTGGATAGTGAGCTTAGCAGTAATCTTTCCCAGGTTCTTGGTGTTATTGAGGGTTGGGTACGGGAAAATATCTTGGGCTCCCTTCCATTGTGGGGTGAAAGAAGAAAGTTGTTTTCAGTTATATTATAGATAGAGTTTGGAATAAAATTAACTCTTGGGAAGGTAGATCTCTTTCTAAAGCTGGTAGAGAAGTGCTTGTCAAATCGATGCTCCAATCTATTCCGGGTTATTGTATGAGTATGTATCTGATTCACCCTTCCTTATGTGATGAGATTGAGAAAATGATGAATTCATTTTGGTGAGATTCAAATAGAGGAGGTAAAAAGGGTATAAATTGATTGAGATGGGAGAAGATGGTTGTCCAAAAGGAATATGGTGGGCTTGATTGTCGGGATTTTCCTGGTTTCAATTTAGCAATGCTAGGGAAGCTTGGTTGAAAATCCACTTCTAACCTAGATTCTATGGTGAGTAGGGTCTTCAAAGCTGGATATTTTAGCTTCCAGGTTATGCTAAAGGAAGGTGCCCGCTGGTGTGTGGGGAATGGGACCAGTATCTTGGCTCGTGGGGACCCTTGGCCCCGTGATGGACCGTCGACTCTTTTCAAACGTGAGGTATCCGTAATATTGATAATATACATGTGAGTAATTTTATCCATCAGGATGGGATGAGATGGAACGTTCCTCTGCTTAATAGCTTTTTACAGGCTCATGAAGTGGATCAAATTCTAACAGTGCCTTCATTGAACACATCTGGATTTGATAAAGTAATATGGAAACACACAAAGATGGCTTATACACGGTGAGGTCCGGGTATAGGACATATTCGGACCAGATTATTGACTATTCATCGTTGAGGGTTGAAGGGAACTGGAAGCTTCTTTGGGACATTGAAGTTCCCCACCACGTTAAGATGTTTGTGTGGAGAACTTGCAGGGATTGTTTGCCAACGAGAGGCAGGATCCAACCAGAAGAATCCATTGCCCTTTAACACGCGTTTTGTGTAACGGTGAAGTAGAAAGTGCATCATGGCATGTTTTACTCTCATGCTTTGAAGTTAGAACTTGTTGGATGGAGGCTGGCTTCTGGGATCTTATTGAGCCCCTCCTTAGTCAAATGGAGAGTTTTTCCTAGTTGTTCCTTGCTCTGTGTTATAAGCTCCAACCTGATCAGTGTAGTTCTCTTTGTATGATCCTTTCGAGTGTTTGGAAACAGTGGAGCGATAAGCTCCGGGAAAATAAGCTTGTTTGCCATGGTCATGTGGTTGCTCTCAAGCCGCATCTCTCTGCATGAATGGAGGTGGGCATGCATGAAGAGGTCAAAACCTCGTATAGAGGCCCATCAATCAGCTCCTATAAGGTGGTGTCCTCCATCATCAGGTATGCTCAAATGTTACTTGGATGCAGCTGTTAGGAATTATGAAAATCTGATGGGGCTAGGCATGTGTGTTAGGGATGAGAAGTGAGACACCCCATTGTGCCCCGGTGTTTTATTAGCTTAAAACCTTATTAATTATTTCCTTAATCACGCGCTTAGCGTGAAAAGTACGTAAAAATTAAAACTTTATTTAAACAATCATATAACTTCTGTAAATTAAACACACCAAGGTTGTAATATATATAAATACACACCTGTTTATTTATTACATTACCAAAACACTGTTGAGGGAATCCTCTCAGTAGGATCCCTCGCAGGCATAAACTTAAAATAAAAGCCATACTTAGCGGAAACATATAAAAATACTCCTTCTTAGACACACTGGCCATACTATCTATACTCTACTCGCCATGGACCACAGCTCGACCTCCAGCGTCTGGTTCGTAAGGAGTTCCATCCAATTCCTCAGCAACCTCCGTTTCATACAGAGCTCCATCCAGCTCCTCAGCAACATAATCCTCTATCGGGTCTTCTAATGTAAGTAAAGTAACCCACAATAATGTAGAAACATAGGGGATAAGAAAATAGTTTTATCATCAAAAAACGAAAAAGAGTCATAGTAAATCATACCAGTAATTGTCACAGACAAACAACGTACATAACTAACAGATCACCCTCAAGTTCATATATCATTCTCTACCCCCAATCTCATGCTACTCAAAGACACCATAGTGGCACGCCTATTTCCTACGGTGGAAGTGGTCTCGCGAGAACTCTTGATTTTACGTGTATTATATTACCAATACACGGTGTATTATATTACCAATACACGGTGTATTATATTACCAATACACGGAAGTGTATTATATTACCAATACACAGAAGTGGTTTTACGTGTATTATATTACCAATACACGGTGTATTATATTACCAATACACAGATGTCCTTGTGTATTATATTACCAATACACTTTCGTCTTTGTGTATTATATTACCAATACACTTTTGTCCTTGTGTATTATATTACCAATACACGGTTGTGGACAACAACACTTATACTTGAATCTCACCAACCCGTTTTAGCAACATCCTAGTGCCTTAACCTTCCATTAGAACTTGACACATATTCTATGTCATAACACCTCTTTAACATACATCATCTAGGTTAGGCACTTCTAAATCATCATTATCCTCACACCCAAAACAATCATCTCTTAGACAACATATATATCTTTGCTTAAAAACCACTAAGCATAATAATACAAACCAGACAGATCATGCATAACACAATATCAATCCAAATATTCCCATATCACCAATATAGCACAAAATCAATTCAATAAAGGTAATAAAATCAAATCAACCATCAACAATCTAAAATCAACCTAATATCGATAAACCTACAATCCCCGAATCGCCATTGGTTTTTAAGAAAAAGGCTTCCAATGTGATTTTGGTTTTGTCAATTACTCGACTACTAGTAGGGTTTAGGTCGCCCTACACAATTATTATATAATCTACTACTTATCCATTCAGACGATAGGTTGGTTCTTTCCCCCACCTGGGTTATCACCGGACTCCCGAACTCGAAGCTCCTCGTTGTCACACCACAAAGTACTAACTCCACCTTCAGTGAAGGTAAGGAGATTAGATGCTCGAAGAGGTATACCACGAACGTCCTCGTTTCCTCCACGATGGAAGTCTAAGGTTATGAACACAAAATCACAAGTTAAAATCAAACAAGAACACTAAACCACAAGATATAGGTTCGGCCAAGACTAGTTCTTAGGGTTAGAGATTCCCGAAAATTATACAACTCATGGATTTATGATCCTTAAGTGTTAGGAGTTCATAAACAATGATCACTTAACAAAGTTGAATTAAAATCCCCCTAAGTTATAAACTTAGGGTATTCGGCCAAGGCTAGTAAAATAGGCTAGCATTCACTAAACTTTCCAATCTCTTAGATTTAGCATCCATATGTATCAAGGAGCTCAAAACCATGAGCATTTTGGAAAAATAAGAACAAAGTATCCTAGGTCCATAACCTTTAGGTTCGGCCTTCATATGATTTATAGGTTAGAAATCTTTAAACTTTTCAATCTCTTAGACTTAGCATCCAAATATCTTATGGATCTCAAGTCCATGATCATTTTGGAAAACAATGGAAATTTAAACATTCCAATCTCTTAGACTTAGCATCCAAATATCTTACGGAGCTCAAGTCCATGATCATCTTGGAAAAATGAAAGTAATACATCCTAGATTTAATAACATAGAATAAACAAGTTAGAAATCCTTAAACTTTCCAATCTCTTAGACTTAGCATCCAAATATCTTATGGAGCTCAAGTCCATGATCATTTTGGAAAACAATGGAAACTTAAACATTCCAATCTCTTAGACTTAGCATCCAAATATCTTATGGAGCTTAAGTTCATGATCATCTTGGAAAAATGAAAGTAATACATCCTAGCTTTAATAACATAGAATAAACAAGTTAGAAATCCTTAAACTTTCCAATCTCTTAGACTTAGCATCCAAATATCTTATGGAGCTTAAGTCCATGATCATTTTGGAAAAATAAAAACTCAAACATCCTAGTACCTAAACACTAAGTTTCGGCCATCATAGGATGATGAGGAAAAATATTCTTTGTTTAACAATAACTCTTAGGTTTAGAATCACAAGGTATTAAGAGTTCTAAATCCATGATCATACTTGGAAAGTTGAAACATAGTATCATAGGCTTACTTATTCATATTTTCAGCCATCATAGGAACAAGCTATCAAAACTTCCAAGATTTATAGATTTAAGATCAATAGATAGTTAGAAACTCAATCACATGATCATATTCCAAAAGTTGAAACAAAAACTTCTTAGGTCACAAATGCAAGCATTCGGCCTTCATTGGAAGAGATAGCTAGAGATTTTTGTTTTACATAACCTCTTAGTATGTGAAAATATAAGTTAATACAAGACTATAGAAAGTGGTTTCAACTCAAAAGGAGTTTTCTACCATTTTAGAGAGATTTTAGAAGTTTAAAGCATATAAAGAACACATAAAGTAAACTAAGAAATAAAAGATGAAACTTGCAAAAAGATTCATATGAGAGCATTACCCTTAGTATAAGGAAGAACTTTAATGAAGAACTTAAGTAGAAAAGATGAATAAAAACTAAAGCTTTAAGAGCTTGAACTTTTAGAAGAAAGAAGAAGATGAAGGTTTAATGGAGGTTGAAGGAGGAAGATGATGAAGTGAAAATGCAAGGGGTATATATAGAGAGGGGAGAGAGTGGCACGAAATTGAGAAGAGAGGAATGAGCTTGGAGAGCAAGTTTTGACCTTGTGCCTTGTTTGGTTGAAGAGGAAAGAGAAAAATAGGTTTTTAGAATATAATATGATATATTTCAAAAAGTCCATCATGACCACTTTTTAGGAGGTAGCTTAGGCCATACCTCTAGTGAGTCACCTCACTCCCTCATCTCACCTCAAGCCTTTTATGTCTCCTATTCAGCTCCATTTCACATGCAGCGGTGAAAGCAGAGCCAGGCTTTCGTTTGAATTTTCAACCGAAAATTTTATCGTAACTCTCTACCATAAAGTAGACTATGAATATGATTTTATTTTAATCAAAAACACTTTCTAACTCTCAAATTTAAAATATAATTTAATTATATTTTAACCGATTGAATAGTATAATTAAAATTAGTCTGTTACAAGAAGGGGTCTTTCATTGTTGCATGATCAGAACATTTCTCTGCCTCTCTTCGGGTCCACAAGGGTGAGGCTTTTGGCCTCCTCCATGCTATACGTTGGGTCTCATCTATGGGCTGAGAACATGTTTGTTTTGAGATGGACAGTAAATATGTGGTGGACTCCATTCATCGAAACCAACCAAGTTTGTCTGCATTTGGTACCATCCTCTCTAGCTGCAGAAGCATTTTAAATCAACATACAAATTTTCAAATAAAGTTTATTAGGAAACAAACCAATATAACGATTCATTGCTTAGCAGTGGCATTTATATGGAATGTTAGTCCCCCATATTTTTAATTCTTCTCCTACTTATATCGCACATTTGCTGATTAATAATATGCATTAAGTTTGCTTTGTTAAAAGAATAAATAAATAGGATAATTTTTACATTCCTCTAGTAATACTTTTCCAATGTCCTGTGGAAAGAGCTTAAACACAACAAAACAGATCGGTAGCTTCCAATAGCTTCCACAACAACAATACATCATTGACAATTCCGAAGTGCCGAGAAAATATCCCAATTTTATCAGATGCTACACACACTTTGCTCTCCACACTCAGGATCAGGAATCTCCTCCCCGTTGATCCTCCTACCCCATGAATGAATCCATCATGATCCATTCCACCCTCACAACTTAGATCCCCGTTTCATCTTAAACCACTTCCAAACAAAACTTCAACTAACCCCATAAAAACAAGTGACCCTTTTTCATCTCTTAAGAGAGAGAGAGAGAGAAAGCTATGGCTTTTTCTATTGGCAGCACCAGGCGTGGAGGTAGTTGGAGCCAATCGATCCTTCCTTCAACAAACCCCAAATCAAAGATACCCAGAAAGCAAAGAAGGAGAACAGTGCTCAAAGATTTCATCTTTGCAAATTTCTTCACCATTGGACTCGTTTTCTCCCTCTCCCTTTTCCTCCTCATTCTCCTCAAATTTGGGGTCCCAAAACCCATCACTTCACACTTCAGGAACCGTTCCTCTCGCTACCGAAAACCCATTAGGAAAACCGTTTCTTTGAGTGATGTGAATGCTAGGAACTACACCCATTTGACTGCAAGTGTTGACATCACCACCAAAGGGTTGTATGATAAGATTGAGTTCTTGGATGTGGATGGTGGAGCATGGAAGCAAGGTTGGAGTGTGACTTATAGAGGGAATGAGTGGGATTCTGAGAAACTGAAGGTGTTTGTGGTGCCCCATTCACATAATGATCCTGGTTGGAAGCTAACTGTGGAGGAATACTATGATAGGCAGTCTAGGCATATACTTGATACCATTGTTAGTACGCTTCAAAAGGTCAAATTTTGATCCTTCCTTTTGTTTTATGAGGTTGCTTGTTTATTCCTTCATGAAATTATGACATAATTTTTATTGTTTGATTTGGAGCGATTGAGTTAATGTATGTTGGTTGGTTCTGAGTGAAAAATGGTAAGGTTAAAATGGTTGCTTGTTTTGTCCTTCATGAAATTATGATAATATTGCTTTGGCTTATAACACAAGGTGGGGCTACAAAAGATTTTCTTATAACTATAGCACTGTGCCAAGGGTCAACTTTGAGCTCTTATCTTTATTATATCCAAGAGCTGGTGCCACGTTGTCTGCTTTTTGCAAATGATACTGTCCTCGTTGGAGAGTCAAGAGAGGAAATAAATAGAAAGTTGGAGATGTCGAGACAAGTTGAAGCACATGGTTTTCGTTTTCATTTAAGTAGAAGTAAGATGAAGTATATGGAATGTAAGTTTAACAGGAGGCACATTAGTCCTAGTTTAGAGATGAAAATTGGAGACCATATCATACCATAAGTCAAACGATTTAGATATCTTGGATTCATCATACAAAACGATGGAGAAATTGAGGGAGATGTAAACCATATGATTCAAGCAGAGTGGATGAAATGGAGGAGTGCTTCGAGTGTTATCTGTGATAGAAAGGTACCGCTCAAGGTTAAGGGAAAATTGTACCACACAGCTATAAGGACTGCGATGTTGTATGTGATTGAATGTTGAATGGTAAAAAGCCAACAAGAGAATAAACTCAATGTAGTAGAGATGAGCATATTGCTTTGGTTGAGTGGACCTTAGATAATATAGGATTAGGAATGAATGCATGAGAGAAAGTTTGGGTAGCACCTATTATAGAAAATATGGTAGAATCCTGCCTTAGATGATCTGGGCATGTGTGAAGAAGACCTATAGAAGTCCCACTAAGGAGAGTAGAGATCAAATGGAGGGTAGCCTAATCGCTTGATGCAGAGGGAGACCAGGCGCACGTAAACAATGAGAGAATCCACTCTCTAACTGTCACAATGAGAAACTCAAATTTTCATAAACTTCAAGATGCAAATATATGGATACAATGGCCCTATTTATACTAATCCTAGAGGCCTTCGTACAATGGGAATGCAACTTGTAAATTGGAAGTTTGTCAAATTTTATAGTTGGGTAATTAATGGCTAGGCTAGGTAACTAATGGTGGTGCTTAAGGTCCATATTAATGGCTTGGAGATGTCAACAATGGTGGATGGTTCACATGCATGGTTGGAAGGGTTTCTCCCCCTATCACCGACAAATACTATAGGTGAAATCATTAAGAATGACTTAGATGGTTAATGGTTTGTCTATAGACATGATTTGTGATAGAATATAATGGTGTTGTTTGATCCATGTAGTAGATCCCACCAAGTGGGAAAAGGCTTGGTGGTTGTTATTATTATTGCTTTGGCTCAATTGGTAGCAGTAGGATCGGACAAAACTTGAGTTGGATTTTACCAATGGACTTCCATTGGTCGGTGATATGTCGGTACCATTGTAAGCCCTTGTTGAGGATTGTGGCATGTCTTGACCTTTAAATTCTCCCCTTCCCCTAAAATTCTCTTTACCCAAAAAGAAAATGTGATAACATTTTATTGAATAATTTTGCGTGATTAATATCTACACTAGTGGTACAACTTTAAAGTACTTTTTTTTTTTAATTTTAGAATATTTTAAGGTTAGATTAGAGGAGATATGAACAAGCCCCACTGAAAAAGACAAAATATTGTAAGCCTGTCAGTTCCATAGCTTTAGTTTACCATGTTGAGTCATCAGTTTGATAGCAACTTGAAATATGATATTGACTGGGTGATTTTGGATGTGTAGGATTCTCGCCGGAAGTTTATATGGGAGGAGATGTCATATCTAGAGAGATGGTGGAGAGATGCCCCAGATGACATGAAGGAATCATTCATCAATTTGGTAAACAGTGGGCAGTTAGAAATTGTTGGAGGTGGCTGGGTGATGAATGATGAGGTAATGTAATGTTGATCTTGTGACTCTTTATCTTATTTACTGCGATAGCATTTGTATGTATAATTGTATATTCTATAACTCCAGATGTATCTTCGTTTCTGTTGAAGTAATTATAAGTAGAATTTGTGGATGGTAGGTTCAGGAATACTTTTCATGCTGATGAAGTGCATGTTCTAGAAACATATATGGCTATTATGTCTAAATAAGAACCTCACCAAAGCTTTCATGTTATTGAAGTTGGTTAGTGGTAGACCCCATGGTTTTTTTATTTTGGAAATTTGACTTTAAAATTGTTTTCTCCTTTATGCAGGCCAATTCACATTATTTTGCTATAATTGAACAGGTATGCTGAAAGCTTTGTCTATCTTTACAGTTGTATATATTGTTTTGGCATTTTTGCTACAATTTTTCAGTTCATTATATAAGTAATAGGGACAGTACAGTTATGTTTAACTTGTATCACCACCATGCTTGATATTTGGCTGGCATGCTGATGGATATGGTTACTCTCTTAGCTATTCAGTAAAATTACTGCAGAATCGGTTCTTCATATGGATGTAATAAGTGTTCTATTCTGATTAAAGGTTGTTAGTTATTGTATTGTAGACTGGAATATGTGTTGGTAAATACTGGGACATGCTAGTTATAGATAATTTATGTGTGTTTTGTAATGCTGTTATTTTGAAGTCATGGCCTAGTTTGGGATACATTCTATAATGAACCTAATAATACTGGTGATGGTAAAATTTGAAGCCATTATTTGGCTTCTTTGTACTTATCCATTTTTTGAGACAACTTCATCAGGCGTTATATTGTGACAAGTAGATTGATGCAAAAATTTGTTTGAGATTTAGCAAATAAATTCTTTTTGCTGGAGGAGTCTATATAGTTTTACTATCAATGTATTATCTAAGTTTTTTTTTTCTGTTTTGGATAAACATGTCTTACTTTTGTTATAATATTTGTTGATCCTGCTGTATTTTCTTAATTTAGTTTATCGTTCAAAATGGTATCTCAGACACGGTGTTGTTGCAAGCAGTAACACCGAATAAGTTTCCATATCACATAAAGCCAAAGGGATTGTGTATATTGGTCATGTAAACTTCTAGAGAGCATGACTCTTCTCAATACAACTGAACTCAGTATCAATGGAACTCATTCTCTCTTTAAGTTTGTCCATGCACTTAATATTCATTCGTTAAAATAGCAAATTATGTTTCCATGTTTCAATCTGTCCCTGTCATGTGATTTCATGTTCTTGTCAGAGTTGATCCTTTAGCTCTAGAGATTTGTATGTTATTTTGGATGATGTTTAACCTTTGGACAATTATGTATCAGATGGCAGAAGGAAATATGTGGTTGAATGACACCATTGGGTTTGTTCCTAAAAATTCTTGGGCCATAGATCCTTTTGGTTACTCCCCTACCATGGCATATCTTCTGCGTCGTATGGGTTTTGATAACATGCTTATCCAGAGGGCCCATTATGAGCTGAAGAAAGAACTTGCATGGCATAAGAATTTAGAATTCATATGGCGTCAAAGCTGGGATGCTGAGGAAACCACTGATATATTTGCTCATATGATGCCCTTTTATTCATATGATATACCTCATACTTGTGGCCCGGAGCCTGCTATTTGTTGTCAGTTTGACTTTGCTCGCATGCAGGGTTTTGTTTATGAACAATGCCCGTGGGGACAACATCCCGTGGAGACCACTCAGGAAAATGTTCAGGAGAGGGCACTTAAATTATTGGATCAATACAGGAAAAAATCTACTTTGTACCGAACAAATACTCTTCTTGTTCCTCTCGGAGATGATTTCCGCTATATTAATGTTGAAGAAGCAGACGCCCAATTCAGAAATTACCAATTGTTATTTGATTATATCAATTCAAACCCGAGCTTGAATGCAGAGGCGAAGTTTGGTACTTTGGAAGACTACTTTCAAACCCTGCACGAGGAAGCGGAAAGAATCAATTACTCGTCTCCTGGGGAAATAGGATCTGGTCTTGTTGAAGGTTTTCCTTCTCTGTCTGGTGACTTTTTTACTTATGCTGATCGGCAACAAGACTACTGGAGTGGTTATTATGTTTCACGGCCCTTCTTCAAGGCTGTTGATAGGATACTAGAGCAGACACTTCGTGCCACAGAAATAATGTTTGCTCTACTACTTGGGTTCTGCCGTAGATCACATTGTGAGAAGTTTTCAATGGGGTTTTCCCTTAAGTTGACGGCTGCTAGAAGAAACTTGGCTCTTTTTCAGCATCATGATGGGGTAACTGGTACTGCAAAAGATCATGTGGTTCTGGACTACGGAATGCGAATGCATATTTCATTACTGGACTTGCAGAATTTTATGTCCAAGGCAATTGAGCCACTTCTTGGAATCCGCTATGAGAAATTCGAGCATAGTCCTTCCCAGTTTGAGCCAGCACTGGAGAGATCTAAATATGATGCTCAGCCATTGCATAAAGTGATTAGTATTCGTGAGGGTACTTACAAAACAGTGGTCTTCTTTAATCCTTTGGAACAAACTAGAGAAGAAGTTGTGATGGTTGTTGTTGACAGTCCTGACATTACTGTGGTTGACTCTAACTGGGGTTGTGTTCAAAGCCAAATTTCTCCTGAGTTGCGGCATCATAATAGCAAGATCTTTACTGGGAGGCATCGGATTTATTGGGAAGTTTCTGTTCCTGCAATGGGGTTGGAAACATATTATATTGTCAATGGTTTTGCTGGTTGTGAAAAGGCTAGGCCTGCAAAGTTGAAAATTTTCTCTAAATCCAGTTCGGTTCCCTGTCCTACTCCATACACTTGCATACAAATTGAAGCTGATGTGGCTGAAATTGAGAATCGGCATCAAAGACTAACTTTTGATGTAAGGTATGGTTTGTTGCAGAAGATAACCTTAAAAAATAGATCCCCAAATATTGTAAATGAGGAAATTGGTATGTATTCCAGTTCGGGTAGTGGCGCATACTTGTTTAAGCCCAATGGTGATGCCCAGCCTATTATTGAAGATGGTGGGCAGCTGCTGATCTCAGAGGGCCCTTTGATGCAGGAAGTGTACTCATATCCAAGGACAGGTTGGGAGAAAGCCCCTATTTCTCATAGCACCCGTATATATAGTGGAGAGAATACAGTCCAAGGGTTTGTCGTTGAAAAGGAATATCATGTTGAGCTTCTTGGCCATGATTTCAATGATAAGGAATTGATAGTTAGATATAAAACGGATATTGATAACAAAAGGGTTTTTTATTCTGATTTGAATGGATTTCAGATGAGCCGAAGAGAAACTTATGATAAGATTCCTCTGCAAGGCAATTACTACCCTATGCCCGCTCTTGCATTCATACAAGGAACCAATGGTCAGCGGTTTTCTGTCCATTCCCGGCAATCGTTGGGAGTGGCAAGCCTTAAAGATGGATGGCTAGAGATAATGCTTGATCGCCGTTTGGTAAGAGATGATGGTCGTGGTCTTGGCCAAGGAGTGATGGATAACCGTGTAATGAATGTTGTCTTCCACATAACTTTGGAAACCAATATTTCCGCTATTTCAAATTTGGTTTCCAGCTCTTTCCCTTATAGCCCTTCACTTTTCTCTCACCGTGTTGGTTCTCACTTGAACTATCCATTACATGCATTCATTTCCAGGAAGCCGCAGGAATTATCCGTGAAGCCACCACCGAGATCCTTTTCTCCTCTCGCTTCTCCCTTGCCATGTGATTTGCACATTGTGAACTTTAAGGTTCCCAAACCTTTGAAATTTTCGCAGCAGCCACCTGAAGGTTCTAGATTTGCTCTAATTTTGCACAGACGACATTGGGATCATTCATACTGTCGGAAGGGAAGATCGCAATGCACTAATCTGGCCATCAAACCTGTGAATCTGTTCACCATCTTCAAGGATCTTACAGTCACAAAGGCTAAAGCAACTTCCTTGAATCTTTTGCATGAAGACCCTGAAATAATGGGATTCACTGATCAGTTTGGAAATCTTGCACAAGAGGGGCATGTCGCCATATCTCCAATGGAAATACAGGCCTACAAGTTGGAGTTGCGGCCGCAACAATAGAATGCTCATTACTGAATTGTTGCTGCTGATTGAAGATGAGCCACAAAGATGCAAACTTTGTTACTGCTCCATTGATGGTAGGGATGAATTATTCTTGGACTGCTTTCTGATTTAAACAGAGTTTTAAGGTGGTGCAGGTTGAGAATGTGAGGAAACGTGCAGTCCAAGCAAGAGGAGTTACCTTGGTTGAGGAAGTGTGACAGTGACCCTGGACTTTTGTAGATTACTGTTATAAAAACATGGATGAGTTATAGCTTCTACGGTTCCTAGTTTGTTTAGTATGTTGCTGTAGCATTTGAAGACGTTTTTTCCTGAATTTAAAAGATGAGTTTTGCTTAATTGACTTAACTTGTTATTGTATAATAACACGTCTCTTAGAGGCTAGTGATGATACATGTACAGATCTAATACCTCTATTTATGCAAAGGAGTGAATTCTTCTTTGGATGTGGGCTCTACAATTTGCTAAAGTAATACTGACTTACTGAGTTTTTTTTTTGAAAGAGGCAAAAGAGTATCTTTAATTAGAGTAGAAGGGGTACCCTAAAACCCATTTACAAAGTCCTGGATATGCAGAACAGATTACAGCCAGATCAAAATAGTTTTATCCAAGCAATTAAACAATTTCCTGGACTAATACACCAATCGGAAAATGTGCAAGGAGTACCTTTTGATCTAGATATAAACCATCTCCAAGAACAAACTTTGATCCTATCTAGCAAAAAAATCATATCTAGTTTCTGATTATCAAAAATAATCCCATTTCACAATTATGAAGATAAATTTGCAAAGTTGACATTAAGGGACAATAAATCTATCAGGCTTATAAAATGACCCTGATTTGCATTTCTCTGGAAGATACATTTTCATTTTGCACATTTAACATCTATTTATTCATCATTTATTCATTTTTGGATATTTGAAAATTGAAGCCAGGAATTTCAAAGCAACAATGTTACTGATTGAATAAAAATCATGCATACACTTGGGGCAAGCATAGGGTATTGGAAACGAGGGAGATAAATATGGATAGAGATAAATATCACCAGTAATACGTTAATATGAGGTAAGAGAACTGTCCCGACGTAGCAGAACGGATACAGTCATAGTGTGCAAGTATGTGTAGTAGCTTAAGGTAGTAGTCCCTAATCTAAGCACCATGGTTGTGGATTTATAGCCCTTAGGGTGTGATTTGGTTATTCCTTATGGGTCCCAATTGGTTAGTGGGATACGCCGACGATTCTTCTCTTTTTCCGTTTGTGTCACTTGTTGCAAAGGTGTCATATGTGTCCTAGAAGATTCTTTCTGCACCATGTGGTCGAATCCTCTTCTGGTTGGGCAGGGGGAATCTTGTTTCTAATGGACAAGTACCTGGGCTTCAGTTCATCAATGTGAGTTCAAGGACTCAAGTCTCGTGTAGGGGTCTTAGACCTTGGCTTCTCCGGAGTTCTTGGGTCATGAGGTGTTTCTAGGCTATTGGATCTTGGTGATTTTGGGCCTTATCCAAATTCGATGGGAACGATGTCCCTAACCAAGACTTGATGTGTCCATAGAGTGAATCACCATTTTTGTCTATGAAATTGTAAGGCACGACAAGTTGGTCCCTCACATTAAGAAATAGGCAAAAACGTTCTTCAAATTTGAAAAAGCAATCATATTAGTCCAATTTGACAATGTTTTTCAAATTGAGGAACATAATATAATGAACGTTTTTCAATTTCAGGGACGTTTTCTGTATATTTCGTAATGTGAGGGACCAACTTGTCACCGCCTTACAATTTCAAAGACCAAAATGGTGATTCACTGTGTCGATAAAATAATATAGGACTGATACTATAATGGTGGAAACAATGTCCAAGCATGTGTATAACACTATTAAATGTTTTTCTTGGAAAGGGTTAACTCTCCTATTGGTGAGACGATGAAGCTTTTTTTTTTTTTTTTTTTGTTGTTGTTGTTGTTGGAGATGGAAGCTGGAAGGGTTAGCAGTGAGACGATGAATTTTAATATAATTATTGGCCCCGAATTGTTATATTTCAAGATTTTTGCATGTATGTTACAAGCATGCTTGAATCTAATGCATCGAAACTACACTACGTTTGTAAAAAGAATAACTGAAATTCTATGCTTCTTACCAAAGCATTGAAAACAAACACACTTTTTCTGTCAAGGTTAATTTGTGGCCTATAAATTCTGCTGATTGCGATTGGAGATAACCTATTGAATAATGTTATTCATGTAAGTGGTTTGGTAAAGAATTCAAAATGGAAATGGTTTTTCTTTTTCTTCAAAAAATCATAGTCTTGTTTTATGCACGAGTTGTGACCCAGAACAATCAGAAGGCAACAACTTCCATTAAGACGAAAATTCCGAAGCATGCATGCTTAATTCCTGAATTTGATTAAGAAACAGTCGTGTGTGTAATTTGACATAAAATTGATGCCATGTTGATTAGAAGACAGTAAATTAGTTAAGACTTCTGATTCAGTTTCAACTATTTAAACTTGTTGAACGGAATGGCATCATAAAAATTTCCCACGCTCAACATAAAATGTGAAGAAATAAAAACACATGCAATTTTATATTGAATGGTTTGTGATAAAACCAACCGATTGAACCGAATTTTAATTGATTTTAATTTTTAACTGGTTTTGACTAGTCTGAAGTGATCTAATTGTGAATTCAGTTACGAGATTAAACCTTAACCAGTTAAGTTTCTGGTTCATGATCATACTGATCAGTGTCTGATCCTATCTACATCCAACACTAGATTGAAGTAAACAGTGTAGTTGTATTAACTCCAAATACTATGTTGTTATTTGCTAGTACAAGGTTCTAGTTAGAAGTTTGATTTACAATTTAGTAATTGGTTTTATTGATCCATTTGTGGACATGAAATAAATAAAATTGGAAGTATGCAGAAAAATATATTCAAATTTCCATATATAAGCCAAAAACTCCAGGCAATCCATGTATGAGGTGACATTTAGAGTGAGTGCTTCCTTGTTCCTGGAGCTGAACTTTAATTTATCACTCCTAAAAGAAACAAATTGGAGATAGAAATGGGAAAACCAATATAGCAACACTTCAAACCTCTTCTCTTGCTGAGCAACTAGTAAAACTTTGTTTTCAGTATTATAAGATGATTTCTTCTTGTACACTGACATTAAGAGTCTTATTGGGAAGAACAATACTGTTGATCACCACCACCTCATCTTCAACTGTCACAGCTTCTCCTAAAATAATTATAAGGGGAAAATAAGGAACTAATTTCATTACTGTCAAATGCAATAAATAATAAGAGGCAATTTTGTACCAATAAATAAATAAAAGGCATTTAAGTTGTACCTAGGATGGTTGTGCCAAGCTTTGCATTGTAGTCACCATCAGCCTGAACCATTGAATTCACTATTGGTCAGCCACAGTAAGCTTGAATGGTTAAAACAGCAAAGGGTTAAACAAGTTTTTCATCACCAACTAAAATTTCAAATCTGAGTCATACTGATTGTCCAAACTTTTCCTTTTAATCAAAATTTTCTCTATATATTTTTGTTGTATCAGTTTATCCTCTATAGTCTACATCACTATTTTTAAAAATGTACTGAACTTGCCTGCACCCTTGACCATCTTCCGATCGATGACTTCCATCCAACAATAGAATTTATGACAACAGCATTTTCCTGTCAGGAGTAAATACACAACAGTTTAATGTTTGTACATTGAAAATATCACACAACTTAGGCATCCAGTTCCTTACCTTAATTTCAACATCGTCCAAGATGATACAACTGATTAACCTGACACCAGCGCCTATACGAACATTTGCTGAGATAGAAACATTGGGACCAATCTGTTCAAGAATGAAAATAAAAATAGGGGTTTGTTATATATTTCATGCAAAGTATTCAGGTACAGAAATATGAGTTAACCACAAATTTTGGTTTTCTCACAATTTTTACATACAGCCAACATTTATAAATGCAACATGCACCATACATCTGAATAAAAAAAATTACGGATCTGGTATGCCCTAAGCATTTCAGCAGGTTATTACTGTTTAGTCTTTAGTAGTTTACAGCAGAAAATGCTTCAATGTATTACCACTATTTTAAATTTTGTCTCGAAGAGGAAAGGGTTTACAATCTTATATAGGCAAGAATGGAACTACCTTTGCAGATGGATTAACTTTTGCAGATGGATGAATATATACATCACCAACAATTGTAGCATTCTTCTTACCATCTCCACCAGCCAATAGATGTGGTGAAGTATACCGGAATTGAGCAAGGTACAACTCCGAGCATTTCAAAGACATTCTGTTCATGTCAGGTGTATACTATCAGTAAAACCCACTAACGGTCGAAGACTAAAGCTTAAGGAAAATTAAGATACTCGGCAACCCTACCCTGGAGTTTTAATTTGCTCCCAGAAATCCATTGTCTCATATGTATACAGTTGCTTCTTTCCAGCAAGAGGAGATAATATATCTTGATCCAATCTTACAAAATCGGAAGGAAGAGTCCTGAAGGAAAAAAATATATGCATTCAGCCTTGAAGATATTTCAGTTTTCAAAAGGATAAAAAAATGTGTGATGCAAGGGATGACTACTTTGGAATCAATGAGATATGTGTCCGGATTTTCATTGAATCATCAGGAAGTAGAAGAATGAAAACTAACAGGGGTTTGTTAGGGTAGGAGGTAGTTAGTTAGTTAGTTAGCTGGAGAGGGCATAAATAAGGGAAAATAAGAGTAGAGAGAATCATTCAGAGAATTGTACTTTGAGAGAAAGGGGAAACCCTTTGTGAAGGGAGACCCTTGGAGGAGAGTTTCTCTCCTTGTGTCATTCATTTTCAGTCTATCAATAAAATTTATCTTTCTTTTTCTCTATTTCTTTTGTGGGTTCGTAACAGGGTCGGATATTTGTATGATAATGAGCAACATTACTTTTAATCCCTAAAAGAGAAAAACCAAGTAGTCCGGTGTAGAGACTCTTTCACATTTGACTAACATATGAATCAATGGGTTATTAGGAAGTGTATCCATCTGATAGATAATCTCTTAGTTAGTAAGTTAGTTAGGGTTGCGTGTGAGATGACAGGCTATAAATAATAGAAAGAAGGGATTAGGGAAGGTGTCTTTGGATTTGCAAGGGAATTGGAGTGGGAGAGCACCAGGTCTCTCGAATACCTGGGTTGTAATAGTTCATTTCAGTCAATAAACACTATTTCCTCTATAATCTAAACCAGTTCTTATCATCATCATGCAATTAAAAATACTTTCTTGAATTTCGTTAAAAATATTTCAATAAGAAAGAAAAAGAAAAAGTGGTATTTAATCAACCTTGTGGCAGATTGGAGTGCTTCAAAGCTGGACACACGACGGAGATTAGCTGCAGCGCAGTCAATAAATCAAGTCAATTTCCAGTGGCACAAGTTTACTGTGAATATCACACGAAATAAACTAAGCTGGTAAAGTGAAAAACATGAAGGCAAAAGCATGCACAGTTTCTAGTTCTCAGACATGCACATGTCATACATAGAAAAGAAATGCCATGTTATTGATATATCAAATATAATGCAGCATAGTTTAAAAAACAATTTTTTGCCAGTTTAATATGCAGAGAATACCTTCATGTCATATTAAAATATGAAGTATCCCATATAATTTTTCTGATTAACAACAAAAAATTCATTATGAAATCAGAAAAGGGATGGGTCCAACAGTTTTTTCCAAACAGTATTTGTTTTAACTTCAACCAAACCCAGTAATTCAATAAGTAGATAATTGGTTCAACACTTGTCTGCATGTCTTCTTGGAAAATTCACCAGCTGGGCTAGCCTCCTAATTTTAGCATGATGAGTATCAAGCAGAACTATAGTGAGATGGCTCAGAAAAAAGAGAACAGTGTGGAAGGTTTGTGAACTTACAGAACAGAAAGAAAGAGAATGGCCACAATTGGAAACTAAGCTTTCGAGAGGCTTAGTTCTCTCCCAAGGGTTCTTCCAATTCCAATTCCAGCCTGCTTCATGCTCTCCATCCACCCTCCTATATAGCCCTACCTTACGCGTGACTCTTCGCCTAGCCGCGGTAGTTAGTTACAATACTTCTCTCTTAGAAATGATTTAGTGCTTCAAGCCCTTTTTAGCCACTTGGTAGACCTCCATTTCCCCCTCTCATACACCTTATTCTGTGTGGGCCTAATGTCCGCATCAATACCCTCCCCTTCAAAATTCACCTTGTCCTCAAGGTGAAAATTAGGAAATTGCTCCTGCACATCAGCTATGGTTTCCCGGGAATTTTCACGACTTGGGAGCCCTTGCCATTGTACAAGGATCTCTTGCCCAAGAGAAGGGGATCCTCTCACGACTAAGATCCGCTCCGGTTCTACCCGCAACTCCCATTCTTCGGAGACACAAGGTGGGAGTGGCTGCACCACCGCATCCGATGCTCTTGTCTTCTTAGCAGTGAAGAATGAAAAGCCCTGGGTGCACCTGCTGTCTTCCGGCAAGAGCAGCTTGTATGCCACTGCTCCTATCCTCTCAATGACCTCATATGGGCCATAAAACCTTGGGCTCGGTTTCTGGTTCAGTCTCTTTGCCAGGTTCAGTAGTTTGTAGGGCTGAATTTTCAAATAGACCTTATCCCCTACTTGATATTCAACATCCCTTCGTGTTTATCGGCTTGCTGTTTCATGCGATTTTGGGCCTGCACTAGCTGTTTTTTAAGTTCTTCCATGAACTCATTCCGTTACGTAGTCAATCTGTCCACCTCTTCTACCATTGTATTCCCAGTATCACCTCTAACTACCATTGGAGGGTCTCTACCATACAAGGCCTTGAAAGGGGTCATTTTTGTTGCTGAATGGTAGTTGGTATTATACCAAAACTCTGCCCAACTAAGCCATTTATGCAAATCTGTTTGGGCCGGATTCCTGTCATGCACCTCAAATATGTTTCCAAGCACACTGTTTACCACTTCACTTTGACCATCCGACCGAGGATGGTATGCTGAATCGAATCTCAATTTGGTTCCAGCTAACTTGAATAATTCTGTCCAAAAAGAGCCGATGAAGATCCTATCTCTATCGGATACAATGGAGATTGGAAATCCATGAAGTTTTACCACTTCTTTGAGAAATACTTCAGCCACTTCCTTGGTCTGTAAAAGGATGAGCCATAGCAATGAAATGGGCATATTTGGTGAATCTATCCACCACCACAAATATGGTATCCATCCCTCCCGATTTGGGCAAGCCTCCAATGAAGTCCATAGAGATGTCGGACCATTCTTTGGGTTGGAATAGGTAATGGTTGCAATAAACCTGCAGTGATGATTGCTTCATATTTGTTTCTCGGCAAACTTCACAAGCTTGTACATAGTGCTGAATTTCCGCCTCATCCCTTCCCAAAAGAAGAGCCAGGACACTCTTTTGAAGGTTCTAAAATATCCCGAGTGGCCTCCCAAGCTAAGTCATGAAATTCTTTCGGAATCGGGGAATTTTAGGAGAGTTCTTAGGGATGACCAACCTACCCTTGTAGTACAATCTCCCTTTGTTAAGCGTATACCCCTTATATGTGCTGCCATCGGTCATTAGTTCCTGCACCACCTTCCTTAACTTCCCATCTTGAGCAATCTCCTCCTCTAAATCATCCCACTCAAAAACTGCACAGTGGAGATAGCCGCAAACTGCGAGTTTTCTTGAGAGAGCATCTGCTGACCTTGTTCTCACTCCCAGGTTTATATTTTATTTCAAAATCAAACCCAAGGAGCTTAGATACCCACCTCGTTGTTCCTCACCCATCAATCTTTGGTCGCCTAAAAGCCGGAGACTCTTCCGGTCCTGTGTGGATCTCAAAACGCCTCCCTAGCAAGTAGTGCCTCCATTTCGCACTTGCCAAGCCTCTCGCCATGAGTTCTCTTTCATACACTCGATTTCTTACGTGCTCTATCCGACGAGTTTGGCTCATATATGCAACAGGCTTTCCTTCCCGCATCAAGACAGCTCCAATTCCCTTGCCCGAGGCATCGGTTTCAACCACAAAAGCTTTCCCAAAATCCAGTCTCGCCAACACTTTGAACCGAAACCATGGCTTGCTTCAATTGTTCAAAGGCGACTGTGCTTCTTCATTCCATTGGAACTGATCTTTCTTGAGTTCTTGAGTTAATGGCCAAGCTATTCTTCCATAACCCCGCACAAACTTTCTATAATAACACTGTTAAACCAAGGAATCCCCTCACCACTTTAACATCTTTAGGTAAAGGCCAATCAAGCATATCTTGAATTTTTTTTTGGGTCGTGAGACACGCCCGCCCGAGATGATATGCCCCAAATATTCCAGCTTTTCTTGGCCAAAAGAACACTTCTTTTTGTTGACCACCAATCCATTCTCCTTCAGTGATTCAAAAGACTTTCCCAAGGTGGTCCCTGTGGCTTAACTCATCCTTGCTATATATTAGAATGTCATCAAAGAAGACTAGAGTGAATTTTCTCAGAAAAGGCTTTAGTATGTGGTTCATGAGGGCTTGAAAAGTGGAAAGGGCATTAGTCAAGCCAAAAGGCATGACGAGAAATTCGTAGTGCCCTTCATGGGTCCTAAAGGCTGTTTTGGGAATATCAGAGTCTTTCATGCGTATTTGGTGGTACCCTGATTTCAGATCCAGCTTAGAAAAGACCCTCGCACCTCCTAACTCATCCAATAGTTCATCTATGATGGGAATTGGGAATTTATCAGGGATGGTTAGTTTGTTTAAGGCCCTATAATCTACGCAAAACCTCCACCCCCCATCTTTTTTTTTCACTAGTATCACAGTGTCTTTGTAGGGGCTAGTACTAGGCCCGATCACTCCAAAGATGCAACATTTCTCTCACTATCTTTGCAATCTCATTTTTTCGATAATAAGGGTACCTGTAGGGTCTTACTGTTAGGTATTGAGGCTCCTTCCTTGAGGGTGATTGCGTGATCTTGTTCTCTGTGTGGAGGTAGCTCCTGAGGTGCTTGGAATACCTCTTTGATCGCTTGAGCACTTCATTCAATTCCTGGACAGCACCTGTCGGTGCTTACGTTAGGTGAGCAAGCAGGGTCCTCATAAGCTACAAAATACCCCTCACCTTCATCTTGCAAGGCTTTAAACATAGCCTTCCAAGAGGCCTGTGCTTTGCATAAGGAAGGGTCACCCCTTAGCTCCTTCTTTTCTCCCCTATTTCCCCATCTCAGCACCAAATTCCTGAAGTTAGCTTCTATGTTCCCCAAGCTAGCAAGTCAATCCATCCCCAATACTACATCAGTTCCTCCTAGCTCCATTAGAAATAAGTGTTGCTGCATTTTAATCCCTTGGATGCTCAGCTCCACATTTTTACAAATCCCCTGGTTCCTGACTTGAGCCCCAGTCCCTACCTCAACCACGAACTCAGGGGTCTCGATTACTTCCGGCTTGACCCTGTAGCTGTTTTCTTGGATATGAAATTACTAGTAGCCCCACAGTCAATTAGTATTAACACCTCCCTGCTCCTTCGATTGGCCCCACACCTTAAATGACTGTTGGAAGTCAGCCCTTCCTCACTGTTCAAGGACAGTTGTAAGGTTTGAGCCTCCAAAATCCACGAGTTCGTCCTCCTTCACCTGTATGGGTTCCTCTTCTTCATTCTCAGATCCTTCCACCAACAAGAATTGGTAGTGTTCAGTTTTGCATACGTGCTCAGGCCCCCATTTATCTCCACATTTGAAACATAGCCCTTTTCGGCTCCTTTCCCTCAACTCGTTCTGGCTGAGTTTTCCTCCTCCATACACCCTCTTCACTTGCCCAGCTCCTTCTGAATTTGGGGTCTCCATAGGCTCTTTTTTCTGAGGCTCAACTTTATGAGCAATGGTTTTGCCTCGGAAGAAGTCCCTGGGCATTGAAGGCCCAGCTCCCTCTCTTTCGCGCCACCCTTTCTTCTCCTCCGTCATCAGCCCCCCTCTCCTCAGTGCGGTATTCTTCTCTTCCAGCAGGAGAGCCCTGTCCATCAGATCTCCTAGGGATTCGGAGGCATGCAGTTTGAGTTCTGCCTGAATCTCCTCCTTCAAGCCATTGAGGAAAACTCCCTCGAGCATCACTCTCTCCGCGCCCTTCAATGGAGCCGTCACCAACTCAAAACGATCCCTATACTCCATCACAGTTCCGGTTTGCTTCACGTTCAGCAGAGGCCCAAACGGGTTCTGAGCTAGCCCCGGTTGGAACCTTCTTAGCACTGCCTCCTTGAAATCCTCCCAATTAGGGTGCGAAGCTTGCTCCTCCCACCATTGATACCAGTTTAGTGCTCGATCCTCCAAGGCGATTACCACAGCATCGAGCTTCTCTCCTTCCCGCACTCCGTTCATCTTGAAGAATCTCTCAATCTTCATAATCCACCCATAAGCCTCGTCCCCATTGAACACTGGCATTTCTAGCTTTCTTCCACTCCGATCGTACGATGGGGCTCGACTAGCGGAGCTGAAACGCGAACTCGATCGAGATCCGCTTGATTGGCTTTCAGCGCTTCCCTCGTCCTCCTTACTCTCCGGGGTCCTTCGTCGCCTAGTGCGTCCCCGATGGTGCCGCTCCCTTCTTCGGAGGAGTCTCCTCATCTCAGTCATTCCACGAGCGAGCTCGCCCATCCCCGTCTGCAAATTCTCGAACCCACGCTCCAATTTGTCCACTCGGTTGTCCATCCTCAGTCGCGTGTTAACCATTAGCTCCAGGAAAGTGAGCTTTGATACCAATTAATGAGTATCAAGCAGAACTATAGTGAGATGGCTCAGAAAAAAGAGAACAGTGTGGAAGGTTTGTGAACTTACAGAACAGAAAGAAAGAGAATGGCCACAATTGGAAACTAAGCTTTCGAGAGGCTTAGTTCTCTCCCAAGGGTTCTTCCAATTCCAATTCCAGCCTGCTTCATGCTCTCCATCCACCCTCCTATATAGCCTTACCTTACGCATGACTCTTCGCCTAGTGGCGGTAGTTAGTTACAATACTTCTCTCTTAGAAATGATTTAGTGCTTCAAGCCCTTTTTTAGCCACTTGGTAGACCTCCATTTCCCCCTCTCATACACCTTATTCTGTGTGGGCCTAATGTCCGCATCATAGCATAGATAAAAAAAATAAGGCCACTCCCCATTTTGCAATCTATATGCCAATAGGCCCCCAGAGAGCAAATACATATAATTGATTTCGATGCTTGGAATTTGAAAGGTAAATTGTGCATGGTGAGTAAAACTAATACCAGTTTGACACCAAATTTTGTTTCAGCAAAGATAGATGATAAAGGACAAACTAAAATGTAAGTATTCGTACAACGTGTTATTAGCAATATCTTGTAAAAGACAGAACTGAATAAGGAGTAGAAGCAGGGAAGAGCATGCATCGTCATCTGCGTGTGTGCTTGTTTGCATGTTTATGCTCTTGAAGATGTGAAGCTGCAGTAAAACGTGAATGAAACTATACTTGTTCTATGCATTACTTATTGCTCAAAATTATTCAGGTTGAAACAAGTTAAATCTAGTGTTCTAGGGAACTAATTCATGAAGTACATAACCCTTTTATGATCGAGGCTTTTGAAACTGTGATGGAAAGTGACCAACCTCTGCCTTCTCGATTCATAGATACATCTTCGATGGCATTAAAAATGTCAGGGGTGAAAATGTAGACACCACAATTTATCAAATCACTAACCTGCATATTATAGAATGGTTAATCTTCTTTAGGCATAGTCCGAAGCAAGAGAAACATAAGATATACAAATCAAGCTCCAGCAGTGGATTTTTTTTTTTCTTGGGAAAAAATGAAGATAAACGAACCAAACTTAATACTCACAAAAGTCTCAGGTTTCTCAGTATAATGCAGCAATTCATTAGTGATTGGATCAGCAACCAACTCACCAAACTGGCTGGCAGATTCAGCAGAAACCTGCACATGACATTCCCAACCCCAGAAGGAGAATGAAAAAAACGGGTTTGCAATGAAACACAACGATTCATTTATACACGGATATATCCCCATCCCCATCTGTATAAATTCAAATGCACATGGATACATGCAATATTTTTTTATGCACCAACCTTGATTACCAACATTGTCCCCATACCACCATATCTTCTATGGGCTTCTGCGAAAGGAAGAAGAAATATTTCAGTAGTGCCATACTTCAGAAGAACTACTATGCCTTAATAGCAACATACTTACCAAGCATGGATGGTAGAGGAAAACTGCAGCAAACATCACAATTTAGCAGAAAGATATGTGACTGCAACCAAAATGTAGGGTATCTGTTAGAAATTGGTCACAAAGCATTTAAAATTTAATACACGAGACAATGTAAATTGTAAAAGCAGTCAACAGAGCAGTGTTTCTAACTGGGCTGTCTTCCATGATAAGATCTCTGAAGTAGTAGAGGCCACCTGCTGAACCATGTGGTTTATCTTCCTTCAAATATCTAGATGGATATGAGTAACACATCATAGTCAGGTCCAGCATCAAACAGAGTTTATAAACATACTTTTAAAGGGAACAAAAAAAGCTTCATATTAATGCAGTAATCACCTTACTGGTAATTTCAGCTCATTCGAAATTGAAGAGACATATAGCGCGAATTCTCGCTCCTCATAGAACCCAATCAGATATATTTGAGCCAAATTGGGTATCTGTAGAAGACAAAACTAGTAAGTAAAAGTACTCCACTTCATATCATCTCCTCTTCATCCATTTCAAAGCCAAAATTCCATTTGAAATTTTCAGACTAAAGGAAACCAGATCTCATACATCAGTCTCTATATTGAGAAACCCAAGTTCCTTTTTCTAGAATTTTTTTATATATATGAATGCAAGTCAACATTGAAATTGAAAGTTCCTTCTAATTTTCTCAATTTGAATTACTCAAGAAGAGTGTAAAGGGTAATAATTGAGGAGAAAAAGAAGCAAACCCTTTTACAAGCAGAAATAGGATGATGAACCATTGGCTGGCCAGCCAATGGGAAAAGAGGTTTTGGAGTATTGAAAGAAAGAGGTCGAAATCTGGTCCCTGCAGAAACAATTGAAACAAAAGCATAAACAAATTGAACCCCAAAATCCCAAATGAGAAAAAGAGTGTAACTTTGATCAGAAAGCAAGCAAAGATTTCAAATACCTTTAGTGGGTCCACCCACCATAATAACAGCAACCACCTTCTCTGAACTCTCCATATGAAAAGCACAGATCTTTAGCACAAAAAACCAAACTTGTGAATGTGGACTGGAGGGCAATGTGTGTTTAGTTTGAATTCTGGGATATTATGATATGAGTATCAACTCAACTCGTTTTTTTCCTTTGTTTTGATGTAGTAGGAGAGGGAAGGTTCCGAATTTCCAATACAAACGTTTGTTGGTTGTTGCGTCTCTTTGTGCGTCTTGTGTTGTGTGAACTTTACAATTGCCCACGGTTTGGAGTTTGGACTGACAACAAGTTCAGATCAGATACCTTGGTATATGCCGTAAATGAGTACAACTGAAGTCAAGTAAACAAAAGAGAGATGAGAGGTGTCAAAATATATACCTTCGGAAAATAAATTCAGAGAGGTGTCAAAATATATTTTGTCTTATCAATAAGCCCAGTATAGTTGACAGATAGTTAAGTTTTTTAAACATGTTGGCAAGAAATGGATTCCTATCAAATGAAAAAGATTTTATTGAAAAATACTTAGAAACTGTAAAGGTAGATCTCTAACCCTTATGCACACCAAACAAAATAAATTCTGCCCATGGAACAACCTATCCAGCCTAATTAACATGGTATTTTTTTTGGTAACCATGTTATAGGTATGAAATATCCATCACCGTAAGAATGATAGTAATCTTCGTCAGGAAATTTGTTGGACACATAAGGTGAGTTATTTGCTTCCAATCAAGTTTTATCCATATATAAGAGTCAGAATTCGAATCCCTGACCACTTGCTTTAGGTGTCAAGTCTTTTACAGCCATCAACATGCTGGTAATTAACATGGTATGTTTAAATTGATATTTCAGTTGCCAATTAATAACATGGCATTTTATTCCACTGGTGGCCCATATGACCCCTAATCCATGAATTCATCTGGGCTAGTCCATTAAGAAGTAAGTTGTTGGGCCTTTCTAAAATTGATATCTGCGCTCACCAATTATTGAATCCAGTTCCAGTCCGTAAACTTGGTTCTGCAAAACTAATTAGGTAAAAGGGCAAGCAATAGTCAATGAGGAGTGAATCAAGTAATATGATTCAATTACATCAAGGACTTTGGATTTGATTTTTGCTGGTGACCATTCATCCGTAAATATTTGGTGAAGCATATAGCATACTTTGATTCTGGAATGAAGAAACTTCTCCCCCCTAATAGTTTTTTCTTTCTTTTTCTAAAATAAAAAAATCTTGATTCTTTGTACCATCCTTACCATAGACAGTATTTTCTTTAATGCTACAAGTAAACAGAACTGTTTCTTGGTTAACAAGGTCTAATTTTCGTTTATACCCAGAGTCAGTATACAAACTTCATAGGCATCTGAGCACAAAATTAATTTTAAATATTCTAGTCTCTAATAATTATCATCAGTGTTTATGCATCTCAATTCTCAAGTAGAAATAGAATTAGAAGAGTATCACAAGATAAAAACTAGGAAGATTTAGAAGGTTTAGTTCAAGGAATACTGTTAGGACACAAGATTTTCTTAGAAAGATATCTAAATGGTGATGTGAGGAATGCATGTAGAGGATATGAGAGTTTGCATAATGGCCTAAGGAAACAAATGCAGGTGGTAAAATTATCCTGGATTTATCATTAGCTTTTTGAGTTTACTATGTTTTAAGAAGTGAGGGAAACATCTTATATTCTTATTAGGAATATGTTTTCTGAACAACAAATTGGGGATAGCATATGTTTTTGCGTGTATTTTTTAGATGTGTGTAAATAACACTACATGAAGATGAGTGAACATTGGCGAAAATATAACGGCGGTTTATAAAACCGTCACGGTTAATGGGTAAGCATCTAAAAGAGCGGCAGTGTTGATAAACACTGCTATTTTCTTAATTTTAGCAGCATTTTTTAAAGAAACCGCCCCAATCATCATTAAACTCTCGGCGTTTAATGTTGAACCGTCACAAAATTAATCCTTTTTTTCATTTGACCATTTCCGCGGGTTTCTCAATTAAATTCCCACTACTTTCCCAAAATAACCCACCCACTCGTCGTTCTGAACCCTAACCCACACCATTTCCATGGGTTTCTCAAGCTTCGTCAACGCCGTTGTGGAAGGCAAGTGTTCCTCAAGCTTCGTCACTCTTTGCATTTTCCTCTGTATGCTTCATTACTCTTTGCATTTTTTTCACTATATTATTTCAATATTTTTTATTTTAAAGCTTTGTTGCTCTGTTATAATGATCAATTTAATGGAAATCACTGATACTCTGTTACATTTGCTTCTTCTTTTTGTTCGTTGCTTTGCTCAGTTAGTTGCTAGGTGTAACATCCCTTTTTCTAGATTAGTGTATGAGGAAAAGATTAAGCATATTTGATGGCTTAATCATATTCCTTAGGTGTTAGTTAGTTTGTGTCTCAAGTTTGAAGAGGATCGGAATTGAAACGAGTCTGAAACACAAACAAATATGAAACCAAGAGATTAATTGGTCAATTAATTAATTGAGAGTTGGGATATTAAATTAGGTTGGGCTTTAGTATAATAGGCTTTTGAGAGTATCCTAAAATAATTTAGAAATTAAAATATTCCAACAGTAGGTTACACTGGATGAGGCGAATTAAAACACTCGGGCGTGCCGAAAGAGCAACACGAGGCAAAATGTGTGGATGACACATGTCTCAATTGGACACGTGTCCGAAGATGGAAGGTTGCATGGTTAGGGGCTGCCACCAAGGGACACTTGGATTTCCATCACACCTAACTAAATGACACCTAAAATGCATGCAAGATACCTAAAGTGCATGCAGAACACCTAATATGCAATGCATGAAACCTAAAATGCATGCATGACACTTGTACTCTACAAAGAAAATAAAGATAATAATAATATAATCCTAACTAATTAATATAAAATCAAGTGAATGAATGCATGAAGGCCTTTCCTCATCTTCTTCATCACTTCTCTTCACAAAACTTAGAACTCCCTTGACTCCTCGAAATCATATTGAGACTTTGACCTTCTTCTGTTCTAAATCTCGAAAAACTTCATACCTAAAAGATGTTCTGCTTCCTCTCCTCTTTCCAACGAGCTAAATATAATCAAAAACGGATAACTATACTAGGAGATATACTCAAATCACCAAAGCAGCTCAAAACCCTCAGCATCACACGAAAACAACAGAAAGAAGGCTCTTTGTGCTCATTTTCTGTTCAAAATCAACCAAAACCTTAAACATCAAAGTTGTTCCTCACTTTATTACCTTTCTAACAAGCCCAAGTTTGTAATTTTTGGGTGATCGGATCTTGATATGCACTCATATTACCACCACATCCTCAAAGCTGTCAAGTTTCTAACTAAGCTTGCTTTGGATCACTTCTCTTCCTTCTTCATCACTCAAGGGTAATTAAAGAAACCAAATATGGCTGAATTATTTTATTCATTATAACAAATCATACCTTTATAGAAATGTTACAGAATAGGATCCTAACATTATGCCTAACATTATGCATATACTCACGTATACTAAAAAAGAAATTAATTGTACTCTATCAATTACAATAATTAACAAATTATTTGGCATGATTCTTTCCTTTAACGGTAATCTCTTCACTCTTAATCCTCATCTTCTCAAAAATATTTATGTCATCCTCATGCAAGTCGTGTATTCATGGTTGCAAGTCCAAATTTTCACTCAAAAATTCTTAGAAAACCCTAGAAAAAAAACTTTTGATGAGAAACAAGTTTCTATAAACTAACAATAATCCCTACTTTCACCTTATATGTTTGTATGTATGTTTTTGAGGGTCTGGGACCCTTGCATGTTGGTTTTATGGCTTGTGGATGATGCTAGAGTGAAGATAATAACTTGGTGTGGATGAACATGGGTAAAATGTGATTATGGCAGCATAATATATATTTTCGTAAGCCCATAAATTTTTATACAAAAAATATTTATGAAAACTAAATATATACTTGGAAATAAGACTTCTGGGGCTTTAATTTGATATATAATATGTAAATATTTGGATAAGATTTACTAGGTCAAAACACCTGCCAAAGTGGAACCAAACTCTGTCTGCGAAAATATGTACATAGTGGGTTGCATGGTGGTTTTAAATATGATTTTGAAGGGTAAAAACTCTTATAAAATGTTCTGGTTTATTATTAAAGTATAAATAAAGTTTTGTTGAAGTTTTGGAATTTTTACATATGTATCTAAAGAGAAACAATTTCATAAAGTTCCATGTTGATGAACTCAGATTTCTGGAAAATCTGTACAAACAGAGGCAGTGTGAGATTTTTAATAAATTAATACCTTCGAATTTTGACATGGGACCAACTACAATATGTTTATATGTGAGTTGGGTACCTTCAATTAAATTTTCAAGGATTTTTAAGGTCATTTGAATGGTCATTCACAATTTAGACCCACTGTTGTTCTGTAAATGATTTTATAAAAGAGTTCATCATAAATTTTTAATGAAAAGTGTGATTTTGATAATAATATCTTTTAACATGGTCAAGTAAAGATTTTTGATAAAAAAAATGGACTATAAACAAGTAACGATATAGAAATAAGGGATTAAAGTATATATATGAGTAAGTTTCGGACAAAAGGTGATTCAAGAAATTATCGGACATCTCTAGCATCATTTATCCAGCCATGGCCAAAACCTATACATAGAAAGATAAGACGACCTTGTTGTTTTAATTTAAGTCATTCGCTTAATTCTTAGACTCGCGGCGCGTGGTGGGCAAAAGAAGTTCGCTCCGGACAACACGGAAACAAAGACTTTGTCTACCCATCGATTCAGGTAAGGGGAGAAAGCATGAGGGATAATTATGTTATGATGACTATATGACATGCGTGTTTGTGATGTGTTTGATTGATGTGGTTGCCGTTGTGACTGGTTTGGTTGGATTTTTGAGTTTATGAGGTGTTGATAATGTACTTGATGCTTTATATGACTTAATTGATGACTTATGAATATATGCATGATGCTTGTATATGTTGAAGTTGTTGTGATTGTTGCATGGAAGCCTAACCACTGGTTAGAGCTCAAATAATGAAGATAAAAGTTTCAAAAAAATATTTACAAAGAAAATTACAAGTAAGAATTTCTTTTAACAAGGTTTTGATAATAAAGGGAAGTTGTGTAATTTTAATGAATGGTGAAAATTTTAGAAAATAAAAACAATTTTAATAAAGAAAAATTCAATTGGAAATTTAAGTGATTTTATGCAAAAAGAAATTAATTTCTTTGAAAATGTTTGAAGAAAATCAAAGTTTATTTTGGAACTTGAAAGGAATTTATTTTGAAATTTTCAAGTGTTTTAGGAAAAAGAAGATTTGAAAAATAAAATGTTCTTATGGAAATAGAAATGGATTTTCCATAAACTTAAAGTTTTTAAAAAAAAGGATTTCAAAAGAAAAGTTTGCATTTAAAAGATTTTGTTCAAAGGAAAAGTTTCCATAAATTCGGTTTTGTATTTGTTTTTCACTGAACGAAAAATAAGACGAAAAGGGAACCTACTAACCGAGACGTCGGGATACTTGAGTTATAGTACGTGGATCCCTGATCTGTATCACAATGTTGTGTACTATGTGTCCTATATATGATATTATGGACTGTGTGTCCTATACAAGTTGTTGTGGACTGTGTGTCCTTTATATATATATATATATATATATATATATATATATATATTGTTGTGGACCGTGTGCCGTATATGCGTTGTTGTGGATTGTGTGTCCTACAAACGTTGTGATAAACGTGGAAAACGGAGTAAAAAGGGTAAAAAAACTGTTTTTCTACGACCACAAAGTTCTAGACAAGTGCACGGGACTAGGACTGTGTGATTGAACACTCGGACTTTAATGTCCTGTGTTGATAATAAAAACTTTAAGACATTTAAAATTCACAGGAGGTCGTGAGCCTTGGGCCTTGACAAAGAAAGAATGAAGCACAAAGAAAAGCCGCGAAAATAAAAGGTTTTACATGCATTATTTTTTTTGGCAAACGTGCCGATTATTCCGGATATCTTGGTAAATGAGGTATTCGAGACGGTGGTATTCTGAATATCTTGGTAGACGTACGAGGTATTCGAGACGGTGTTATTTCGGATATCTTGGTGCACGTGGTATTCGAGACGGTGTGTCTTTGTGGCAATTTGAGCTTGAGTGGCAATTTTGAGCCTGTGTGGCAATTGAGCCTGATCAGCTCACTGTTTTTCAAAAACTGCATGAAGTTGGGGTCTCCGGAGACTAGGACAGAATGTTGAAATATAGAAGTGCCATGTTTTCAAAAACGACGACGATTGTTGATTTATATGATTATTTGTGAGCATTTATATGTTGATTATGAATATTTATCTCAGATTCTGTTGTTTCTGTGTTTGGACATGCAGTCGTCATAATTCATCTATATATTGGTATCTCACCCTTACAATATATTAGGTTTTCCCTGGTCTTTTGCTGCGATACGAGGGCAAGTGGTGCCGAGAAGTTCCTAACCTCACTTAAGGATATTACTCCCGATCCTTGAAGAGGTTGGTGAAAATTCTATGGTAAGAACTATGGAATTCTTCCCAATAGTTGTCTTTTAGTACGACCAGCTTAGGATGTTTCCGTTGGGACGGATGTTTTAAAGAAGTTATTATAGGTGGTCTTGAAGAGCCTTGTAATGATTTTATAAATTTTAGTACGAAACATTATTCCATGAAAGTTCATATGTTGAAGTGTTTTGGATTTATAAATAAATCTAGTTGTTGGGGATTATTAAACTTGGTATGATTATACTGTTTGTGTTGTGTGCACTATTTTAAGTACTCCGCAAAACTTTTACCCTCATATTTTCAGACTTTTGAAAATTATATAATTTTTTTCCGAAAGCAACCAGTAAGCTTTCCTTTTAATTTATTTCTACATGTGATTAGGATGTAATGCCCAAGGGGGTCTTACACTAGGTTTTTTGATCGATGGTGGTTGATTCTAAATTCTGATTTCTGGTCGCAAGCTTAAAGGTATGTAATATGTATTCCTACTTTAATTATTCAGAGATTAGGACATTGATTGGCTTAGACAAATTCTGCTGCCTTTCTATGCGTTTCAAACATAGCAACCTTGTCGGTCATGGTAGCAATTATAGGGTGAGATGACTTTTATTTAGCAATTATAGCTGGGATATTAAAAAATTAGTTAATAGCCAATGAGATATTTGAAAACCCACCCTTAATACGTATCTTGTAAAAAAATGATACCATTTAAAAATAATTGAAAGGTATATTGGTATATATATGCTTATATCCAATTAATCTAATGGAACACTGATCTGAATGGTTGGTTAAAAATCCTCATGAACATCAAAATATGCAGGCATGGTAACAGATAGGAGAAACTAGTAATGTCTCAACTAGTAATGCTCCAAATGTAGTTCAAGACAACACGGTTGTTGAAGATCCTATTCGGAACATGATCAACGATGTTTTTGGAGTTGATAGACACCATGCAAACGAAGTACCTGTTGCATCAAATATAGAGGTTGGCGGGGATAGAGTGACACCGAATGTAACTCAAGAAGGGCACGGAGATTAAGATTTTTATGAATTAGCAAAAGATGGAGAACAACCCTTGTTTGATGGGTGTACAAAATATTCTAGACTGTCTTTTTTGGTGAAGTTGTACCATATAAAATGTTTGTGTAGGATGAGCGATAAAGCAATGACAATGATATTAGAATTATTGCATGATGCATTTGAACATGCAAAGATTCCAAGTTCATTCTACGAGGCAAAAAAATTATCAACAAGCTTGGTTTGAACTATGAAAAGATACTTGCATGCCCTAATAATTGTATGTTGTATTGGGGTAATCGAGAGGATGAATAAAGGGGAAAATGCAAAGTTTGTAACATGTCTAAAAGGAAATCAATGATAAAAGTTGGTAAGACTGAAATGTCTAATGATGGAAATAATGAGAGTAAGGTACCTGCAAAAGTTCTTCGTTACTTTCCACTAAAACCTCTATTACAGAGATTGTTTTTGTCTTCAAAAACTACTAAGGATATGAGGTGGCATGCTGTGGATAGTAAAAATGATGGAATAATGAAGCATCCTACAGATTCAGAAGCTTGGAAGTAGTTTGATTCAACACACAGTTCATTTGCATCAGATCCGCGAAATGTGCGTCTTGCATTGGCTAGTGATGGTTTTAATCCCTTTGGTGTTATAAATGCAAGTTACGGTATCTGGCCGGTTATTCTCATCCCATACAATACTCCTCCATGGGTGTGTATGAAGCAGACATCTTTTATCGTTTCAATGATAATTCCTAGCAAAAGAATGCCAGGAAATGATATAGATGTCTACTTACAACCTTTAATCAAAGAGTTGAAGGAATTATGGAATGAGGGTGTGGATGCCTATGATTCTTTCAGCCGAGAGATGTTCAAATTACATGCAGCTTTGATGTGGACAATTAGTGATTTTCCTGGTCTAGGAACCCTCTCTGGGTGGAACACATACACAGGACTTGCTTGTCCATCTTACAACTTTGACTCTATTCCTTGTCGTCTTCCTCATGGTAAGAAATCATGTTTTATGGGTCATCGCCGTTTTCTTGATCAAAGGCATAGATTTAGATTGAATAGGGTTCATTTTAATGGAAAGCAAGATTTACGTGAACCACCAAAAACATTATCTGGTATTGAAAATTTTGAACAAGTCCTGGATTTAAATGTCACATTTGATCAAAGACCAAAGATAGACAGAAAGGGAAAAAGAACACATGGTGGGCGTGTTCCATAAAGTAGCACCCAACAACGGAAGAAGAAATGCATATTCTTGAACTTCCATATTGGAAGCATAATTCTTTGCATCACAATCTTGATGTGATGCATATTGAGAAGAATGTGTGCGACAATGTCATCTACACTTTGCTTAATGATAGTGCAAATACCAAAGATCATATAAATGCTCGAAGAGACCTTAAAGATATGGGCTTTAAACCAGACCTTTGGCCTGATGAAAATGGAAAGTATTCTTTAGCTGTCTACACAATGACTAATCTTGGCAAGAAGGCATTTCTAACGACTTTAAGGAACATCACTATGCCAGATGGTTATTCAAGCAACATATCTAGGTGCATTGTTTGGATAACCTTAAGCTGAATGGGATGTTGAAAAGTCATGATTGTCATATATTGATGGAGCAATTGCTACCATTAGCCGTGCGAACAGGGTTGCCAGATGAGGTGTCAGCAGTATTAATTGAGTTGTGCTCAATCTTTAGACAATTGTGTGGTAAAGTGTTGAATGTTGAAGATTTAGACAAAGTGCAACGTAAAATCGTCCTCACTTTATGCCACATGGAAATGTTATTTCCACCTTCATTCTTCACTGTCATGGTTCACTTGGTTGTTCACCTTGTTGAAGAAGCCAAGCTTGGAGGTCCTATACATTATCGTTGGATGTATCCTATAGAAAGGTAAAAGAAGTATGGTGACATTTACTTTTCTTTAAAAAAAAGTTAGTATTGAATTGTATAAGGTTGTTATTAATAACATTTGTTGTGGTTTAATAGGTACTTAGGACAACTAAAATCCTATGTGTGTAATAAAGCACGACCAGAGGGGTCTATAGCAGAAGGTTACCTTATGCAAGAGATTTTGACATTTTGTTCAAGGTATTTAGATAATATTGAGACACGATAGAATCGACCCGGTCATGTAAATGATCACCCTAATGAAAATCTACAAGCTCATAGAATGTCTTAACCAACTGCCCTACAGTTGATTGTTACCTTTGGTGAGTAATTCTAGCAATTGTATAACTTAAAAAGTTTTTGTTTTAATAAATCTAATATGATACATCTATATAGGCAATATAGAGATATTGTACGAAGGCAACTAAGGAGTCGTACAAGGAATGCTTCCGAGATAGACAAAAAAGTTCATAGAGAGTTTGTTCGTTGATTTGCCAATCGTGTGAGTGAAAAAGTTTGTTAAATTTATATATTGCATTTATTTGGTGATATGCATGCCACGAACAATAGAAATTCTTGTTTCTAGATTGCCAACAATGTTGACAGTCTTATTGGGCTAGATAAAGATGTTCTTATTAGTCTTGCTCAAGGTCCTTCCAACCAAGCTAGAAGGTTCACTGCACATAATGTTAATGGATTCAAGTTTCGAACATTGGAACGAGACAAATGCTTAAAAACTCAAAACAATGGCGTTTTTGGCACATTTGGAACAATAAGTTACTCAAGCAATAGTGATGCCCAGATGAGGTTTGGAGGGGTGCCTTGTTATGGAAAATTGATAGACACCATTGAGCTTTACTACATTGGCTTCACAATGCCCTTGTTTAAATGCAAATGGGCTAATACCACTAATCCTAGAGGTATGAAAACAGATAAGTTGGGTTTTATGATGTCGTGCGCACGGACGCGCGACGAACGCTCGTGCGATTCCGGCAAGTGTAGTGTCCGGATTGCCGTCAAGTAATAAAAGATATCGAACCCACAGAGTGTGTTCTCGAATCGCAATCGGTTTTGAATCGATTAGTTCTGGACTGTATGAAAGGGTTTTGTAAAAGGGTTTTTGAATTTGAATTTAAATGATAAACAAACAGAAAACAAATGTTTATGGGGTTTTCGATTTAAGCGGATTCCTAGGGATTTGGGTTACCTTTGAGGTTGTTTATGTTGCTAATCTGATTTACCTTTGTTGATTACCAGAAATTGCCTTGAAGGCGAGTTTATCCTCTCGATAGCTTAAGCTCCCTCTCGGGTTACAAAAGCCGTGCCCAATTGACCCGACCCTACTCTCGTGGTAGTCGATCCCAGATTGGACCCTTTGCGTTACGTGACAACTCGTTGCTCCTCGAGGGACGGCTTCTAACTTTCGTGATTTCAGTCCCAAGTCTGACTTCTATAGGTCTGACACCCAAGTTCACCGCTAGGTTCCTCCTTGAAATGTCTCGGTCATGCAAATAACCTAAGTTCACCGCTAGGTTCCTCCTTGGATCATTCACATCTCACAAACTAGTGGCTCTAGGGCTTTACGAGTGAATCACCCTAGAAATCCTAAGTTCACCGCTAGGTTCCTCCTTAGAACGTCTATGTCACGTAAATAAACGGTTGCCGAAATTTATGAGTGATTAACACACTAGAAATCAGATCTAAAACAATTATGAAATCAACAATGGTTTCAACATCAAATTAACATCATTTACATGCCTCGGGCAGAGCCCTAGTCCCTAGAAACAAACTACTACTCCAGTCTTGCCATGGAGATGACAAGCTGGGTTGACAACATAATAAAAATCAGAAAAGAGAAGAGAGGAGAAGAAGAGAAGAGATCTATGCCTAGAGTAGTAGCCCCTAATGTCTTGTGTGTTATTCGATTCTTCAATCTCTGATGCCTTGGTCCATATTTATAGAATTGGGGAAGTTAGAGTCCCAAACCAACTCAAAATCTGATCTATTTCGGTTTCTTCAGGTCCAAGTAATGCGCGTCACGGCCGTGATGGCCATCACGGCCAGGCCGTGACGGTCTCTGCTTCTGGCTGCTTTGCAAAATTCAAATTCTCGCGACGCGAGATATGACTCGCGACGCGAGTCCTCAGCTTCATGGCCCGTGAAGAATATCACGGCTATGCCGTGATGTGCTCTGACTTGTGGTGGTTTTGGGTCACGGCCGTGATGGCTATCACGGCCAGGCCGTGACAGACTCTGACTTCAGCCTTTCTTCTTTTTCAGTTTTGCTCGATCATGGCCGTGATGGGCATCACGGCTAGGCCGTGATGGGCTCTGTTTGGCTCATTTTCTTCAGTTTTAAAGCTCCATCTTCATCCAAACTTCATCATGGTTGATCTTGAGCAATTTACCCTTTATATCTGCAAAACAACACACGAAAACCGCCTTACCCGTTCCAAAGGAAAATTAACCTAAAATCTAATAAAAATATGCCTAAACTACATGGAAATGCATGCAAAATGATGGACAAAGATGAGGTGGAATCACACTCATCAAATCACCCCAAGCTTAAAACTTTGCTTGTCCTCAAGCAATTACTCAGGCCGTATGATATATCAATCAAAACATGGATAGTGAACCAAGAACCCTAGAAGCTAATCCAAGTGATAGGCATTTTTAATAAGCACTCAAGAGATAATCAATTTCTAGTCCAATTAGAAGCTTAGGTTTTTTCAAGTTCATGTCCTCACTGATTTGGGCACTCATCTCACCTCACTCAAGTGCTTTAGGGTTTATTGACAATTCACTCCATTTCCTCAAGGAAAGTATTTTACCATAGGCTTGACTATTAACCAAATCTCCACTTTATTAATGAAAACACTTAAAAATCAAGAGGTCTTTTCCTTTGGTTGTAATGTGGCCATGGGATTTATTGTAAGGTGGGAAAATCAAGGAAAAGGGAATTTCAAGAAGGCTAGACTAATCATCAAACATTGCAAAGCATGACACCTTCTAAAATACCCCTTTTTTGGGCTTTGGTTTACTTTTCCACCTTTCTTCCTTCTATATTTTTTTTTCTTTCTTTTCTTTTCATTTCTCACTTTCTTTGTCATCCCCTTCTCCATTTTTTTCTTTGTGTTTATTTCATTTTTATTTGTTTGGAGAAGGGGAGATTTATAGCTCAAGAGAAATTACTTTCTAGCTTTTTCATCCCATACTTTTTCCAACTACCATTTTGCCCTTTTTGTAATACTTTAAAAGGTGCCATACCAAGCATTATTTATCAAATTAATTCATGGTACCAAGAAAAGTATTTTTTTCTTTAGGCTCAAAATTGGGCAACTAAGGGGTAGCATTTATCATTCAAAGCTCGGGAGGCCGGAAAAATACCTAGTGCCTCAATCATATCCAAAAATGTTTTCAGAAATTTTTAAGTTTTGAAATGGTTTCAAGTCAAGTTCTAGAAAATACAGTCCATGAGGAATTAAATCACTCTATCACAAGAAATGGGGTAGATTTAGTGAATACCCCTATTTGGCTCAAAATCTTACATTTAGTAGTTCAAAAATCAGTGAAGTACACAAACTTAAGGAACCACATGCTAATTATCAACTATCAAATGACTATCTCAAGAAATTTTATTTTTAGCCATATCACAAGAATAATGAAAAATTGGGTTCAAAATTCACTATCTCAATTCATTTGGCTCCAAGTTCTCACAATCGGATGCATGTTCTAAGTGAGAGGCAATCTAGAGAATGTGATCATACCAATCTATGCCTATGTGAATGCAATATGAATGCAACAATGCAAATGCAAAAATAAATACCCCTACCCCAAGCTTGATTACTTACATTGTTTCCAATGTAAATAATCAAGTCGGAGAGAGGAGAAAAATGGAACAACTTACCGAGTCGGTAGCGGGTGTTGGCTCACATTTCAGTCAAAACTTGGGTAGATATTTTATCACGGCCGTGAGGCTCATCACGGCTAGGCCGTGATCATTTCTGATCCTCAGGAGTTGCCCTGTCACGGCCGTGATCTACATCACGGCTAGGCCGTGATGCTCTCTGACCTTGGCATCCTACTCATCACGCCCGTGATGGTTGTCACGGCTAGGCCGTGATCCTTTCTGTGCTTTTGTTAAATTCATCACGTAGTGACCCCTTTGTCACGGCCAGGGCGTGATGGCCTCTGACTTTATCTTTTTTATGCTCTTCTTCTCTTTCTCAACCTGAAAACACTAGACAAACCTATTAATGATATTTTTGCCTCTTGATCTTCTCAAATTATTCAAGAGGTTAATTCAAAAACAAAAGGAAAAAGGGAAAGAAAACTTGGGTTGCCTCCCAAGAAGCGCTTATTTATGGTCTTAAGCTTGACCAAACTTCCTTCAATCAACCGGGGTCGGCTGGGCGTAGAAGTGCAGGCACACTTCTTTTCCAAGGAACTCCTTCAAATAGCCGTTTCTGCTCATACGGCCAATAATGCTTCCGCTTCGCTCTTTTCTCTCGGAGCTTCCTAGCCTTCCTTTCTTCCGGCGGAAGTTTTGTTTCTGCATGGACAGCAATTCCAACTTCACCACTGCTGGGTGCATCATTAACCATGCATATTCTTGGGGTTGCTTCCATGCTAAGCTCTTTCTCTACCGCTGGAGACGTTACATCAATTCTGCACACATGGCTCTCAAAAGGAGGGTTGTTATAAGAGTTAGTCAACTGAAAATTTACCCTACCTTCCTCTACATTTAGAGAGAGTTTGCCATTCCTTACGTCTATTACCGCTCCAGCGGTTGCCAAGAATGGCCTTCCTAAAATGATGGGGAATTTAGAATTCCCTTTCATGTCCAATACCAGGAAGTCGGTAGGGATGAGAATTTTCCCTACCTTTACAGGAACATTCTCTAGTATGCCTAGAGGAGTCCTAGTTGAGCCATCCGCAATTTGTAAGGGGAATTTGAATGGTCTCAACTCTTTGCTTCCCAACCTTTCCATGATAGTGAGGGACATCAAGCTTGCACTAGCCCCTAAGTCACACAAGGCTTGGTCTATTTGCACTTGTTCGATCGAGCAAGCGATGGAGAAACTACCTGGGTCTTTCAGTTTAGTAGGCATTTTAATCTCTACATCTACTTGCTTTTTCCTGACCAACCTTTGTGGGAAAGGTATCGGGGGTTGGTACGGTGGTGGAGGGACGTACTTTGGTTCTGGCTCTTCTTTTTCGCTCGTGTCCTCCTCCGGTTCCACGTCCATTTCAGCTACCCCCACCCCAAGCTTATCATCCCTCAAGTGTATGACATTGCAATGCTCATTGGGATTTGCTTCGGGTTGCCCCGGGAATGTACCCTTAGGTCTCGAGTACGTGATGGCTTGTTGGGAAATCTGGGTTTCTAGCATCTTGTTATGAGTTGCTAAGTTGTCTACCTTAGATGCTAGATCCTTTATTGCCTCACTCACTGCCCTTCCTTGTTGTCTAAACTCCTCATTCTGTTTTGTCTGAGTTTCGACAAAACTTTCAAATAAAGTCTCGAGTTTAGATCTTTGTACCTGAGGATACCCCGGTCTTTGTTCTCTTATTACCTTGACCCTCTTGGAACTCATGATTAAGCGTGTTGCTTTGTAGTTGCCGTAGGAGAGGTAAGGGTTGTTCCTCCTTTGGTTGTAGGGATTTGGGGAGCATAGTTGGGCAGCTTCGGGTTCGTATCATAGTAGTTGTTACAAGAGTTCACTTGCTCACCCAAGCGCTTAGGATCCATGTGGGCATTCCATCATGTCATGTCCCTGCATTCCACAAATCTCACAAACAAGGTTAGTAGCACCTAATGCACTCACATTAGCTCTTTCCAGCCGATCAAAACGTTTATTAAGTGAGTCTATCTTTGACATAATAAGATCTATGCTATTTACCTCAAACTTACCCCCCGAAATCTTGTTCGGGTTATTACCTCTTTCGGATCCCCATTGGTGGTAGTTGGTGGCGACATTCTCGATGATGTTGAATGCCTCAGTGAGAGGCCTATTCATAAACGCTCCACCGGCTGCAGAATCTAGTGACACCTTCGAAGAGTAGTCCAATCCGTTATAGAAGGTGTGCACTATTAACCACCTCTCGAGTCCGTGATGTGGGCACGACTCCAGCAGTCCCTTGTATCGATCCCAGGCTTCCGATAATGATTCTCCGTCTTTCTGGAAGAAGCCGGTGATCTGGGTTCTTATGTAGGCCGTCTTGGATGGAGGGAAGAATTTCTCCAAGAACGCCTGCTCCAGTTGTTCCCAAGTAGTCAAAGTGTTAGCGGGGATTTGCTTAAGCCAGGCCTTTGCCTTTCCAGTGAGAGATGAGGGGAACAGTCTCAAACGCACAACATCGACCGAGGCTCCATGAATCCGGATTGCATCGGTGAACTCTAAAAATGTTTCTATATGATCGGTCGGGTCCTCCGAAGGCAATCCTCCGAATTGATGTTGCCTAATCATGTTGATTAGCATGGGCGGTATGGTATAGTTTTCCGCCTCAATCTCTGGCCTTGCAATCCCAGTTCGCAAGCCTCTCGCATTTGGGGCTGCGTAGTCCTTCAAAGGTTTTGTATCCGGTTGATTCGCCATGAGTGGAACGGGACTCAACCTTTCTCCCTCTCTTTGTAGTCTTCTACGTCTGTGGAAGGTCCTCTCGATCTCCGGATCAATCTCACTAAGGCTCCAAAGACTTAGGGATCTTTGCATATAACACACAGAGAGATGGATACAATAGAAGGAAAAGAAATTCTTGAAATTTTTTTTTTTTTAAAATTTCAGAAATAAAAATCAAACAAAAAGAAAAGGTCCAGAAAAATCAATTCAAAATTTGAATTGAAATTCGAAAAGGCACAGTCCCCGGCAACGGCGCCAAAAACTTGATGTCGTGCGCGCGGACGCGCGACGAACGCTCGTGCGATTCCGGCAAGTGTACCGGACTGCCGTCAAGTAATAAAAGATATCGAACCCACAGAGACTGTATTCTCGAATCGCAATCGGTTTTCGAATCGATTAGTTCTGGACTGTATGAAAGGGTTTTGTAAAAAGGGTTTTGAATTTGAATTTAAATGATAAACAAACAGAAAACAAATGTTTATGGGGTTTTCGATTTAAACGGATTCCTAGGGATTTGGGTTACCTTTGAGGTTGTTTATGTTGCTAATCTGATTTACCTTTGTTGATTACCGAAATTGCCTTGAAGGCGAGTTTATCCTCTGATAGCTTAAGCTCCCTCTCGGGTTACAAAAGCCGTGCCCAATTGACCCGACCCCTACTCTCGTGGTAGTCGATCCCAGATTGGACCCTTTGCGTTCCGTGACAACTCGTTGCTCCTCGAGGGACGGCTTCTAACTTTCGTGATTTCAGTCCCAAGTCTGACTTCTATAGGTCCGACACCCAAGTTCACCGCTAGGTTCCTCCTTGAAATGTCTCGGTCATGCAAATAACCTAAGTTCACCGCTAGGTTCCTCCTTGGATCATTCACATCTCACAAACTAGTGGCTGCCGGGCTTTACGAGTGAATCACCCTAGAAATCCTAAGTTCACCGCTAGGTTCCTCCTTAGAACGTCTATGTCACGTAAATAAACGGTTGCCGAAATTTATGAGTGATTAACACACTAGAAATCAGATCTAAAACAATTATGAAATCAACAATGGTTTCAACATCAAATTAACATCATTTACATGCCTCGAGCAGAGCCCTAGTCCCTAGAAACAAACTACTACTCCAGTCTTGCCATGGAGATGACAAGCTGGGTTGACAACATAATAAAAATCAGAAAAGAGAAGAGAGGAGAAGAAGAGAAGAGATCTATGCCTAGAGTAGTAGCCCCTAATGTCTTGTGTGTTATTTGATTCTTCAATCTCTGATGCCTTGGTCCATATTTATAGAATTGGGAAGTTAGGAGTCCCAAACCAACTCAAAATCTGATCTATTTCGGTTTCTTCAGGTCCAAGTAATGCGCGTCACGGCCGTGATGGCCATCACGGCCAGGCCGTGACGGTCTCCGCCTCGGCTGCTTTGCAAAATTCAAATTCTCGCGACGCGAGAGATATGACTCGCGACGCGAGTCCTCAGCTTCATGGCCCGTGAAGAATATCACGGCTATGCCGTGATGTGCTCTGACTTGTGGTGGTTTTGGGTCACGGCCGTGATGGCTATCACGGCCAGGCCGTAACAGACTCTGACTTCAGCCTTTCTTCTTTTTTAGTTTTGCTCGATCATGGCCGTGATGGGCATCACGGCTAGGCCGTGATGGGCTCTGTTTGGCTCATTTTCTTCAGTTTTAAAGCTCCATCTTCATCCAAACTTCATCATGGTTGATCTTGAGCAATTTACCCTTTATATCTGCAAAACAACACACGAAAACCGCCTTACCCGTTCCAAAGGAAAATTAACCTAAAATCTAATAAAAATATGCCTAAGCTACATGGAAATGCATGCAAAATGATGGACAAAGATGAGGTGGAATCACACTCATCATTTTACCTCGATCAACTTTTCAAGATTAATGCATACCGGTGAACATGAAGATGATGAGCCATACATTAAAGCTTCTGAAGCTCAAATGGTTTATTATGTGGAGGATGAGAAGGAAGACGGTTGGAGCATACCAATTCATTTGAAGCCAAGAGACTTGTATGAAATGGGTGAAGATGATGAAGAATTTATGCCATCCAATGAGGCTTGCCTATCACAAAACTTAGAACAATTTTTCTCTGGTGATACTACACATATACAATTGGCAAGAGTGGCTATAGATGATGAACCTCAAACTTCAACCATTAATGAAAATGTTGAGGATGATAACAATGATATGAGTTTATGATTACTACAAGTAAAATTGTTTTAGGTTTTAGTTCTTTTTTTATATATTTTAATAAGAATTTTCCATCTTATTCTATTATTTTAATATGAATATTTGTATTTATGCATTTGATGATGTTATTATGTGAATATCTATATCTTGCACTTTCATTTACAATTATATGCCATAGTTTTTGAATTAAAGTTATTAACATTAATGGTATTATAGGCATGCTTCGAAAAAAAAGGTGTGTTCCTCCTAGTCTATCAACATCAAATCAACATGTATCATATTCGAGCACTTCCCAACCTGCATCTATTAGTCCACCTTTGAGTGAGTCTGTAGCTCACATAGGTTCATCCACTCAAGATGGGCTACAGATAGTCCTTGCCACTCGATCGATGACTCAGTCTGGATCTGAAAATATTGGACATCGTGAACTTGAAGTGGCTCCAGATTCTGCATCGATAAATCAGAGATTGCCTCGTACATGTTGGATAGTGGATGTCATTGGTATGTGATTTACATCTTCCTAGTTTCTCTAAATTTTTTTAATCTTGTTATACTTTTGGATAGCAATAGTTTGGTGTAATTTGTGTTAGATAACGAAGGCATTGTTACACAAACACGTCTGAGAATTAAGGATGTGTTTGCACTTCGTGACGGGAAATGAGTTGTGACCGAGTGGAATGCATAATGTCAACCTGTAGGAGACTCTGGTGGTTTACTGAATGGATTTTTGGGGTCGACAGCGAGTAATTTTGACCATTTCCCCATTATATTTGAAACTTGGCTTAAAGTTCCCAATCAATACAAGCTAAACATTTATGATGGATCTGTAAAGGTATCAATTTTTTCTCTGTGAGTACTTGTATTGAAGAACCTTCAAGAATCAATGGATTCAATGCAGTCAAGCTTATTGTTATCATTTTAATATCTCTTAGTATATTTTCACTTTAATTCTTTTTTTTTTTTTGTTCTTGATTGCAATAATCGATTTTTTCTAGCAACATTTAATATGGGAAGAATATTATACATCTACCTTTTCTCAATTTACTGATTACTGATGCTGTGTGAAGAATCCAAATTTCAGTTAATGTTAAGTTCCTAATATCAGTTCACAGACTGGAATGTAAGCTGCCCTATTGTCTTAAGAATAAGTAGTTATTTTTCCTTAATCAGGTTTCTATATGCTTCAAATTTTTAGCTATGTAAGTTTAGGATTATATTGATATTGGACGTATCAACATGTAAGCCCAAAACAATCTGTGCTATTATTTTGTGGTGACATGCTATAATGTTGTTATAACTTATAAAGCACTGGACTGTTTTTGTTAAGATCTCATTTAAACCAAATTCAGCTTTATTTAGATTCTTAAAGCCATGTTCAATCATTGGTTGTTTCTTTGGTCAACTCTTACTTTTCTCTTGTTGATTTTGCTGGTTTGACAGGGGAAATAATTGTTTGGTTTGGCCATGTTCATGGCTTATTTTTTTGAACATTCATGTCTTAATTGTTGTTTTAAGAATTGGGCATTAGGTATGACTTGGGTTTCCATATGTTTGATACGATAACTTTTTAAGTGAGTTTTGATTTCTTGTTTATATTATTTACTAACAATAACTTTTTTATGTTTGCCTTGAAGACTAAATTTGTTGTTGATGATTCGGGTCACAAAAGGTATATCTTTGCTAGCTTGGGGAAAAATGGAAGGACAGTAGGTGCAAAATGTTTGATATGAGATCTGTTATTGTTATCTAACGTTTGATTTTATGAGTCATTTGAAAAGTTATATAAAGTTGATGATACCATTAAATTGGCTTTCGCTTTTGTTGGCTTTACACATAAGGCTGAGCGACATGGTCTCGGAGGTTAGTTAAAAATATATTTTTTCTTGCCATTGATGTATTGTATATAGTATATGTATTTATATACAAGAGTATGACATTCTTTTAGAATGTTGTGATATGGAAATTATTGGGCTCCTTTATTGGCATGATTTTGGAAAATTATTTCTAGTACACAATCATAATATTTTTTCATTAATGGTGATTGTAACATCCCTGACCATCCCAGAATTGCTCCAAGTCAAGCACGCTTAACTGTGGAGTTCTTAAGTGATGGGATTTCGAAAAGAAGATGCATCTTGTTGGTATAGGTAGTACCAATCATTTCATATAAGTCATCCTTAATTGCATAGTCCCATACCTATACAGTCTCAGGATCCCTCTCATTCGGGTGTGTAATCGGTTCATTCATGTGTACCTCCACCTAGAAGCTTGCCAAGAGCCGCTCCTTGTCCGTGCCTTCTTGCACCGGCGACCACTCCTCGCCCTCGTCGGCACCCGGGTGTTACATGCCCACCATCTTCCGCTTGGTTCGTCCCCGAACCACACCGTACTGGGAGAGGTGCCGCTCTGATACCATTTGTAACATCCCTCGCTACTTTATGGATTGACGAATGTACCCACAAACCAACACGGGTCTTTTCAACGGAAAACTTCCCAGGAGGTCACCCATCCCAGAATTGCTCCAAGTCAAGCACGCTTAACTGTGGAGTTCTTAAGTGATGGGCTTCTGAAAAGAAGATGCATCTTGTTGGTATATGTAGTACCTATCATTTCATATAAGCCATCCTTAATTTCATAGTCCTATACCTACACAGTCTCAGGATCCCTCTCATTCGGGTGTGCAATCGATTCATTCATGTGTCCCTCCGCCTAGAATCTTGTCAGGAGCCGCTCCTTGCCCGTGCCTTCTTGCATCGGCGATCACTCCCCGCCCTCGTCGGCACCCGGGTGTTACAGTGGTTATTGTCACTCAATTATTTGAAATATTTGGAAAAGTAATATTTGATATATATGGATTTGTGCTCTCCATGTGTGACATAAATTATATAAGTTTGGAAATATATTTTGCATGATAAATACAACAAGTGTGTTTATGTGATATCACAAGTGAGATAATATCCATTTTGGAAAGCCTTGAATAATTATGCCTTGAATATCCATTGGATGGTTAAATTGGTACTTATGCACATATTTTGTTTCTTTTTGAGAATTTGATTATTTATAATATGTTATAACCTTTCATGGTTATTACTATAATTAAATTGGAGATTGTGGGGAGCATGTGTGAGCTCTTTTAAGTGCTTCCTCTAGAAATGAGATCCATTGTTTAAATGTGACTTTGGTATATTGTTTGTATTTTCCGCTGTGTAAATATCTATATTGAAAAAGGGATCTAGTTTATTTATTCTTCCAGCTGATATTAAGAAAATAATATACTGGAAAGAGAATATACCATAATCTATATATGTGCATGATATTGTGTACTTGGCTGATGTTATGAAAGTTAATACTTTTAGCCTTATATCATATGTTTTAAAGTGCCAATTTACTTAATTGTGAGCTCCTATTTGGATTGTTGTACTTGCAAAACTTGTGGAATGCTGTTGGATTTAAATTCATGATCAGTAGAGGTGTTTATTGTTGATGCACCTTCTTATGGACTGTATCATGGTTGAAGGCAAGAGAAATTGATTCCTGGGTAAAAGTATTTCATTGATTATAATGGGTAATTACCACCAAAGTGTGATTACTCATTATTAATTGGTGGGGTTTCTTTTTATCATTAGAGGAAAGCTTTTAGTTGTTACGTGCAATTACATGCCCAAAGGGGGTTATTGTGTGTCATGATTAGAAGCTGGTTTGCGATAAAGTTATTGGAGGTGCACTGGTCTAGGAGATCTATCTGCCCAAAAGGGATAGATTTCTAAACCCAATGTACGCTCATTGAGTAACTCATTATCGATGATTATGGATAAAGTTATTGGAGGTGCACTGATCTAGGAGGTTTGTCTGCCCAAAGGGGATAGATTTCTATACCCGGTGTATGATCAATGAGTAACCCATTATCAAAGATTGTGGATGAAGTTAATGGAGGTGCATTGGTCTAGGGGATTTGTCAGCCCAAAGGAGACAGTTTTTCGAACCTAGTGTATGCTCATTGATTAACTCATCTGAGGTTCTGACTGTGGTTGCGACCTTCACTGCACCTTCTGCCCAAAAGGGAATGTGTTGTTATGTTGGCCTCAAAATAGCTTGATTTAAGCTTAAGTTATGTCTTGCCTTGTTGCTTAGCTTAACGCATTTCAAGTTTTGCTTAACAATCATTTTAAAAAAAAAATAACAACTATGTTGCTTAGTTTGTTTTGGAGCATGATTATTTCTAATTTTAGAAAGACACGTGTCTGAGAAAAATGTGTTTTGCTATAAAAATTTTGAAAAGAAAGAAATAACGGTTTCAATTGGTTCTTGTTTTTGACCATGAAAGAGACTTATTTTTTTAAACCTTACTCTTTTGGTTAGGTTATTACCTAATGGAATTGATTAAATTATGATGCACATCATATGTATGAACCTTGTCGTCACTATGTATCTATGATAATTTTTATCAAGGATATCTGGATGATACATGTAATTGTGATTTAATTATTAAGACACCTATTGTGTAGCTGTCTTATTTTTTTTATTGATTAGTTGCATATGTTTGCTATCTATATGTTTGGCTCTTTATGTCTTGGGCATGATATATTCTGGAATGAGTTAATTTTGGAAGTCTATGTGAATGTTTGGTCATGAAAGTGATTTGTTTATATAGCTTGGAAGGACTTTTAGTCATTGTTTTACAGGATATATTTTCTGAATTATTACATATGAATGCCGCCCTAAAAGGGGTCACCATATGTTATAATTCAGTGAATTTCATGAAGAACGGTTGCAAAAATACAATGATCTTAGACTTATTGTGTTTTATTGTGTTAGCCACGACGACTTGGATATATGTTTGTCTAAAGGAGACATTATTTGAGTTGGGTTGTAGTCTAATGTGTTAGCTTCATGGTTAAGAGACTTTTTGATATATTTTTTTGTGTTGCCCAAATGAGAGTGTTTAGTGGATGATAATATCCTCAAATGGCTTGTGTTGTTAATGACTGGATTTTATGTTACCTTTGAGGATTTTATCAACTGGTATATTTGTTTGAAGATATATGAATTGGAGGATTATATTACATATCTTATCTCAGTTGATTTCCTACTTGAAATCACGATTTTACTATAAAATTTATTTATTGAAGATCTACTGTGAGTTTTGTAAATCTAACATGGCTGGATCTTGACATCAGTGGGAGGATTTTGACTTTCATCATTATTTGATGTCAAGAATGATAGTAAAAATAATTTGCCGAAGTATATGATTTTGGGATTTTTTTTGATTATTTGATGTCAAGAATGATAGTAAAAATAATTTACTGAAATATATGATTTTGGGATATTTTTTAATATTTTGGATATAGAAATACCTTTGAATATCATAGATCTCCTATGTAACCTATTGATCTAGAAATCATATGATATCATAATTATAATATGAATATTTGATGCCTTGACCAAATATATTCAAGTTTCTTTAACAAAACTAATTTTGTGCATTTTGTTGCATGCTGTGTTGTTACGTACCACATAAAGTATTTGGTTGAGAAACTTGTGACATGGCTTCACATTGAAAATTATTGTGATAATAATGATACCTTAAAATGGCATTAAGCATTTGGAAGTGAAGCAATTGATGTCAAATATATTTTGAAAAATAAAAATATGATGGTTAAACACGTTTGTGTTAGTTGTTCCATTAGCCAAGGGACTCAGGCCTTAGAATTTTAAAATCATGTTGAGAACATGGGCATTGTGAGTTCGTATAATGTGCTTGGTTAGTGGGAGCTTGAGTTTTATGTGACTCTTCTCTATGATGTCATGTTTTTATTTTTGAACACTTTGGTGTTTCTTGTGACATTTTCCATTTGATTTGAGAAATTAATGACAAGTTGAATATTGTTTTATATACTTTTGTATATGTATATCAAATGTGAAAATTTAAAGCTCGGTGTCATTAGGACCACTATGCCCATGGTTGACACCATGTTGGAGCTGAGGCATTCTTATTTTGAAAGCTTGACATCTTTGGGACCATTATGCCTATGGTCGATGTCATATTGGAGTTGAGGCATTCTGAATTTTTAAGCTCGGTGTCTTTGGGACCACTGTGCCCGTGGTCGATGCCATGTTGGAGCTGAGGCATTATGAATTTGAAAGGCTCAGTATCGATTGGACCATTATGTCTGTGGTCGATGCCGTGTTTGAGCTGAGACATTATATATGTTGAAGCTAGGTATTGTTGGGACCATTGTGCACGTGGTCGACACCTTGTTGGAGTCGAGGCATGATGGTTATTTTATTAACCATGTAGTTTCTTTGGCATTCTGGTATTTGAGAGAAACTGAGGACTGACAAAGAAAATGACAGTATGGCTGTTGGATCACATTGGCATGTCATTTTCTTGTTACACTCCACACTGATGACTAGTCGACGGAGTCGGTAATATTTGTAACTATGGAAGGTCCCATATCAATAAAGGGTATGACTACCCCGGTGATTCGATATTACTTGGCTTTTGTTGGATGGAGTCTTAACTAGGTGTTGCATCATGTGATCATTTGTTTCGTGGCCACAGTAAATATATGTTATTAGCCCGAGAGTCGTTTTCGAAAATATTTTCTACAAATTAAAATTACACAATTGATTTTGCGCAAGTGGGAGAATGTTAGAATTATTTCTTATAATTCTTGTGGGCTACAATCAATTGTGGTTTTTGGTTTGCGAAAAACGGGCTAATGTTATGATCCATTTGATGATGCTTAAGCCCACTAATATGGTGATCTATTTGTAATGGGCTATTGGCACCTAATTCTGATATGTGTGGGTGATAGTGTATGCCTTAACCTATAGGCCCGTAATGGGAGGTGCCTAGGGTTATTGTTACTATTATATATATAGTTGGCAAGGTCCCCTCTGTCGTCACAGATTTATAATTAGTTACTCCACGACTTGCCCCATTGACGACTGTGAATTGGGAGTGCGTGAACAGGCAGGGGAAGACTTGGTCTTTCAATTTCAGGGACTTAGAGTTGACAAGGGGTCTACCGTTGATGAGAATTTTAATCGTTGGTTAGTGATCATGTCTTCTCTTAAACTAGGTAAGTACCAAATCGGTGTTCTAATTTCATATAATGTGATTCATGAGGCTTCAATTTTTATCTTACAAATAAAAGATGATAAAAAGTAAGTGAGAGAAATAAATACCATATATGATATCACATACAGTGTCTAAAATTAGATGTTCAGATAATAACACTTGTTATTACGTACAAAAGTGGGACTTTCAAATTGATTTCTTTTTTATGAAGAGATTAGATATAAAATTTTGGTTAAATTGCAATCATGTCGAGTATGTACTTGACTACCCAACATAGAGTGTGGGTTGGATTGCTTGTTGAGCTTCCATTTTGTAGAATACTTTCACATCTCTTTGCACATTATCATTTGCATACACATAGAACCAGTTGAGGGGGCAATAGTGAAGAAAAAGGATTCCACATCGGTTATTTTTGGCTTTTCACATCGGTTTTCAAACTGATGTTGAAAAGACCGATGTTGTTTATTGTTACTTTTCACATCGGTTTTAAAACCGATGTTTAAAGTACATTTTTAACAGCGGTTTTCAAAATAACCGATGTGGAAAATTCATTTGTCACATAGGTAACCTATTGGAAATATCATTTTCCACATCGGTTTTATCTAAAACCGATATGGAAATTAGACTTTACACATCGGTTTTCAAAAAACCGATGTGAAAATTTCAATTTCCACATCGGTTTTAATAAAAACCGATGTGGAAATTTCACTTTCCACATCGGTTTTTTATTAACCCATGTGTAAAGTGAACTTTCCACATCGGTTTTTAAGTAACCGATGTGTAAAGTCTAATTTTTTAAAAAAAATCTTTTTTACATTTCTATCATTCATTTTTCCTGTTTCAGTAATGCAGATCAATACCAGAATAACATATTCTAAATATTCTCAACACAATCACTTTTGTACAACAAAAACACACTAAATTAATATATACTGAATTTATTACGAACAATACATATGTACGGTCAATGACATTTAGACAACAAAGATAATTAGAAACCAAAAAGCTACATGATATATTATAGATTTCATATCAAAATACATATGATCAGTCAAAAGTACATTATAGCTAGTACATGATAAGTTTTTAAACTAACAACATATATACAAACTATGGTTGCTACACATCAAGAAAGAAAGTTGACCAACGCCTCCTTATGTTGTTGATGTCGGAATCAAATAATGGAGTTGGATTGTTGAATATCTGCAAGTTTAATTGGATAAAAGATTATATCTTTTAAGTAATAAACTAACATAAAACATATAACGAATCTAAAACCGTTACTTCTAATTGTTACCAATTAACATTTACCTCGTGCCATCTTTCGGTGATCCTGGAGGAGATAATTTCGAACATCCACTTCATCACATAGTATCCACATTCCCATGATCCACGTTGTATACGTGACTACGTATAAATGAAACCCAATTAGAATATGAGGAATTAAATAGAAATCAATAATTTTACTCACTGCATTTGAAGCATTTGAACTAATAAATATCTTACGTTAGGAATAATCCATCTGATAGCCCGACCCCTTTCACCACGCAACATGTGGTTTGCATTAATAGAACTATCATAACAAAATAAACATTAATTAAAATATATGTAATAGATTTCAGATAATTAAAACAACTGCATTACTGATTATAAAGAATTTTAATGCTTACGTTTCGATGATCGTCTTCAGTTCATTCGTCGGCTTATTTCCAATTGAGCAGAAGAAGACCATGACGTTCATCCTAGGGTACAAGATCAACAGTTGCCAATGCTTGCCGTATTTGCGGAACAATTAGTGACTAAGTCATATATAGTTATAATTAAATAACCGGTACTTACTTATTGAGATAAGGCGCAAGGTAGAATTGATGATCGTCTCGGGCAAGTATATCACGTATGGTGGTGGCCGTGTCTTCTGATGCTAGGAGAACATCACCCTAAATGAACATGGGGTCAATGAACCCATAAAGGGCGAGGTTACCCTGATCAACTAACATACGATGCAGATACTTAATATATTGAAAAAACATGTTAATTATCATAGTATTTAAAATTTAATTACTTATAAATAAAATGTACTTACGTGCACCATAACGATAGGTGTGCAAAACTAGCCATTTCTTTATCGAGTACAATCTCCATAAGTTACTTCTTTGGGATATACAGTTCGTCACCTGGATTGGCATCATGTTCCAACCTTACCAAAGTTGCGTCATTCTCCATGGTAACAGAATAAAAATAAAGCATTATCTTTAAACAATAATAAATAATTTCAACTATGAATATAGAAAAACACAACTAACTGAATACCTCAGATGCAACAAGAAAGTTGACCAGTCTTCTTGGCCAGGGGATGAAGTTATCGGGGGCCTGACCCACTGTTTGAACCTCCTCAGTGGGCCAGGGACTCGAGCATCAGCATCTCGAATAATCTCAACAACGACCCTCACCTGATCATCCGGTAATAAACGATGGTGTATGGTATTACCTAAGTTATTATGTTCCCTCCCCAATGCCACTAAGCGGCGATCATGATGATCATCAACATACAACTCACACCTATCAGGGTCGTCATCATCATCATCATCATCACCATCATCATCATTTTCAGGCTGATGAGGAGGATCACATGAGCCCTTAGTGCTCACATGGACAGAGGGTTGGACCCCGACCGTCATCTGCTGGGACATAGAAGTCAATATTGGCATCTGCTGGGCAAACTGCTCGGCCATCTCCTGTCTAAGCTTAGTTGCAATCTCCTGTTTTACCCGTGCTCTATCTGTACCAACATCCCTGTGGCATTGGTGTGAAGATGAACCATGGTATTGGCGAATGTCGACGCCCCATCCAACACCAATGACACGGCCCGGGTGGTCTGGTTTACCGATGGCAGCAGCTAAGATATCATCGCGTCCTCTAGGAACAAAGGTTCCTTGGGTTACCTGCTCGTCTAAGGCATCCTATAACATATAAAATATCAGGTCACATTACAATTCGGTAACAATCTTAAAATGACAGTTACAATTCAAACTATACTTACAATCTTCTCAGCTACTTGGCGGGCCTCCTCAGATGTATATTGTCTCGTTTTTCTTTGTCGGACCCTCTTCCATTTACGATGGCGTGGGGGTGGAGGTGGATCAACAACTTCTGGATGATTTTCAGCGTTAGGATCCGCCTGAGATGCTGCTTCCTGACGTGCTTTCTTTTCCTCTTCCACCATTATCTGGCTAAGCTTTTTATATCCCCCACCAGACATGACATGGGGGTAGACATTCTTGCTTTGGTTTTCCTGCCCCTTTTTCCTCTTCTCTTGTTATAAATAGAAGACAATTAAATTACATAAGTAAATAAAATTAATGAAATTACATAAATTTAGAGACAAATCAAATAAGTTAACCTGAAAGCCGGGATCATGTCGGTTCTGAACAAAGCGATCCCACGTCGCCTGGTCAAGAAACGTGTACACCTCAAGTGGGTTCTTTTCACATGTTGGATTGAATACATAGTATCTGCCCAGGTCGACGTTAAAAGCCCTCCAACGCTCACCAGCATACTTTTTCAAATGCTTCTTCATATCCGGCGTATCCGGTATGTCAAAGGTGAGCTACATTAACACCAAAAGAATCAACAAATTACTGAATGATATTAGTAAGATTAAATTAAAGTAGATACAAACAAACACAGGACGTAAAAGTATAGATACCAGAATACTCTCCCATATCTGATCCTTCACGTCCGCCGGTACATCTTTCCAATTATCAATAAGTATACTAGGTCTGCTTCTAGCAAGGGTCACCACAAAACTGTTAAATTGCTTTGCCATTAGCCCAATAGGATTGAGGTTATTATCAAAGTCTATTTTTATCCTTTGATTTGAACCACGGTTGGCAGTCAAATTCCTCATTCGTGTGGCACGTCTACCCTTTCTACCCGTAGACGGGGTCTCCGACCCGCTGCATGAAGGAGGGATATCCTCAGGATCAACCATGTATACATGTTTAAACAAAAAAAAAACTTGTTAGTATGTCAGGATAAATATCAAACATAACTTATAAATATCGATCAACATACGTAAACATAACTTATAAATATCAACGTAAACATATAATATGCCTTTAAACATAACTCAAACTAAACTTACTTTGTGGTCAATTAGTAAAGTTCTCCCATAACCCTTCTTGGTGATCATTACGAGTAGCATGTACATCATCCACTTCATTTTCCTCATTGAAATTAGGCACCCGCGTTGAGAAAGAAGGAGTATCAGAAATATCAAGAGTTGAATCTTGATTTCCCTCACTACCATTATACATGTTTTTTCCCTAGAGAACCACTGACCACCTTTTTTTAGAAGGATCACGGATATAAAACACTTGTTTTGCTTGGGATGCCATGATGAAAGGCTCTTATCTATTACCTACCTTATTAAGGTCCACCAATTTGAATCCTAACTCATCGGTTTGCACACCATTGTTACTGTCGACCAACTGACATTTAAAAACAGGTACTCTAAACTTCGTGTAATTAACCTCCCATATCTCTTCAATGATTCCAAAGTATGAAACGGATGCCATAACAGGGTTTTTATCTTTCGAACTAGAGAAATGCATGGACTCAGCGATGACCATAACCCAACTGTTTTGCATCGTACTTTTGTCATCCTGGGACTTTGTATAGAAGGAAATCTTATTGATATCGTACCCACTCCAGCATATGACATCAAAGTTAGGCCCCTGTGCTAGCCATTTTAATTTATCAGAAGCAATACCATCCTTTGCAATTTTTTCTTTAAACCAGTTCAAGAAAGTCTTGTTATGCTTGTTCAAACACCATTTTTCATTCATTCTAGGGTAAGTTTCATTGATGATGCTTTTGTGCTCACATAAGTATGGTTCAACCTCATCAGTGTTATTCAATATACACAACTGTGCTTTAAGCACTTCCTCCCGATCCATGCTCTTAACAGTGATACCTCGTGTACCCTTACCATCATATCTTCCTTCGTGACGAGACTTCGGAAGCCCTACAGGTTCCGCTTTTGACATGTAGTCTGTACAAAACTCAATAACTTCTTCTGCAACATACCTTTCAACAATAAATGCTTCGGGACGGTGTGGATTCTTCATATATCCTTTCAAGATCTTCATGTATCACTCAACCGAGTACATCCACCTTAAATAAACGGGGCCGCACAATCTAATCTCCTTCACTAGATGAACAATCAAATGAACCATGATGTCAAAAAATGAAGGTGGAAAATACATCTCCAATTGGCACAAGATAATGGCTGCCTCATTTTCCAAGTCATCCAACTTTTTAGTGTCAATGACCTTGCTACATATAGCATTGAAGAATAAGCATAACCTAGTAATGGCATGTCTAACTTTTTTAGGCAATATGTCACGAATGGCCACCGGTAGTAGTTGTTGCATCAAGACATGACAATCATGAGACTTTAAGCCAACTAATTTGAGATCTTTCATTGAGACAAGTATTTTGATATTTGAAGAGTAACCCTGTGGCACTTTGACTCCCCATAGACATTCACAGAAACTTCTTTTCTCTTTTTTTGATAAAGTATGACATGCTGGGGGCAAATAAGTCTTCTTATGTCCCACTTTATGTGGAGCTAACTGCTCTCGTATACCCATCACAACTAGATCCAGACAAGCATTCACACCATCCTTTGTCTTGCCTTGAATGTTGAGAAGCGTTCCGATTAAACTGTCACACACATTTTTCTCCACATGCATCACATCAATACAATGTCTTACATCAAGCTTGCAGCAGTATGGAAGATCAAAGAAGATTGACCGCTTCTTCCATATTTTCTTCTCGGTAGCCTTCTTCTGGGTCTTCCCATAGATAACATTAGTGTTGTTCACCCTTTCATAAACTTGCTCTCCAGCCAAGGCCACCGGAGCAATTTCATTTTCCGGAAGTCCATTGAAAGCTTTTCTCAATCTACGATAAGGATGATTACATCAATCTTCGATGCCCAAGGTAAACCGTCTTCCTTCCATGTTGCAGTTGATGGTAACATGTGCCTTCTTCACATATTGGACATGCTTTATGCCCCTTAACACTATACCCACACAGGTTCCCGTATGCTGGAAAGTCATTGATGGTGCAAAATAACATGGCATGCAATCTGAATGTCTCACGGCAATACCCGTCGATCACATCAACGCCTTCATCCCACAACATTCTCAAGTCTTCAATCAAAGGACTCGGATAAACATCAATATCATTTCCTGGCTGTTTAGGACCCGAAATCATCATACTTAACATAATGTATTTGCACTTCATGCACAACCAAGGAGACAGGTTGTAAATTACCAGGAGAACAGGCCATGAACTATGAATACTACTTAAGTTTCCATATGGATTCATTCCATCGGTAGCAAGTCCAATCCTGAGGTTTCTGGGCTCATTACCGAAATCCGGAAACAAACTATCAATTCTCTTCCATTGCAAAGAATCGGCCGGATGGCGAAGCTGTCCATCACACTTCCTCTCATATGCATGCCATCTAATGTTCTTTGCATCATTTACATTAGCAAACAATCGCTTGAACCGCAGAATCACGGGAAGATACCATAACACCTTCGTAGGAGGACCTTTGGTGACCACATCACAACTAGAATCACCATCCTTCACTTTGTAGCGTGATACCCCACACCTGGGGCACTCGTGCATCTCTTCAAACTCTTTCCTGTACAATATGCAATCATTGGGGCAAGCGTGTCTTTTCTTATACTCCATACCCATCGAACACAATATCTTCTTCGCCTCATATTTTCGAGATGGCAATGTGTTGCCTTCTGGAAGCATGTCTTTCAACAACTCAAGCAATTCGGTAAAGCTTTTATCGCTCCACCCATTTCTCTCCTTCACATTGAACATTCTTAACACCACTGACAACCGTGTGAAATTAGTGCACCCTGGATACAAAGCCACTTCCGCATCACTGCACAAAGTATCATACACATGTACGCGCCGAAAAGACTCTTGCCCAACATCACGGATCATGTCCTCTAGTCCATCGTCCATTTCCACGTCATCAACTTCCTCTCTATCCGACACCCTCGGCCTGTCTAACGATTCACCATGACATATTGATAAGCCTTCGGCTTATCTAGTTTTATAACTAGATGGACCGTGGTTTTTGTGCAAATTATTCGAGTTCACTCTCGATTTCGCCCAAATTTGCCTTGTTTTGTTCCTAAGTTGGACTTTGACTCGTTTTGCGTCTTTTGTGTAGTTTTTAGCTTATTTTGGATAGAATTATGCTTTTGGTTGCTTTTGGTGTTTTCAGGTCAATAGGTGAAGCTCCGGGAGTCAAGGAAAGTCAAAAAGCAGTGGAAATTGCAAGTCTGGAGACACTCGCCTCGCGAGTGGATGCTCGCCCCGCGAGCCTGAAGGTCAACAAAGCAACAAAAGTCATCACTTCTGGCTCGCCCCGCTAAAATATTCTCGTCCCGCGACACATGAAGACACGGAAGTCGGGAGACAATCACGGCCTAGCCGTGATAAAGGTCACAGCCTAGAATTGAAGTCTCGCCCCGCGATAGGTGTCTCGCCTCGCGAGATCCTGAAGACCCTGGAAGACAGAGACCATCACGGCCTAGCCGTGATGAATATCACGGCTGTGACAGATTAGGGTTTGGAGACTCGCCTCGCCAATCACAATTCGCCACGCGATCATTCAAACTCAGGATGGAGCCAAAACTGCAATTCGCCTCGCGAATAGACGCTCGCCCCGCGAGATCCAAGATTTGAATGCGCGCCAAACTAAAATTCGCGTCGCGAGGATAAGCTCGCCCCGCGAGCGGGTGAGAAACAGAATCCTTATTTAAAGGCTGTCTCAGATCAGAATTGGGGATCCGAATCCAGAAGTTGTTAGCCACTTGTTTAGATCAGTAGTGCGAATCCTTGTTTCTGGAGCTGCGTCTCCCTTTTTCTTTTGTTTTATTTTACGATGGTGATTATGTCCGAGTGTTTGTCTATGAGCATGAGGAACTAATCCCTTCGTCCGAGGGATCGATGAAGTCACCCATGGCGGTGTAGTGTTCTTGTGATGTATGTGTTTCTCCCCTTCTCTTATTAATGTTTTCCAATTCTGTTTTGATTGCGTTGATCATATGTTTTGCGTGATTAACTAGTTAAACGTGTTTGAGGCCGAACGGCGATTCGCGTTTTAGAACTTGGATTGGAATCACTAATCGAATAATGAGCACGACAGTGGATTTAGGAGATTAGTGCAACCTTATAGGGAACAAGAATTAATCAAATTCGAGATTAGGATTATGAGACCTAGTAAGTAATTAATCCAATCGTCGAATACTTCCTATTGAGCACGACAGTGGATATAGGAGAAATTAGGGGTCCCGGTTGACATTGTAATTGAACCTAGGGAGGAATACATCATCACTTGGGTACTATGCATGATTGGGTAGGTGGATTTGAGACCTTGGATATTTTAATTTCATATTTTTAGTTAATTAGTTTATTAGATTGTTAATTGAATTTCGATCCTATTCTCTCTTATCTCTCAACCACCTTCTGTAATTTGACCAACGTATCGGATTTCCCGCGGATTAGATGAAGTGGTAGCCCAATCCCTGAGTTCGACCTCGGTAATTACTTACCGTGTTTATTTTATTACTTGCGACGGCCCGGTACACTTGCCGGCGTCACAACAAGTTTTTGGCGCCGCTGCCGGGGATTGGCACAACCAATTTTCTAATTTTAGGGCAGTTTGATTATTTGGTTAAGTTATTTTTATTTTTATTTTTATTTTTAATTTCTATTATTATTCTCTATTTCTTGATTCCACTTGGTCTTGCCTTGTTTTGTATGCGAGGTACACGAAGGAATGCTTCCGGGTTGCGAGTATTGTAATGGGAACCATGACACTTGGAGTTGTCCGTTCTATTTCCCTCAAGAATATGTGGAACCATGGCATAATTTCTATGACAGCGTGCCCCAGAACAACTATCAGAGTCAGAATCAGTATTGGGGTGATATGAGTAGAGACCATCCGGATTTCGCTTGGAGTAATACTGACGATGGTCTAGCCTGGCAACCACAACCTCAACAAAATTGGCGACAACAACCTCAACAGAATGGTGGAAGACAACCTTGGGAGTTGGCTTTTGAGAAGTTGAGTGCGACACTTGAGAAAGTGTCAATCAATACAAACGCAGCCATTGACAAGTTGGCAACTCATACAGGGACGGCACTTCAGAATCTAGAGATGCAGATTGCCCAGCTTACAAAGCAACTAAAGGAGCCTCTCCCAAACACTCTCCCAGGTGATACCGAGAACCACCCTAAGAGCCAATGTGATGCCACAACAACTAGAAGCAGTGGGGTGTTGGGATCTAACAGGGATACAACTAGTTCTCAGGAAGTTGAGGAAGAACTACCACATGTTGAGGAAGAGCAACCTGAGGAAGAGGAGTTGGCAAGGGACAAGGCACAGGAGCAAGAGGGTAGAGATCAAAATACAGATAAGGGGGTAGTGGAATCCACCATGCTTTCCAAGCAACCTAACATTACTGCATTGGATAATTATGTTGGCTTACATGCATGTGTGAACATTGGTAAGTTAGACCCGCCCACTTGTCTGGCACACTTCCTCGTGAAAACACAATTTGACCCGAGAGGAAGTGAGTTCATCATTACGGAGGTCAAAGAAGTTTTCACACTCGGACTAGATGGAAGTATGGATAGAGTCATATTGCTCCTACAAGGGCCACTTCACAAACCATGGGATCCGGGTGGAGGATTTGATATGATGAGCGTCTCTTGGCCCTTGTACCACAGACTATGGGATCCAGGTGGATGCTTCTTAATAAGTCAAGCTCGGGACGTTAAACAAGCGCTACTTGGGAGGCAACCCAAGCTAGGTATCCCTCTCTTTTCCTAACTTTTGTTTTGTTTTTGATTTTTGTTTTGTTTTTGTTTGTCGCTCTTGAATAATTTGAGAAGATCAAGAGTTGTTGTATGAATGTCGTGTCGGCAAGCTTGTTGGATTTTGATTAAATTGAGCATAAACTGATTGCATGAATTATATTGACCATTGATGATTTCCCCCTAGGTTCTAATAATAGAAAAGTTTATCCCCACTTAAAGATTGAAAATTGAACTTTGAGAATTTTATTGTGATTACTTGATTTATGATAAGTTTGGGGTGAGGGGGTGCACACACTAGGAATTGTATCTCGGTCAAACAATTTGCAAAATGTCCAGGTGAGGATTTGAGCCTCCAACTTTGTTTTTTGATTGTGTGAATCACTATTAAGTTGCACTTTCCCGGATTTGCTTGAATCTCTTCATGGTTTGCATGTTTATGTGTTGCATCAAATGATTTAGGCAATTTTCTTTGAATTAACTACTTGGCCATAAATTGAACCAACCTTGATGAATGATCCCTAGTTAGCCACATTGAGCCTTGAAGCCTATTGTTCTCGATGACCTTACATTACAAGCCATTAACTCAGAAAAACCATGATTTTCCCCTATCCTAGGATTTAGGAGAGTATGGAATTTTAGCTTTGTGAGTGTTGTTGTGGGAAACTAAGTTTGGGGTGGCTACAAGGAGATATGTCATTTTGGTTGAGAAAAAGAAAAATAAAGGTTGAAACCCAAGGCGAGAAAAGAAAATATATATATATATATATATATATATATATATATATATATATATATTGCCAAAGGAAAAGGGGCAAAACAGAAAAAATAGCAAGGAAAAGGTTGTAGTCACCCGAGGCAAAAAGAAAAATGGAAAAAGGAATCTGAGTGGAATATGTGTCAAATGCTCATGCTCTCTTAGTTCCTAGGGACTTAAGCCTAGTATCCTTGATTATCCTACCCTCAGCCAGGCCCCATTACAACCTTTAAAAGACCTTCTGATGTTGCATACATGTTTTCGTGGGAACCATTTTTGAGATGAAAATCAAATTCATGGGAAGTGCTCTTGATATGTGAAATTGAGGGAAAAGTTGATAGCCTTGACGAATTTGAGCGAATGAGTGAAATACTAAATGCCCTTGTGAGGAAGGCAATTGTTTGAAATAGGTGATCTTCCTTTGTGTGTATCTTTGAACCTCAACTTAGACTAATGATTGCATGAATGATGAAGTTCTCAATTGTTTAAAGTAAATGGATGTGGGGATTACATTGATGTAGGGGGGCGGGGGGGAATCATTGGAGAAAAACTGTTTTGAGTGCATGAAATTTGTGCGAAATTGATTGGTTCCCTTAAGCTTGCCAAGTATTGAGTCGTTTTTGAGTTTTAAGCTTGCTTGGGGACAAGCAAGGTTTAAGTTTGGGGTGTTTTGATAAGCTTTCGGCTTATCTAGTTTTATAACTAGATGGACCGTGGTTTTTGTGCAAATTATTCGAGTTCACTCTCGATTTCGCCCAAATTTGCCTTGTTTTGTTCCTAAGTTGGACTTTGACTCGTTTTGCGTCTTTTGTGTAGTTTTTAGCTTATTTTGGATAGAATTATGCTTTTGGTTGCTTTTGGTGTTTTCAGGTCAATAGGTGAAGCTCCGGGAGTCAAGGAAAGTCAAAAAGCAGTGGAAATTGCAAGTCTGGAGACACTCGCCTCGCGAGTGGATGCTGGCCCCGCGAGCCTGAAGGTCAACAAAGCAGCAAAAGTCATCACTTCTGGCTCGCCCCGCTAAAATATTCTCGCCCCGCGACACATGAAGACCTGGAAGTCAGAGACAATCACGGCCTAGCCGTGATAAAGGTCACAGCCTAGAATTGAAGTCTCGCCCCGCGATAGGTGTCTCGCCTCGCGAGATCCTGAAGACCCTGGAAGACAGAGACCATCACGGCCTAGCCGTGATGAATATCACGGCTGTGACAGATTAGGGTTTGGAGACTCGCCTCGCCAATCACAATTCGCCACGCGATCATTCAAACTCAGGATGGAGCCAAAACTGCAATTCGCCTCGCGAATAAACGCTCGCCCCGCGAGATCCAAGATTTGAATGCGCGTCAAACTAAAATTCGGATCGCGAGGATAAGCTCGCCCCGCGAGCGGGTGAGAAACAGAATCCTTATTTAAAGGCTGTCTCAGATCAGAATTGGGGATCTGAATCCAGAAGTTGTTAGCCACTTGTTTAGATCAGTAGTGCGAATCCTTGTTTCTGGAGCTGCGTCTCCCTTTTTCTTTTGTTTTATTTTACGATGGTGATTATGTCCGAGTGTTTGTCTATGAGCATGAGGAACTAATCCCTTCGTCCGAGGGATCGATGAAGCCACCCATGGCGGTGTAGTGTTCTTGTGATGTATGTGTTTCTCCCCTTCTCTTATTAATGTTTTCCAATTCTGTTTTGATTGCGTTGATCATATGTTTTGCGTGATTAACTAGTTAAACGTGTTTGAGACCGAACGGCGATTCGCGTTTTAGAACTTGGATTGGAATCACTAATCGAATAATGAGCACGACAGTGAATTTAGGAGATTAGTGCAGCCTTATAGGGAACAAGAATTAATCAAATTCGAGATTAGGATTATGAGACCTAGTAAGTAATTAATCCAATCGTCGAATACGTCCTATTGAGCACGACAGTGGATATAGGAGAAATTAGGGGTCCCGGTTGACATTGTAATTGAACCTAGGGAGGAATACATCATCACTTGGGTACTATGCATGATTGGGTAGGTGGATTTGAGACCTTGGATATTTTAATTTCATATTTTTAGTTAATTAGTTTATTAGATTGTTAATTGAATTTCGATCCTATTCTCTCTTCTCTCTCAACCACCTTCTGTAACTTGACCAACGTATCGGATTTCCCGTGGATTAGACGAAGTGGTAGCCCAATCCCTGAGTTCGACCTCGGTAATTACTTACCGTGTTTATTTTATTACTTGCGACGACCCGGTACACTTGCCGGCGTCACAACACATATCCATGTTGTATAACTCTTACAAATCCCTTCACAAATAAGATGATCACGTATCTCCTCAGCTTCTAGTCATCTCTCATTCAAATAATTAACACAAGGACAATAAAACCTTCCGTTACCACTATTAGGAGCATTTGTTTTTTCAAACTGTAGAAAATCTTCCACTCCATTCTCATACTCATCACTTGTCCGTCTAGCATTCATCCAACCGCGATCCATGACTAAACCAATAACTTCGTACTTAGTCCAACATATTCATCAACCACTTCTTATGACAGGGTATGGCCCTATCCCATTCGAGAAGAAACTTTTTCAACATTCGGTTAACAGTTAGTGATGCGTGTTTTAAGAATAAAGGCAAGTGCACCTTGTCGCAAACAAGTAATACGGTGGTAAGACCGGTTATCGTATCCACAGGGATCGGTTGCCAATTACCAATTCACAAACTCAACAACTATCTAGACTAAACTATGGTATGAAGGTAGATAATAAAATAAAGAAATAAAATATTTTTGGTCTTTTGGGAATTTTATCGAACACTTGGAAGGCAACAGAATTGTGGCTAAAGTTGTCAGGGTTAGACTACACTAATCCTCCCTTAATTGCAATGAAATGGTTTCTAACACAAGTCCTAATTCAATAATGACAATCAAGCCTTTTCTAAAATACTCAAGCCCTAATGTCTTAGGTGGAATGAGCCTAAAACCCCAGATTAAACCCTAATGTCTTAGGTGGATTAACCTGAAATTTTGCATTAAGTCAAGACTTATAAGATTGCAAGCAGCCAACACCTATGTCTAGATTCTTGAACTACTTGGCATATGATTCATGAGCATGCCTTAACATCAATCTGTCAATTGTCTATCAAAGCAACATATCATTCCTATGGGTAGCTAAGCCAAGGAAAGCATTAAGCACATAATCACATACTCATAAAGAAATAGAGACTTGCATTAAAACAACCAAATCAAATACAAACAACTTCAGAAAAGCTACATCTAACCCCCAACAATAGGGGATTTAACTACTCATGAAAAATGAGAATACAAAAGAGAAGGAGAGAATAGATGAAGAACACTCATAGAAGAATCCTCCAATCTTCTTCCATTCCCAGAGCAAGGAAAACATCCCCTACTAGGGTTGGAACCCTAGTCCAGCCGCAGCTCCAAGTGCCTCCTCCAAGAGCCCTTCAAAAACTCCTAAACTCCTCCTTTCTGCCCTAAAACAGCAACTTATACCAGTCAGTTCTGCGCGCGTTCGCGAGGCGAGACATGTCTCGCGAGGCGAATGTTAAAAATCCGCTGTTTCAGAGAATTGAACTCTCGCGAGGCGAGAGTTTCTCGCGACGCGAGACCGAAAGGTTCTTCTCAAATACGCCCGTGAGGAGCATCAGGGCCTGGGCGTGATGGCTTCTGATCCCCAGACTCGCGGGGCGAGACATGGTTAGCGAGGCGAACCAGAAAAGCTTGCAATTTCTGGAACAGTCAGCTTTCAGGGTCGCGAGGCGAATCAAGTCTCGCGGGGCGAATCTCCAGAATTCTGCTTGGCTCAATTTCTTCTCTTTTCAGGCTCTGTTTCATCCAAGCTCCATCAAGGCTAATTTCTGGGCATTTTTACATTAATTCCTGCAAAACAACACCAAGAAACCGCTTCACCCGTTCCAAGGGAAAATCTAACTAAAATCAAATAAAGAATGCCTAATCTATATGAAAAATGCATGCAAAAGTGTACAGAAAATATCATGTAAAATCACACTATCAGTTAGTCCTTAACTCTCATGCTCATACTCGACGAAATTTCGGCAGTATTTCCCTTCGGTCTCCGACGTACATGACTTGAACGCGATGACATCCACCACGATAAAGCATGCACCCGAAGAACGAAAAGAAATGTATCAATCCGAACTTTCATCAAGTATATAACATTAGAATCAATGAATAACTATTTTAACTGAATGAAAAAAAAGTTTTTTCCCAAACTGTCCAACTTTGGACAATTCAATATCCAATACAATGAGCGGTACATTAAGCACGTACACGTGTGCTCATTAGTATTATATCTCAAACGGGAAAATAAGGCTTTACTAATTTTTGTAGGCATATTCTCGGATCAAATAAATTTTCAGGCAAATACATTAAAACTTCAATGAAAGCTTTTCAGCCAAAACGTACCTTCTGAGAGACAACCCCAGTTGTTATTGTGCAAAGACAGCAGAGAAGTGAACAAAGCAGAGGCAGTAGCACTATGCAACGAGTCAAAGACACTTGTACACCTGCCAACTGCTCCAGAATCCTAAACAGCAACAATATATAATTATTCAAAAGCATAAAAAAATAAAAAAAAAGCTATCCATTTTAATAATGCACACAAATCAAAAGAACCATTTATTCATTGGTATTCATTAGTATGCAATGAGCCAATGAGGAACTCAGAACATATAAGCTACTCAACGTGCTCAGTGTACTCTACAATACATATCTCATTGAAGAGTCACATGGACCCTTCTTCCACAGCCCAAGTCACAATATCCTAAAACAATTGAAAAGATTCCACCTAAGTCAGTTTCACATAAGCTAACTGTAAAGCCACTGTCACTCGCTTTCGCTCATCAACTCAGGTACTTTTCTCCTTACTCAATCAGTTAGTGTACTCAAAATAGAAAATATCTTCCATCAATGTGCCAAATAAAGATTAAACATTCTAACTTCTGCACATAAATACTTGAATCAATAAAAAATAGAGTTGAAAAATAAAGAATCAGAATGAAAAAATTTACTCAGTCACCAAAAACTTTAAAAAAATCCTCCGAAATTTTTTCCTCAACCGATGTGGGTCTATAATAGGCAAATGCAAGTGCTTGATTCCACGACTTGAACCTGTGACCTTCTTATCACATGCAACAACTTTAGCTCTTGCATGAAGGCTCCGCCTCAACCTCGATAGTTAAATAATAAAATTTAATTGTTTTCTTATAGCAATATTACTTCATATCCTTGATGGGTTGTATTTTTTCCTTAGTCTTGGGGCCTTAATTCTTTAAGGTGTCAAAATGTTGCCTACCTTTCTTTTCAACAAACTTACTAACAAAGAGGTACTGTAATAAAATCCTACTCTGGCTTGTAGCAACAATTTTTGAAGAGACAGTCCACAATTTTTGCATCACATAAAAGTTGTACTCAGTTAATTGTGGTTCCAAATGACAAATATTGTTCAATGACAATGAAATTCGGCAATGATTGACCATATGCAACCAGGAAGGTACACAGAACTACTCATGCTTACCATACTGCCATATCTTATATAACCAAACCAAAAAAACAGTATACACCAAGACCATATAGCATAAGTCCTATCTTAGATTTTAAATAACAATAATAACAACAAAAAACACCTACACTATGCACGACGATGTTATGTGGAAATTCTGTGTATCTGCAATGAATCAACTATGAAATTAATCAATCATCTAAAAGTTTTGAAAAATATAACCAGGATAACAAATACCACACATATAGCTATTGTTATAGTTTGTAATGCCAAAAAGAAGAAAAAACCTAAGTACTAGGTAGTGCACTGATAATAAATATTAAAAAAAAACCATCTGGAAACAACATTCTGGAAGTATGCAAAAAATAAGTTTCCCATCATAAGTTGATCTTGATACTAGTCAGATCCAAGTTAGAAGCACATACAAGTGGGCCACTTCAGTAAACAACCTTTTTTTTTTCCAGAATAAAGCATATGATTGGGAACCAAAATGCAGCTTCCTTAAAAGGGAATGAGAAACATGAAACAAATCACTTTCCATCACAATCTGAGGGGCAACACACGTACAAAAAACAGAAATGATTAGTTTCAAACAATTTATAAAAAAACAACTCAATTCCAAAGAAACACCAACAATACAATCAAATCAAGTTTCCATTTTTTCCTTCTACATCGGAGCTACAAAACTGCCCATTAGTCTATAACTGTAGCAATAGCAAGCAACCATATAACCAAAATTAAACAAAAGTGTGATTCAAAAGGATTCAGCGTTTGAAGCCAATAAATAAAGCAATTGCAAAAAAAATCCTCATAAAGCCAATGTCAGGCATATATGCATTCTACAATATATTCGATGATTCCAAAAAGGGGATATAAGATATCATAACAGTCCAACAGTATTATTGTAAAACAAGAAACAGTCACCTAAATCTTTTTTTGCTTGTTCTGTTTTCCCTTGCTCACGAGCCTTTGGTTTCTCTATCTCCTCCCTGCAGACAACTACGTCAGAACAAGGTAAAATGTAGACAACTGAATGTGACAAAGATAGTTGACTGACATGGCAAAATACAAGAATGTGTGATATACCTTTCACGCCTTGAGAGTTCTGTTTTCTTCTCCAGTAGGAGGGAGAAGCAGAAGCGGAGACAGAAGCAAAAGCAGCGGAGACCGGCGAAGTAGTAGGGACGGCGAGCATAGCGCAGTGAGAGAGATGGGGAAGAAGTGACAAAGGAATGAAAAACAAAGGAATGGAAGAGGGCGCGCGCGGAACACGTGGAGGGAATGAAAATAGAAACATAAGGTTTTGTCAAATATTACACATCGGTTTAGAAAAATCGATGTGGTTAGTCATATTTCACATCGATTTAAATTTAATCGATGTAGAAACTTACTATTTAATTTAAAATTTCATTTTTTTTAAAATTTATTACATCAGTTATATTAAAACCGATGTGTAATCTTATGGCTGATTAAAAAAATTTTGTTTTTATTTCCCTTTTCCATATCGGTTATATAAAAACCGATGTCTAATCTTATGTCTGATAAATTTTTTTTTTTGGTTTCACATTTCCACATCAGTTTTAATAAAAACCGATGTTAAATATTTTTATCACATTGGTTTTTATTATAACCGATGTTAAAAATATTTTAGTTTAATTTCAAAAATGTCACCGCCTCCTATTTCACATCGATTTTGTTAAAACCGATGTTAAATGCATATTTTGCACTAGTGGGGATTGGGAGAGCGGAAAGGAGAAAGGGCCACTAAAGAGTGAAGATACTTGTGTTTTTTTCTTCCTAAGGAGGATCTTGTACCATTAAGGGTGCTTTTGGGTAAACAACTTAATTAAGAGCTTATCACATAAGACCTTATCGCATGAGAGCTTATGTCCTAAGCGCTTAAAGAAAAAAGAAAGAAAGAAAGGGGCATGAGAGGATTCGAATAGTGAAAAACATGGAGATGGTGTTTAGTGCATAAACTCTTATGAGAATTCCATAAGCTTCTCCCAGTGACTTATGAAAATAAGTCAAAAACTCCTTATGGGATGTCATAAGTTATTTTTATAAGCTCTGTCAAACACACTGCATAAGAACTTATGTCATCAGATAAGTCAAAATGAGCTTAAATAAGCTCTTCCAAATGCCACATAAATAGATGATAGGATATACATATATCATGGGGATTTATTTATATTGGAGTAAGTCGAAATTTTTTTTTCTTACAATCGTGAATGATTCTTTTATTGTACAAATTTCTTATGAAATCAACCAATTGGATTAAAAAATCTTATTAAATAGATAATATGTATAATTTTTCATATTAATTTAAAATTGTTTAATATTTTATTGATATATATATATAATAACGTAATATATATTTAGAATATATAAAAATAAAAATAATTTGATTATATTTTTATCGATATTCAAAATTTTCAAAACTTAATACAAATGTTCTAAATGATAATTAGTTGTAATTTAACAATTAGATCAAGAAAAATCATATTATATACAAAAAAAAATTATTGAACAAAAGTATTAAACACTAATATAACTATTCATTTCTTCGTATGGATATAAATCTGCTATCCCAAAAAATGGTGCCTCGGTACCAATAAAATGCTAGGAATATCCATAAGTATTAATAAGTTATGATTTTGTTTTATTAAATGATAAATTATCATTGATGGGGGACAGAAAATGTGATAGAAAAGTGGGACAGAATGTTCATCGATCCTCTCTGTATACATTGGATAGTAACCTCCTATAGAAGAAAAACAATTCCTTATTTTTAAGAGGAGGACATAATTTCAGGCCAAGTAGTACTAGAGGTCGAATTACTACACTTCTCCTAGCATGTTCATGGCTCCTACTAACTAAATTGTCAAATATAGAACACTATTTTTTTTTATTTCAGTGTCAATTTCCAACATTTTCCCCATCCCTATCCGTCCTTTTTGACAGACATAATTTGAACTTCTAGAGGATCTTTTTCAACCAAATTTATATGAAAAGAATGAGATCATTATCAATGTTCAAGGATCATTACCATAAACGGAAAACAGTTTTTTTTTTAATATCATATAATTCGGGCTTCAAATGTTCTTAATCTTATAGCATATTCAATAGTTGTTATTCTTTGGTGCAGCAGAGTAGCTGGTGACGCTTGGCAGTCATCAAAGTAATAGATTACCAAGAACATCAAAATAGTAAACGGGTTTATTATTCATGAAAAGGAAATATAAACCGTATCTAGCAAAATGCCCATCATGTGCTTTCATAATATGGTTAAGGTTCCCTTGTTTTTAGAGTCACGCCAGAAGGTAGAGAAACTGATAAAAGATGAGTTTGCAAACAAAGTGATAAGTTTAGTGTTTTTTATACGATAAAAGAAAAGTGTTAACTATAAATGAACGAGGGTATTGTTTTGTTTTCAATTTTCGATAATTATTGTAAAAATATCGTCTTATTTTCATTCTGTAGTGTTGTCAATTTTTAAATATTTGTATAACAATTAATGAAAACAATATTTTATTGTTTTAACCAATTCATTTACAAATCTTTGAATATATGAAATAAAATAAAAATAATATGACATTATTGTAATTATTAATAAAAACAGGATGCTGAAAATAAAACAAACGAGTCCGATACTTTCATAAATTTTATAAAAAAATAAGACATTAAGATGGGAGGTGGCAAGTTCTAAATCCAAAGACAAGCTCTAATATATTTATCTTGTAATTGGGTTAAGCACCCCTAGTTCAATATACTTTTGCTTATAAAGTAAATATATTGAGCTTTTACAAGATGATCAACACAATTATCGCTCTTACAAAAGTTGCAAGAAATGAATTTCTCAGCTTCTTTATAATAACTCATGAATATATACATAAGAAAATATGTTCAGACTAAATTAGATTTTAAGAGAGTTTTTATTTTTATAATGAAAAAGGTTGATTAGCAACTTAACTTTTTGAACCACGTTGCATTATTCCCTAAATTGATGGCATATAAGTTTAATTTTGTTGCATTTTTTATTTATACTTGTTACACTATTAACCAATTCATATATTATTGTATGTATAACTTTTAAAACAATTAGTATAAGAATCAAACATTTTTTTTATGATGTGATAATATTTATTTGATTGATAGTATAAGAAATATTTATAGTAAAGTGGATGAAATTGAATGATATTATAAATTTCACATTAAGAATTCATTAAAATCAAACTTTTGTAATATTACTTGAAAACCGACTGATAATTTTTATATGACAAAAACAAATTCATGAGTAATATATATAAGCATGATTGGAAACTTGTCTTCCCCTTTGTTATATACAAATATAATATGTAACATGTTGCCTCCAATATATTTAACATATTAAATTATTCGGTGAGTAATTAACCAAGAAACCTTGAATAAAAAAAAAAACACCAAGAAACCTTGTTAACGACAAACAAGCTAGGAAACTTGAAATTGGAAAGAGGTTTAAAAAGATATCTGATGTAGAACAATTCCAACGAACTTCAGCAATCCTTGGAGATACTTTAGCAACTACGCAACTCCCTTAACCACAATATTCGCTTATTGCCTCATTCAGAAACAAACTTTCGTCCCATGATCAAACTAAACAAAGTTTTTTGTCGAATATACCACAAATTTTATTATCCTGAATCTATATTTTGCAGGAAATTACCAGAGGGCTACCATAAAGTTTTATGGATCTTAATTTGTCATCAACACCTACTTTTGATGCCAACTTAATTTTGTAGATTCAAACGGGGTGCATTATTCTTCCAACAAGAATTGTAGAGGTAACAATATTCTCTTTGTTTTAACTCAGAATATTATTCATCATTACTTGCTTTAGTTAATCACCATAATTCTACCAGTTTTTTTTATTTATTTATTTCCACTGTCACAATTATACATACTGCACCAAAAGAAGACACTAATATGTACCATAATTTGATCAGTGAGAGCAGCACTACTGTAAACGACAAATAAGTGTCATAATTTGTTTCCATTTTCCTATCTGTCTCTCTTTTCCTTTCTGACTTTTCTGGGGGCTAATCTTTGGATAGAAAGGAGAGATTTTTAAGTGTTATCAGTGGAAGAGAAAAAACAATATATATATATATATATATATATATATATATATATATATATATATATATATAGATATAAACAAAAAATTAAAGGGTATGTTCATATAGTAGGCCTTATGGGGGAGGAGAAGAGGAGAGAAAAGTATGACCGAATGGAAAGGGACAATATGTATTGCAAGGGTTTGAATATCTGCACTCATCATTCAAGTCCCCAAATTTAACCAAGTTGATTCAAGGAAACATTCTATATTATTGAATATGTGTCATATTAGTTAAATATTCTCAAATCTAATGTAGCATAATCTCTTGCTCCAAAAACACCTATAAAAACTAGTGCCTTTTTATGAAGGATTTATGAAATGAGACACCTCAATTAAGGCAAAACTTTAGTGGTCAAGTGATGGGATCACTCACTCAAAGATGGAGAATCAATCCACAGAATCTGGTCTTGTCCCTTTCAAAAGTAGGCAAAACATAGCCTCTAGTTGAAACCAATTGCTAAATTGAAGACCTTCAAGTCCTGTTTAGTGGAAATTAAAGCTGGTCAAGATATGAACCTTTTTGAACATATCCTGATAATGTGTGTCCTTCACAATTATTTGATCAAAATCTCACTGGGCATCACTTTCTGATCCTAAAAAGCCTTCCCATTACTTCCTCCATGCATGGTGGTCTGCTTTGCTTGATAAGCATAGCACGGCTTTCATTACTCTTTGCACCTAAAACGCCATTTTCAGTGACTTTCATTATTGGCTTAATAATTTCATTCTCTCAAGAAACAAAGTTTATATTGTACAAAGTATAATTCAATGATACAGAGTAATTTGTCATGGTTCGAGGATGGAGATTAAATAAATCAAAATATATATAGTTGGACCACTTATCCATTAGATGGTTAAAAACAATGATAGAGATCACTCGTCCCATTTTGATGTACCACATCATGTACCCATCAATAATATCTTGTACATTAGTTAAAATTTTATGTAATAATGAAAAGGTAGAATATGTGACAAGGATATTATTAGTGAGGATGGAGTATAATACACCAAAATGAAACAGGTAATCTGTATCAAAAACAATACCAAATCATCCAATTACACGTAGATAATGTGTGCTTCCCGTTTTTGAATGTTTTTGTGAGTGAGGATAACATTGTTCTTAGAGATCATCTACCAGAGAAATAAAGCATTTAATTTGCTTGCGTACACAATATAGAAATGTTTTGGACTATGCAGCTTTTCCTTTTGATTGTAAAACATCTTTTGCTTTTTGAAAAAGGAACTTATGGAGTGATGGACTAGGACGTAATGTTAGTTGCAAATTTCATGTGATTGAGTTGGGCAAGGAATAGCACTCCTCTCCTTTCTCGGTGATTCGGGTCATAGTTTCTTTCACTTCATTGATTCAGGTACGTAATTCTTAAACTTTATTTATGGATACCACATGTTAGAATTAAATTAATCTTATACTTTTTTTAGCAAGATGTAGTAGATCATGCCTTTGGCATGGAATTACAACACACATAATAGTGTAGATAAACTTAAAATAAGTGTCATAAAAAAGATACATGCAAACAATTTTCTAAAAACAATTCAAAAAGGTGTTGTGCACCCAATGGGTATGGCTCAGTTGGTTGTACATGCTGAATTTATGGGAAAATGACCTGAGTTCAAATTTCACATAACACATTTTGGGGAGTGCGAAAAACCTTATAATTGCAACTATGCACCTGAGCAAAGATTGGTCCTATAGCAAGTCCAAATGATCTAAACTTGTGGATACTCCATGACTCCTTTGAAGAATTAATCAAATGCTCTAATTACGATGGGTTAAAAAAAAAGGTGTCCCGCAGATAGCATTTAATTAATAGAAAGCTCCAAACAGTGATTGGTTGTACTGGAAGTAAACTGCATCCCCAGACAAATTGTACCAACAAGTTCAAGAGTTCGAAAAATGGTTTTATCTAACCACCACATGTGTGATATTTTCATAATTATATATGTGGGGATAAGGGATACCAGTCAAACACCAAAATAAATTAATAAAAAGCTCAGCAAGTAATGATTAGAATTAAAATAATTAATTCAAGATCGTTTGGATGAGATGATACGGATTTCTTTCAGTTTAACTAGAGGTCTCGAGTTTGAATACTAGCCCTGAGAATGCAGCAGTGTTAAAACTCTCGAGGGAGACTTTTGTCGCCCTTGTGGTCCTACTCAGCTCGAGGAATTAGTCTCCACAGTTATACGTGGAAGATATCCTAAAAAAAAAAAAAGAATACGGATAATTACCAATGTACAAGATTTTATGTAATGTCTACAATATGCACCTTAATTTATTTCAACTAATACTTCAATAAAGTGCTGTTGATGCTATCCATATTTACCAATGCGGATGGTTATCCAAGAAAAAAAAAGATGGCATTATTTTCCCCCGAATTTGCTGAAAGGCAAAGGCGAGGTATTGAGCAAACAGTGCGTAAGCGTATTTAGGTACGACAAAATTACTCGTACTCACAGATACCCGCATGAATTACTCACAATAAATAATAAATGAATACCTATTAAATTTGGATGAGGATCATAGTACCCTCCCTACAGATACCCGCATATTCATAATAAATATTTTTTATTTAATATATAATATATATTACGTCAATTTTATAAATTTGAGATGAAATAAATTTTATTTTCTTTATTATTTCATACTTTTTAGTGGTTAAACCTATAATAATAAAAAAAATAAACACATATAATATATTATATAATGTTAATATAATATATTGTTATATTATTTTGTATTAATTTTTTTATTTTATCTTTATTTTAGACTCTTAAATATTCATGAATATCCGTTACCCGCATTAATAATAGATATTGACGGACATGGAGGCGGGAAAAATACTATCCACACCCGCCCCCCCATTGCCATCTGCACACCCATGCCAACAATGTGTTTCCTTGCCTAGCTAGGTGTCAGATGAGGGAATTTCAGCATCACAGCTACAAAATTCAGGTGTTATTTTTTAGATGTTTTTGTGTGGTGTTATTTTTTAATACAAAAATAGTACATGTGAAGTAATTTTTACACATTATATTTCTAATAATGAATATTGTTGGGAAAATTACGTAAATTTTATTATAATCAGATGTGTGGAAAAATAAAATAAATAAGAAATAATAACACATAAAATTGATAATGGAGTTTGATCAATTATACCCACATTTTCTTACTAACACATCTTTTAGTGAAAGGGGAAAATATACAAACTTACAAAGTATTATAGTGGGTTTGGATTCACAAGTTTTGGGTAGAATTGATTTTGAAATGTAGAAGCTACAAATAGTTGCTTCATCGTAAAGGTGTTTTTGGGACATTCTAAAAGTGCTTTTGGGAACCACCAACTTGATTCCAAACATGCACTTAGAAAACACTCACAACCCATAACCAAATTACATCCAGAAAATTGAGATTTTATCTTGCTAAAGTTTTTCTCTCTCAACCCTCCCTCCCTCTCTCTCTCTCTCTCTCTCTCTCTCTCCAGTATGTATGACGAAAGGCACACCGGCAGCACAATATCTCAATGAACTCAATACAGTCACAATCTAGTTGAGTTTAGGTTGAATTGAATTTGATGAAGTACAAGCATTGATACTTTTGTCTTTCCTACCTGAAAGTTGGAATGCTACCGTCATAACTGTCAGAAGCTCGTCGGGAAGCAACAAGTTGAAATTCAACGATGTTCTTGATCTAGTTCTCAGTGAATAGATCTGACGGAGAGAGTCGGGTGAATCATCAACCTCTTCACTTCTGCATACAAAGTCAAGAAGAAGAAATTCAACCAGAGGAAATGGACGCGGTAAATTGAAGGACAAGAGGTCCAATTCCAAAAATCATCGTAGTTCTCATAGGTCAAAGATTGTCGAGTGTTGGAATTGTGGAAAGGCCAGACACCACAAACATTAGTGCAAGAATGCATCGAAGAATCAAGAGGTGAAGGCAGAGGTAAATGTTACCTTCACCTTAGGAGGAGATGATGTGTTAATTAACATGTTCTTTAGAGAGCAGAGAAGAGTCTTGGGTGTTAGATTCTGGAGCATCCTTTTATGTAACTATCCAGAAAGAATTCTTCGAGAACTATGTTCCCCGAAACCCTGGAAAGGTTTACCTTGACAAGGAACAACCTTGTGGTATTGTTGGCAAGTGTGAGCTTGCCATGAAAGACGAGATGAAGTCTTTAATCCCCAATCAGACATGGGAGCTAGATGAGTTACCTATTGGAAAGAAGGCACTTCACAACAAATGGGTGTATCGGGTGAAAGATGTAACACTCTTCGTTACAATAGTAACCCATAATAAAACAATTAAAATATAGTCAAAAGAAAATTTTTACAGAATAAAATAGTCTAAAATAAATACCTCATAAATAATAAACAGTAATGTCAATAAATCCTTACAAAATAAATTTATTTGCCTCAAAACCGGGCGTCTACGGATAAACCCAACGATAAATAAATAAACATGTCTAGTCACAAACGACTCCTTATTCAAGAAAATACTAACCAAGCTAGAAAATAGTTAAGAAAATTCACCGAGTCTTCAATCATCTTCAGTCCCAATGACGTCGTCCTCGAAATTAACATCATACCTATCTAAGCAAGAAAACATAGATTAAAGGTAATGCATCACTAAGCTTTGTACCTGTGCTGAAAAGATCTGGATGATGGTATCTAACATCTTCCTCAAGTTCCCATGTAGCTTCCTTGGAGTCAACCTTTCCCAAACCAACTTCACCAATGGGATCGTCTTGTTCCTCAGAGTTTCAGTGCTTTTGTCAATGATCTGAATAGGCTTGGGCTTAAAGATCAAATTATCCTTCAATTGTACTAACTTAGGAGCTATCACGTGTGAAACATCTGGTACGTACTTCCTGAGTTGAGAAACAAGGAAGACGTCATAGAGATTTGACAACTGTGGTGGAATAGTCAATTGATAAGCAATATGCCCGACTCTATTTAGGATTACCCATGAAACAAGGATTTAGCTTTTTAAATTTCATTGACCTCCCAACCTCAGTCTTAGGAATAACTCTCAAGAATACATCTTCTTCCTGAAACTCCAGAGACCTTCAGGTTTGTTGCGGTCTTTAGAAATTCCTTAATGGAAACGGGAAAGAATTTCTATGGATTTTGTTATGGGATTGCCTAGGACTCCTTTGGGTTTAGATGCCATATGAGTAATTGTGGATAGGTTTATCAAGTCTGCTCACTTCTTGCCAAGTAAAGCAACCTATAGCTTGAATAAGTTGACAAACTTATACAATAAGGAGATAGATAAGCTTCATGACATACCCACCTCTATAGTGTCAGATAGAGACCTATGGTTTACCTCTAGATTTTAGAAAGCTTTCCAACAGGATTTTGGTTCTAAGTTGAGTTTTAGCACAACCTATCATCCCCAAATAGATGGTCAGTCAGAGAGGACCATTCAGACCCTTGAGGACATGCTTAGGGAATGTGTTTTAGATGAATGTGGGATTTGGGATAACTTTTTTCCTCTTATAGAGTTTGCGTATAACAACAGTTATCACGCTAGCATAGACATGTGAAATCCCCATGACATCTTCCATGTTTCATAACTCCGCAAGTACATACCAGATGTTTCACACGTGATAGCTCCTAAGTCAGTACAATCGAAGGATAATTTGATCTTTAAGCCCAGGCCTATTCAGATCATTGACAAAAGCACTAAAACTCTGAGGAACAAGACGATCCCATTGGTGAAGGTGGTTTGGGAAGGGTTGACTCCAGAGGAAGCTACTTGGGAACTTGAGGAAGATGTTAGACATCATCATTCAGATATTTTTAGCACAGGTACATAGCTTAGTGATGCATTACCTTTAATTTATGTTTGCTTGCTTGCTTAGATGGGTATGATGTTAATTTCGAGGACAACGCCATTGAGACTGAAGATGCTTGAAGACTTAATGAATTTTCTTAGTTATTTTCTAGCTTGGTTAGTATTTTCTTGAATAAGGAGTTGTTTATGGCGAGGCATGTTTATTTATTTATCGTTGGATTTATTAGTATACGTCCGATTTTGAGGCAAATGAATTTATTTTGTAATGACTTATTGACATTACTATTTATTATTTATGAGGTATTTGTTTTAGACTATTTTATTTTGTAAATTTTTTATTTTGACTATATTTTAATTATATTTTACTATGGGTTACTATTGTAACGAATGACGTTACAAAAGAGGAGCATGATCGCTCCAAGAGATTGAAAGCTCAACTAGTTGTCAAAGGGTTCCAGCAAAAGGAAGGAGTTTACTATACTTAAATTTTTGCTCCAGTGTGAAGCTTAATACTATCATGTTTCGTGTTAAGTTGCAAATGAAGAGCTCTATCTTGAGCAATTACATGTGAAGACCATATTTCTTCATGAAGACTGAAGAGATATACATGCACCAGCCTAAAGGTTTATCAAAGAAAGGGAAAGAGAATATGGTGTGTAGATTGAAGAAGAGCTTGTATGGCCTGAAACAAGCCCCAAGACAGTGTTACAAGTGGTTTGATGGCTTCATGCACAAAAAAAAAATTCAGAAGTGCATTGCCGACCACTGGTTTTACTAAGAGATATAAGTCCAGTTATATCATTATGCTACTTTATGTCGACGATATGTTAGTGGTTGGTTTAGATATGGATGAGATTATAAGCTTGAAGCAGCAGATGTCAAAAGAATTTAACATGAAGGACTTGGGTCCAACAAAGAAGATAATTGGAATACAAATCACAAGAGATATGCAAAGAGGTATTTTGCAGTTATCTCATATAGAGTACATAACCGTGTTTTTCAAAGATTCAACATGGGTGGTGCTAAACTAGGTACACCTTTGGCTATTCATTTTCGTCATCCAATGATCAGTCCCATCACATAAAGGAAGAAAGAGAATTCACGACTAAGGTTCTATATGCTTCAGTCATTGGAAGTTTGATGCACGCAATGGTGTGTACAAGGCCAAACATTGGCCATGTAGTGAGTGTTGTTAGCAGGTTTATGTCAAATCCAGATAAAGTTCATTGGGAAACAGTAAAGTGGATTTCGAGGTATCTATGAGGCATTATAGAGAAGTGTTTGTACTTTGGCAAAGGAGAATTAAAAGTACAAGGCTACACATATTAAACAAGGAAAATTGATTGAACGATGCATCCTAAAGAAGGAAATCCAATTAAATAAGGCACCCCGTTAGGAGCTTAAAATCAATCAAAGAGAAAGGAAAAAAAAGACTTATAGAGAAAAGCTTAGGGAGGGTGAGAAAATCTCAATTTTCTGGGTGTAATTGGATTGTGAGTTATGAGTGTTTTCTAAACACTTGATATATTTTTCCCTTTCAGATTTGCAGTAGTCCGGAGATGTAAGCATAATTGGCCGAACTCCGTTTTCAACTTTGTGTGTTACTCCCTCCGGTCCTTATTATAAGAGGCAAATGACTAGTTTTTTTTGGTCCAAAATATAAGAGACGTGCATGTATTTTGATAAATATTAAATGCTCATTTTCAATTTTGCCCTTATTTAATACATTGTTTACAAGTTCCAAACAATACATTAATTACAGGATATTAGAACATTTATTAAGATTAGAAGGGATAACTTTGTAAATTTATACAAATATTAATTACAAGTAGCTTATTTCAATGCATTTCCTTGGTCTGTATGTTTTAGGGTTTTGTCTATTATAATAAGGACATGAGGGAGTATTATTCAACATTTTTTCACTTTTCCACAATTTTTATTTTTTTCTTCCTTCATACTTTTCCCGATATATATATGTATATTATTCTTATTACAAAAACAACATCAGATATCTTTAGGGAATAAGACTTAAGTTTAATAAAAAGAAAAAGAAAACAAAAAACTACTGAAGAATTGTCACAGGCACAATTTTAGTAGTTATGATTTGAGACACTTAGACCTTATTTGTTTTATTTTCAGTTTTTTATTTTTATTTTCTATTTTTAAAAATAATTAAAAAATATAACATTATTTTCATCATGTATTATGTTTTAAAACATTTGTACGACATTGAAATAACTTTTTATTATTTTGATATTTTCACAGTTTCTTATAAAAATCTTAATATCATTCTTGTAAAAAACAAAAAAAATCTCCAAACATGAAAACTACAACTTCAGACCTTCTCAAAAATCGCTTCGACATTTAACTGGAAGTGCCACCACATACATGTTTAACCTATACCTGAAGTCTTTGCTTGTATACCCTCTCTCATACCTCATAGAACCCTTTTATCACTTGTTCTCTGTTTGTCTCACCGCAAACATTGGCCATTGATTCTAATTATAGCCAAACCTTCCTCTCCATGCAAACCTCTCAAGGGGTTTTTCTTTATCAAAAAAAAAGAAAAGAAAAGATAATTTCAAGTTTCCTAAATCTTAATAAAATTTTCAAATCTTTTAGTTTTTACAAAATTTCTCATATTCTCTTAAATCCTTAACATAGATTTTATAAATTACCAAAAATATACTTGTTAATAAAAAAATAACTAAAACACCTTTTGACTAATCTTATGCTCATCAAGATTAATGGGGCAATTTCCCAGCAATTTTGACTACGCAGCTTTTTCTTTCGATTTTAAAACACCTTTTGTTTTTAAAAAAGAAACAATGGACTAGTTACGTAATGTTAGTTGCAGATTTCATGTGATTGAGCTTAAGCAGGACTAGGAGTGGCAAGACAGAAGAAAAGATATAGGCAAAATAATTTTATAAAAAAAAATCTAAAATACGTGTAATGCAGATATGACTTGACTAATAGAAAGCTCACTTGTGATCTGAATTTTGGATAGTTACAAAAGTATATATAATTTCTACAATTTGCACCCTTAATTTATTTCGTCAACCAAGACTTCAATAAATGGCAAAGGCAAAGGGAACCGGGTTTGCACATCTCGACAAATATTCTTCTCACATTAGTTGTGATTTGGGTTTGATTTTTAAATCTCTTCTATTAGTAATCAATATTTAAATTCCACTATAAGTTTTTACTGGGGTTGGTGGTATTCTCTGACCATACAAGTGGACGTGCATTCCCCAATCTAAATTTTCTGGGAAAAAAAAAGGCAAAGGAAATGAATTAAACAAACAGTGCGTAAGCGCACTCGTACCAACGTAGTGTTCCATGCGTAGGTGTCAACTGAGGAATTTCAACATCAAAGCAAAAAAAATAAACCACTGAAGAATTTTCAAAAGCACAATATTTTAGCAGTCGCATGCTGAGACAGTTATCTAACACCCAGAAACCCAATGGGCTATTAATTGCTACAAGCTAAGGGTTTATTCAATGAATGAAAAAATTTTAGTTCATAATTGTTTAGTTTATAAGTTAACGTTCTTAATTTGTTCTTGCAATAGGACTTGATGATTACAGAATAATTCTGAATAGTTGAGAGTTCGCAAAGCAAATATGAATCATATGTTTATTCGAAAAATCATTCAACGAACCATATCATGCATATATATTTAATTTAATATACACGTTTCTTGCCACCTCACTGATTGCTTAAATTAATTCTTTGATAAAAGTTGGATATACACCACTCGATTTGTGTATTTAGTAGAATTAAAATAAAGATGTATATAGGATGAGATGTAATCATATGATAAAATTTTGGTAGATGTGAGATAGTGAATAAAAGTACTCGATTATTCATTTCCCCACTACAGTAATTTGACACCATAATTAAACAAAGTGGTGTCCGTCTCACCCAAGCACCAACATTAAAGAGAGGAAAGAGTCATCCTCTGTCTGCTCATTGGGTGGTTTGGTAAAATATCTATCTTTTGGATATATACTCATCGAGAAATTCTAAGGTAATATTAGCAGGGTAAAAGAATATTTTTTAGTAACCAAACCTAATTAGGGACTTTGACTCTTCCATGGGTCCATGTAATATCCTCATAAGCTTAGATCCTTTGGATCCGTAAGGGACTACTCTCCGCTCGGGTGCTTAGTCACAGTCAAGGTTCTTCGCCCCTCCCCAAAGATGTGTTATGTGGGATTTGAACTCAGGTTTTCTCCCTCAAGCTCGGCCTGCACAACCAACTGAGCCATGCATATTGGGTTAGGGTAAAAGAATTTACTTATTAAATATTCACTACTAGAAATTCATGGATTACCTGCAGATTTTCCTGCGGATTTTTTCCGCGGGAATTTCCTGCGAATTTTGCTGCAAGTTTTCAGAAATGAGGTTTTTTCCTATAGATTTAAATTCGTAGGAAATTTTGATATCTCCTGCGAATTTTCTTGCAGATTTAAATTTTTCGCAAGAAAATCTGCAGGAAATTTCCTACAGATTTTAAAATTCGCAGGAAAAAATTATCCACAAAGGTATTAACTATAGGTAGAAATTCGTAGGAAAATCCGTGTGAAACATGTTTTCTGTGAATTTTTTAGCAAAATCCGTAGGAAAATTTATAGGTAATCAGAAGATTTCTAATAGTGTGATTATAACTGAATGTATAATTGTATAAAATCTATGGGTTATTTTTCTCTCTCACTTTAGCTATATTTTGAATATTGGGTTAGGGTAAAAGAAATTACCTATTAAATATTAGGCTTAATTGCACTTTTGGTCCCCCAAGTATCACGATTGTGTGATTTTGGTCCCTCGGGTTTCAATTGTGACAATTGGGTCCTCAAGGTATTGCGATTGTGCAATTTTAGTCCCCCGGGTTCCAATTGTGCCAATTGAGTTCCTCAGATATTACAATTGTGCAATTTTGGTCCCCCAGATATCACAATTATGCAATTTAAAATGTCTGTAGCCTACTTGACACATGTGACACTGATTTGGCACTTAGTGAGATCGGTTTGGCAACTTATATGACATTCCTATATAGTATTGTTGACACCTCACATACTTTAATTGACACGTAGGATGTCATGTAAGCTATCAAGTTGGTCTCACTAAGTATAAAATCAGTCCCACATGTGCCACGTAGGCTACTGACATTTAAAATTGCATAATTGTGATATCTGGGGGACCAAAATTACACAATCGTAATACCTGGGGAAAGACGTCTCTGTCACCACCACCAATTCCACCATCCCTGCAAGAGATGAAATAGAGCTCGTCGATGACGAGATGATTCCAGAAACTACACCTGGTCAAGATTCTTCATCTATTCCTCTGTTAATTCCACAGTACCCTCTTCTGCACTACAACTCAGATCTTCCCACCCCAGTTCCGGTAGAAACTCAACTTCCCATTGATTCGAGACCACTGCTCATCAACACAACGGTGACTGGTGTCGATGACACTGACAAACCACAAGATGAAGGTAGCGCCGTGGCCGTTTTAGTTCTCGCAATCACCATGGCCTCCAAAGATCATTGTCATGCACCACCACCTTGGCCCGCCGCCTCCGCCATCAGTCTATCTGGTTCAAGACTCTGCGTCGCTGTCTCGTTCCTTATAGCAGATCCAGTTCACCTTGCTCGATCAGAATTCACTTGTTCTGCGTTGCCAACCTCCATGCCTTCGCCGGAGAAGATGGATGTGAACGTCGACTCGGCCACGCCGCCACCACACGTCGTCTTCATTTTTTATCCTGGCGGGTCTCACAGAGACGTTTTCCACTTCACCGTGCGTCATCGTCTCCAAGCCGCAAGTTTTAGGTACCTTGACGGTGCCGATGGCTTTCAATCCGGTGACGGCGCCGCCTGTGGACCAACCTCCACTTGGCCATGGGTGCCATAGAGCTTTTCCAACAAAAGGGATGCTAGGGTTTGGACATTGCCCACTAGTGTTGCTGCCCAGAAACAAAATGGGGACCTTCAGTCTGGACTTTGCAATAAATTCCTTTGGGCTTCTTCTAATTCTCTTCTTGGGCCTTCATTATCAGAATATGTGTTTTTTAAGCAATCAGTTTTCTTTTCCTAGGTTATTTGGTTTGGTTGTTGCATAAAATTTGTTTGGGCTTCAATTTTTAATACACCTTGAGGACAAGGTGTCTTTGCAAGAGTGGAGGGATGTAATGGCCCAAAAATAGAGTTGGCAATGCAACCAATTCCCCAAGCACTAAACCCAAGTATTATGACTACTCTTGGGTGTGACAATGCATTTAAATTAGAAAAGTGTAGAATAATGATGAGTCACATCATTTATGAAGAATCTAGAATAATATGAGTCACTGTGATGAGTCATAGAAATTTCTAGCTAGTTGGTTACTAATTTGCTATATATGTAACCTAATGCAATGAATGAAAACCAGAAAAAAGAATGATGAATGAATTTAGTATATTTTTCATAGCATAGCTCTTAGGATTTTCCTTAGCTTAGCTAGCTTGTAGTGATTTCAGTTCATTACATAATGTGAATTGCATAGATCAAGTGACGTTATAATGTTCTATCACAAATCATGTCTAATAAACAAACCATTTACATATAAATTATTCTTAATTGTTTTTCTTATAATTGTTTTGGCACTCTCTATCTCTAACAATTGGACTATTCACTATCTATCTATTCTTTTCTCCTTATACTAGAGTTTCTTCGTAACTTCTCTACACATGTTGAAACCATGACGAGATTTTATCATTTTTTCTACGATAGTGGAAATGCAATAAGAAAAGAAATTGTTGCACTCATCACCTGCTCCTCTTTTTATTAGTTAATTATCTCCCATACTCTCTCTCTCTCTACTGTTCATGCAGAACTGTTGCTTGCTTGTGGAGATTGTGTGTACGTGTGTGTCGTGCTTGGCCTCTTTTTACTTCTCAGCATGATGATGGTTAGTTGGTAACAAATGAACACGTGAAATCATACTTCCAATGCGGTTGTGGCAGTTAACTCTCAAACCTAATATACTTACACCAACTCCGATGGTTGTTCTTAAGGTAGTTTTTAAGAATAAGAACTTGTTTTTATAAGAACTTTTGTTGGAGACAAATGAGGTGGATGTCAAGGTGTAGAACGATTCTTCTATAAGAATCGTTTCTGTCAAACAATTTTTTTGTGTCACAATTTCCAACCAAAAATTACAAGTGGGGTCACATGTGAAACCCATTTAAGAACCCAAATGAATTCTTCCATAGGAGTGAAAAGGAGGTTGGATTCTTATATCCCAAGTGACATCTTTGGACCCATCATATGATAAATAAGATTACAAATGTGGAAAATTCATTTTGATTTCATAAATGGGTCTCACAAGTATTATTTACTAACTCTCTCACTCTTTCAATAAAAAAATGTTTGGCAAGAAACCGTTCTTAAGAACCGTTCTACAACATAGCTGCCATGTCATTCATCTCCAATAAAGGTTCTTATAAGAATCAGTTCTTATGCTTAAGAACCACCTTAAGAACACCATTGAAGTTGGTCTATAATTGGGAAAATACACAAATTTTCTTAAATATTATTTGTGAAAAGCGAAATAAATGTGGAATAATAACACACAAAATTTATAACGGAGTTCAACCAATTTTGTCTAAGTCTCCGGATTGTTGCAGATATTTTACTCAAAAAGGGAAATATATAAAGTATTTACAAAACGACATAACCTCTCACAACTCGCAACCCAATTATACTCGGAAACTAAAACTTTTCTCTCTAAGTTTTTTTTTTCTCTCTTTGGTTTTTCTGTCTAGTTGGGATTGGAATGATTTTAAGTTGCGAATGGGTGTCTTATTTATAGATGCAAAAGCTCCTTTCTTTACCACAGATTTTACCAACAAATCCATGCTGTGTTTCCTTTCCTACTTTTTCTCGACAAAAAACCCAATATGGTTCAACCATTTTCTTTGGGTTGTATGACCAACGCCAACAATCTCCCACTTGAAGAACGATTTTAATCTGTCTTCACATTGATCGAGGTGTGAAAGCTGATTAAAATCAATTTTCAAGTGGTAGATTGTTCGCGTAGGATTATAACCCAAAGAAAATTGGTGAACAATATTGGTTTTTTTATTGAGATAAAAAGTAGGAAAGGAAACGTAGCATGGATTTGTAGCCAAAATGTGCGGTAAAGAAATGAGCTTTTGCATTTATAAATAAGGCACCCATTGGCAGCGTAAAATTCATTCCGATCCGAACTAGAGAGAGAAAAAAACTCAAGAAAAGCTTTAATTTCCGGGTGTAATTGGGTTGTGGTTGTGAGAGGTTGTGGTGTTTTGTAACTTTCCATATTTTCCTTTTTGGCTAAAATATCTGCAGCAACCCGAAGACGTAGGTAAAATTGGCTGAACTCCATTGTCAAATTTGTGTTTTATTATTTCACATTTATTTTGCTTTCCACAAATCTGATTTAAGAAAATTTGCCTATTTTCGTAAGCATAGATAATTAGGAGTTAAGTATAAAAAAATAGTGTGATAAAAAAGTAGCGAGATTAACATCTAAAAGAAGACAAGTGACATTATGATGGCACAAAAAGGAAGCCAAACCATATAGGAATTCTTTTAGAAGTTTGATGGTGTTGGAGTAGGGCAATTGAAAGTGGTTGGGTCCAGTTGACCATTTCTATATGCACAAAGGATGATTAACTTTCCCAAATCCCAAATTGCCTACCATTTAACCAGCTTACCATACCTTTCTGTTTCTAATTTTTCGTGATTGAAGCATACAGAAATAGAATCCTAGGATTAGTGTAACATAATTTGCAGGTGAAATTTTTTACCTGCCTAGTTAGGTTAGCATCTTTCTTTTCTTTTTTTCTTTTTATTTATGTCATTCACACACAATTTCACACAACCATGTCTAAGTTGATTATCATCTAACTTTACGTAACTTTATTTTTCTTGTCAAAGATAACTCATAATAAATTTGTTCAGCTCAGGCAAAAATCAATTAAAGTGGGCTCAGGCAAATGCAAATATATATAACTAACACGTGATTTCATTTTATTGAAATAGTTATGTTATCTGATACTAAGTTCTTAATATGAAAATCCACGAATTGGTTAATATGTTCTCTTCCATTTACTGTACCACTTTTATCTATATAAAAAGAACTTTATATATCCATTAACATATTCATTGGTAATTGAAAATGTTATCTGAAATGACGAAACTTAAATCAGGTCATATATACATACAGATTGATATTTGTTCATATTCTTTTAATGGCTAGTTTTAGATTATTTCTATTTATGTTAAGGATAAGCAAGAGAGTTACACGAAAGATAATTACTATAAATGATTCTAGTTCAAAAACTTATGTAAATAAAAATTAATTTGTCTATGGTATGCAATTGTGACAATAAGTTAAACACAGGGAGTTCACTTAATTTGCATATGATTTGTTAGTAGTTGGTATGCTATTAAATATTTTTTCAGGTGAAAAAGTCCATTCACTTGAATCATAGCTTTATCATTACAAGTTTACAACACTCCATGTTCAAGTTTATAAAATATATTTGCAATAAGGATATTCTTGATTGGGTTATGTGGAACAAGACGTGGCAAGCCATGCAACGTGTCAAGGTGGTGTAAGCTGTGAATGGGAGATGATGCTGAATCACCTAACAATATACACGGTTGACCTTGTTTTAAATAAAGATCAACGACTGTATTTGTGATCGCAACATTTTGATTTTTAAGGGATCGTCGAAATCGAAATGCGATCACAATTATAATTGCATCGACAATATTCTTTGGCAATTATCCACAATTATAATAAACACAACAAAACTACAACCGTGTCCGTGACCGCGATTAAAAATCTTGAGAATTGGTTTGATCCCTTGTGGAATCTGTAACTCCATTATAACCTAACATCATTCATTCATAAACTAAAATTGCTTTCTAACCTTGGTACTTACTCCCTCCGGTTCACAATATAAGAAATAAATGGGTCTATTTTTTTTTTCCAAAATATAAGAAACATACAACAATTTTCATACTTATTAAATATTAATTTCCAATGTTACCCTTATTAATTATCGTCATTAATTATAGGCCATCAGAATATATTAATTAAAATTAGAAAGGGTATTTTTGAAAATTTATATGAGTATTAATTACAATTAACTCATTCCAATACATTTTCTTGATATGTGTATTTTAAGGTTTTGTTTCTTATATTGTGGACCAGATGGAGTATTTCATAACGACCAATAACACAAATACAAGGAAAGCAAAGCAACGTTTTAGATTTTTTTTTTTTTTTGGGATAATGCTTTTGGTGTGCATAGGGCATTCACTTAACGTCTTTGGTGTGCATACACTAAGGGTTCGTTTGGTGGTCAGGATATGATAGGGGCGGATAGGATAAGAGAACAGGACATGAGTAGGATATGATATGAGCAGGATAAGCTGTTATCATATCCGACGTTTGGTGCCAACTGGATAGTATTGTAATTTTAGTACGAATTTTAAAATTTTCGTTTTTGTTCTGAGTGTTTTCATATTTTATTAGATTTTAGTTTTTTATAATTTTTATTTTTTAAGATTATATAAGAAGACAAAATTGTCCTTGTGATAAAATTACATATAATATTTTAAAATTTTAGAATATTGTTTAGCTTAAATTAATTTTGTTATAATTTTAAATATTTACTTTTAGTTTTTACTTTACATATAGTTAAATTATTAGAATATTTATTTATTTATTTTTCAGTTTTTTAAAATAATGTGAAGTAACAAAATTATCCTTGTGACAAAATAAAAATAATTTTTTAAATTAATTATTAATACTTTTATTATTTTATGTTTTATTATACCTTTTTTGGTAACCATATTATATTTTATTATACTTTAATTATTTTATATATAAAATATTGTTATATTTTATTATACTATAAATCACCTTATCCTATCATGTTGAGTTCTAACCCTGCCTCCCTCAGGATAGAATTTTAACTAGATGGACATGATATGATAGGTGACAGGATTGATTTATCCTATCCTGCTGGCTCACCAAACAATAGTTTTAGACAGGATATGATAACTTATCATATCATGTCTCTCTTATCCTTACCACCAAACGAAGCCTAAAGACATACCATGTTTTCTATATATAATACAATGTCCAAAGCTATTCAAAGCTAAGCTTTCATGGGCAAAAAATGCTGAAATAAAGTGGTACTGTTGCTGTGTTTGCTGGTGGGGGTGAATTCACAGTATATAATTTGTGACTACAATTATGGCTGAAAAGGCTAAAACATGATCAACAAAGAAACATAGCCCACTTTGCTTTGTGTATTCTTGTTTCCCTCTTACTTGTGGCTTATTTAGTAAACTCTGGAGATCGTGCAGGGTTGGTTGCTTCATAATTTCTAGGTGCATCATTTGGTATCACCTCTTTCTCATGGCTGGTGGACAAAGACTCAAGAGACTTAACAAGTCATGTATTCTCCTCATAGGTAAGCTATTTATCTTATGCTTCCTCGTTTTTCAACCATATTGCACCTGAATGTATGCTCAAAGTAGAGCACAATATGCATGGTTTTTGTAGTGAAGCATGCATGAATGGCAAAAGGGAAGTATCCTAATCCCATTGATGATTTTGTCTTTAAATGTCTCACTCTCTATATAAACCTGTGTTTCTTTCCCACACAAATGGACCTCCATAGAGTATTAGTGGAGCTAAGTACTAATTCAAATACATAGGAAAGTAAAGTAGTCCTCACTCTAGCATATTTTTTTTTATATTAGAAAAGAGCCAAGAGTCAGGAATTTAACCATTCTCACATTCTTGCCAATGTTTTAAATTAGGGTTACGATTGTGGTCTATTAGATTTTGGGCCTAACTCACTCCCAAAAGCTAGCTTATAGGATGAGGATTACCCTCTACTTATAAGCTCTCATTAGACACTATCTCTAGTCAATGTGGGACTTGGGTTTTTCCCAATTCAGTGTCTAATGAGAGCTTATAAGTAGAGGACAATCCTCATCCCATAAGCTAGCTTTTGTGGTTGAGTTATGCCCAAGCCCAAAAATCTAATATGGTATCAGAGCTATCCTAGATCCATTGTTGGGTCACCCACCATGTTATCCACGTACGTACCAAGCCCAATAATGCTGAGCATAGGGGGTGTATTGGGAAAAACCCAAGTCCCACATTGACTTGAGATAGTGTCTAATGAGAGCTTATAAGTAGAGGGTAATCCTCGTCCTATGAGCTAGCTTTTTGGATTAAGTTAAACCCAAAATCTAATATGGTCACGTTAATTAAGTTTTTCATTATTGTGAATAATCGTAGGAAAATATGATCCGTGAGACTGCAATATTATGTTGGCAATATGATTCAGAGACTACCAAAATTATAACGTCGTAGTCTTCATTATGGTTATAGACCCTTATTTAAAACCCTGATTGTTGCATTTAGTTTACTATTATGTCAATATTGGAGTCATTATTTTTTTATATAAAAATTTTTGGGGTTAAGAATTTAACTTTTACTTATTTGTGGTGAACTTTGACAGCCATCGCAGGTATGGAGAGATTTGCATTTAAGGGGGTATCATCCAATTTAGTAACTTATCTAACTGATGTTGTGGACTTAAGCAACTCATCTGCAGCAAAGATGGTGAATAGTTGGGTTGGATTCACCTCCATAATGCCGTTGCTGCTGGCACCCATTGCTGATGCTTATTGGCACAAATATTCCACCATAATGGCCTCATCTTTTCTCTATTTTTTGGTGAGTCACCCTCCACAAGTTTATTTCCCCTCTTTTATATTTATATATTTAGAAACTAAACCCCCTTACTTTATATCTGAAATTTGGCATTCAAAATTAAATATTAGTTATATGTTAATTTGAACTTCACCAAACCTCTTTCGGCTCTTTTTCCTAGTAACTTTATTAGCCAGTTAGGAGTTTAGATATGACTCATACACATGAATAACTAATGAAAAATGTGAATAGACAGTTGAAAATACTAATACGCAGAAATGATTTTTGAAGATAGATACCTGACACCTTATTCCTAACACCGTATGACTTTCTCTCTTACCCGATATCGGATCCGATAAAAATCAGTATACATATATGGTGTCGGACACCTATTTTATGTTTAAATAACAGCACTCCTAATATATAGTAACACCTTTTGTATGACATTATTAGGAGATCCATTAACTTTGTTGGAACCTGAGTCATACCACTCTTCTTATTTATAAGGATAATGAGACTATGTCCTCTAAAGTTTTTGGCTATGAAGTCCGGATACTCAAAAAATGTAAAAGTATCCGTGTCGTATCCACGTCCGATATCGATACTTATAGGATACTTCTGGATACGTACCCAAGAAGTATCCTCCTTTTTTATTTTATTTTTTAAATTTTCTTTTACCTTATACTCCTAGGATACTTCTGGATACGTATCCAAAAAGTATCCCTTTGGTAGAGGTGTCTTTTGATGAACCACACTTAGAAGTTATGCTTTTTGTTGATGATGGTAAAAGGGGAGAGGTGCCCAAATCAGTTAACATTAGACAATACTTTTAGTAAAGATGTTTTTTAATTGTTGGTTATTGTATATATAGACCTGAGACTCCTTTTGAGTTCTATTAAAGATGTCTTTGTTGATATTCTGACATAGAGGAAACAATATATTAGGATATAGGTAGCATTGTATTTTTTTTGTTTTTGTTTTTATAAGTTATGATCATCATAGTTATACATTATGGAGAAATGGTCAATGTCTCTATTTTTATAAACATTCTGCATCTATATAGAATATTGTTCTATGACTTTTTCTTAACGTATCATGACCATAACGTATCCTGAATTTCAAAAAATTCCTCATATATGGTGTCATACCCGTATCCCAATAAGTATCCGGCTTCATAGGTTTTTGGGACCAATTGGAGGATTCTCGCAGAAGGAGAAAAATTGGGATCTGGATTCCTTCCATCGGTTTCCCCTCCATCATCCCTCCATCATCTTTTTTCTCTCTTAACTCCATTCTCTCTCTTCATTATTTATCATTTTCTCTCTCATGATCCAAAACCCCCTTTAATTTTTTTGCTGGAGTTGCTCCATCGCTGGAGGCAATCCTGATTGGAAAAATTGCGGTAATTGATGTTGGAAGTTTCAGGATGACCTTTCCTATTATTGAGCATTTAGCCTTGTCTGTCAGCCATAGTGATAGTGCCACATGTTGTGCTACCTTTTGTTTTTTAACAGTGAGATTTCATTTTGCAACAGCAGAACAAAATTGACACGAGACATAAGTGAAACTAAAAATATCAGACACTAAAAATGAATAAACGGAATATTCCAAGAATAATATTATTTTAGTAATTGGAATAAGAGAGAACACAAATGTCCTAATCTTAGTAAATAAAGTATTAAATGAAAAAAATAAATAATTATATTTAATATTTTGAGAGCACAAAAAGACTTAAAACTTTCTTTATTTAATAATTAGAAGGATTATTAAGATAATTGGTCAAAACATAGTACTCCTAATTATTCTTTCTAAAACTTGATTAAAAAAATTATTAAATGAAAAGATCAATATATCCAATATTATGAAACATGAAAATTATCCTATACCTTCTTCATTTAATAAATACTGATTAGGAAGATTATTAAGAGGATTTGTGGGAAAATTTAGAATTACTCTATAATAACATGGTTGTCACCTCCCCAAATAGTGACTCCAAAATTGATGTACGTGCAAAATCTAATTTTTTGTGCTTAATAGGGTGGTTATGTCATTGTTTATGTCCTCTCTTTTCATTCATTCTTCTGGTTTTAGATTTTTTCTTATCTTTACATAGAAATAGCAACCTCTTAGGGCAGAGTCCATTTTCTGAATAGAACTGTTATGTCAAAAAAAATTGGATCAACATGTGCAGTGATGCCTGCATAATTATTAAAACTGCTAACAATATGATAATATGAAAACCAGTCATGTCTAACTTTACTTTTAAGATAAAGTATACCTCTTTTCCTTCAAAGTTATTCAATTAAGCACCAAAGCACCATATGCTAAAAGTAGATCATTATTGAAAAAATCCCTCAGTAAAATGACTTTACTTTATTAACCAATAATAAAGCTATGGCACCATGATTTTGATGTTTGTATGATCTGAATCATCTAATGAATTTATGGCATAAAAGATATTAGTAAAACCAAATTACAGTGATTTTTGAGCTGTTAGTTTCTTCTTGTGAATATGATTGTCAGTGAACAAATTTTCATATTATTGGCAAGAGAACTTGTTGTGGCACGTGTACAATGCAATAGCTATCACACTTTGAGGGTGCTTCTGTTGGTCAATTTTGAATTTTCAATGTGTTACAAATCCATGGATCAAAGGGATCAAGATCAAATTCATAGGAGAGGTAGAGAGCATATTGATACTCATGTGGTAACATTGTATTGATTGATTGAAAAAGATGAAGAATTACACAATAGGTGCTCTTATTTATAGTGAGTTTAGAGCACTGACTAACTAACTAAATTCAGAAACTAACCTAACAAACTAACTGACTTTTTTAATCTCTGTTACAATGTTTTCTTGATCATAAGTTAAACAATATTTTCTTTTGTGTTCTCTTCTTAGGGACTTGCAGCATTGACATCAACAGCACTAGCAAGGTCATGGCATCATAAAAACAGAACAATGTCTTCTTCATTTCTCTCTTTGTCTCTCTACTTGATTTCATTAGGCCAAGGTGGATATAACCCATCTCTGCAAGCCTTTGGAGCAGATCAATTTGATGATGAGGAAGAATTGCCTTGTAGCAAAGATGATACTAGTTCCAAGAATAAAACACTGTTCTTCCAGTGGTGGTATTTTGGCATTTGTAGTGGAAGCCTAATGGGTGTTACAGTCATGTCCTACATCCAGGATACCTTTGGCTGGGTAATAGGTTTTGCCATCCCTGCAATTTCAATGGTTCTTTCTATTTTGATTTTCTCATGTGGAAGCCCCATATATGTATATAAACACCATGATGACCATCAACCTAAGAAGAAGCCCTTCATGGACATATTTCAAACTATAAAAGCATTTGCATTGAAATGCTTCCATTGTGGAATTACCCTACCAAATGACAAAGCTGAAGTCATGGAGCTGGAGTAAGTTCCACTTTCACTTAAAGAAAATTCCGCGGTTTTTGGTTTGTTTTCTATTTTCATTTTCAATTGATATGTTTTCACTAGTAATTACAAAAACGTCATATTGTTTTCACTTTGTTTCTTGTTTTCAAGATTTTTCTAAGGAAATGGTAAAAACGAAGATTTTCCTTCACAAAATTAACAACAAACCAAAAAACCCCCCATTTACTATAGCTCTTTTGTAGAGTACTTACAGCAGAATATTGTTCTTGTTTTTTTCATGTGATAGGCTTCAAGAGAAACCCCTTTGTCCTGAAAACTTGGAAAGCCTTAAGGATTTCAATAAGAATCCCAAAAGTGGCTTGTATCTGCTAGCAAATGTTAAGGTTGTGCTGCACCTTTTGCCCATATGGACAATGCTTCTTATGTTTGCAGTGATTTTTCAGCAGCCTGCTACATTTTTCACAAAACAAGGCATGACAATGAAGAGGAATATTGGAGATTTCAAGATCCCACCAGCCACACTACAAAGTGCTATTACATTGTCCATAATACTATTGATGCCATTATATGACAAAATATTTATACCAATTACTCAACTCATCACACGTCAGGACAAAGGTATAAGTGTAACACAAAGGATGGGAATTGGAATGGTCCTCTCAATCATAGCCATGGTTATTGCAGCTCTAGTTGAAATGAGAAGGCTTGAAATTGGAAGGGCATTGAGAATTTCAGGGTCACAATCAGAAACAGTGCCTCTAAGCATTTTCTGGTTGCTACCACAGTACATTCTTCTTGGCATTTCAGACATTTTCACAGTTGTTGGCATGCAGGAGTTTTTTTATGGTGAAGTTCCCAAGACAATGAGAACTATGGGAATTGCCTTGTACACTAGTGTTTTTGGAGTTGGAAGCTTTGTGAGTGCATTGTTGATTACACTAGTTGAAGTATACACAAGTTCCAAAGGAATTCCAAGTTGGTTCTCTGATGATATGACTGAAGCAAGACTGGACAACTACTATTGGCTTCTAACATGGTTAAGTGTAGTGAGCTTGCTACTGTATGCATTGTTGTGTAAATATTACCACAATAGGAGTGGATCTGATAGTGAAAATTGAGTTTTCTTCTTCCTTTTCTCTTTTCAAGTGTTATTTTGTTTTGAGTTTTCTTTTCCCTTTAGGCTGAAGTTTGTTGAACTAGATGATGATCTGATATATTGAATAACAATAACTGTATGATGTTTTATTCGTTAGTAAGAATGAAAAATTGAAAATAAAGAAAAAGGTTGTCAAGATATTTTGACATAATGTAAGATTGAAAATATTCAATTTTTTTAATATATGTTTTTTTAAAGTATTCCATGAAGTAGCAATTGTAGGACAGTATTCTCCCCACATTTGTCAGTGTGTAAGAAAGTTTATTAACAAGTTACCATACAATTGATATTATATTATTGGAGGATAAGTAAAACAATAAAAAATCACAGGGATCATTGTCAAGAGACAATAAAGTGACATCTTGACAATAAAATATCTTTACCAATCAAAGTCGATCGGAATTGACCATAAGCTGCTTTTAACTTAACATTATTTAAATTAAATATAAAAAAAAACATAATTATGAAATTATATAAAAATTAATGATAGAATAAAATTAAAAGTTTGAAAATATAAAAATTGATATCAACTTTTGTGTACGAAAGTATTGATAATTTTACCCAGTATCATTAACATCGGGCTCAAAAGTGATGATTTGATCAACCAACCCCAACCTATCATGTAAAACATACAGCTGAAGTGTTTGAGGAGCCTTTTCCTATGCAGAAATGCAGAGCATACAGCTTAAGAGTTACTTTCGCTGGTTAAACGCAGCACCTACAATAGATGCGTGATGCCTCACAAATATTCAACAAGTTTTGTAATTCTTTTTTTTTTATTGGTAAACAAGTTTTTTGTAATTCTTTATCGGTACATAAATATGTAATTAAGGTAATATGTAATTTTATTATAAATTGTCATTCAGAGATGGCATGTTTTGATCTTAAAACTGAACTTTTTCTTAAAAAGAAACAGAATATATTCTTATCTTAAGTCTTAATAGAGAGCATAGGCGTGTCCCAAACAATTCAATATATAATATGAAGAAAACCAAAGAAATACTATAAATTAAATAGAACAAAAAAAATTAAATTTACTGATAGCAAGAGCCAACTTTGCCCACACTAAATTGCCGTTATTTTCTCTTCCATTAGGTAACCTCGAATAAAATCTTGTGTTGTGCAATTCAAAGGAGACACCAAATATAGTCCAACTTGGTTATTTTTCAGATTATTAGATATGTTTGAATTCCTTCTTGATATACAATTCACCACTTAGCAGCTATAATTAAGATTATAATAATTATTAATTATAGAATGCCAATTCAGAAGCTAATAACATTTTGATTTTAAATCTGGGTCCGAAACCACAATTGGGGGTTGCAATGTTTTGGTTTTGACTATAATTACAGCCGCATCGACCGTATTTTCCCGCAATTCAGAAACTATTAACTACAAGCATGAAACCACTAGTCAGGGTTAAATTGGATATAAAGAACTTGCTAAAAGATTTGAAGAGAGATCTAAAAACATTCCCGGAATTTAGTAACATAAACCTTCTGCAGAATGCAAGTAGTTTCTGATACAAAACCAAGGAACACAGCTACACAAGATAAAGCTGAGACACATTTCATGGATTTCTAAAAGCAATACATGAAGGTCTGGTTGAACATACCAAGATGATAAAGCACAGAACAAACTACACATATACCAATTTTATTATATTCATAGTTTATACTAAAGCACAGAGAATAAGAGCCATGTTGATGCAGTCGATATCTACATATGGTTGAGCTGATTGGTAGGAGAGAGGAGACCATGTTCTACATGAAACCCTCTATACCCTTTTATTCTTGATTGAAGCAAAACCCACACCACACCTATAACATAGCAGGGTGATCTTTTTCTGTGAGGAGAAAGACTCACAGCATGATTATCAAGAGCGGCAAATATATGGAGCACACCTAGCCCACTTGAACAATTTCCAGCAATGCCTGTTCTTACTTTTCCCAGGAGAATGACCAAACTCTGATTTATTTCTATTCAGCATCTCCCACATCACACGAATATCCTCATATTCACATGCCCTCACATCATGCCGTAGCTTCAGCAGCCCTACACATTTTCCAAACACAACAATTATTTTCAGAGTCACTATGGCTCTTGCAACATAAAAAAATCTACCACCATTTCTTCTCCTTCCTAATTGCACCAACAAAACTCATACTTGTTATCTTAAATTAATAAATTATATAGACCAGTGTTATCAAAAAGGGGCCATGGCGGATTGCGGTGGCGGATTTTTGGCCAACGGCCAACCACTATGGCCAATTTGTGATAGATGGTGGTGCCATGGCCACAATGACGTTTTAAGGTGGCTTAAAATGGCGGATTTTTGACCTTCCACTATGGTCGGCCATCCGCAATCGATAACACTAATATAGACAGACCCTATGTTCTTCCTAGCATATCAAGCAAGAGGTAATAAACTCATGAAACAATTAAAACATAATTAGCAGAACCTCTTTACTGTTAAACACATTCAAATCCTAAACTACAATTTTAATTACATAAAAAGAATCATAACATTATACACTAAATAAACAAAACATTCTAACTAACCAAGGCTGCAGTGACAATGTTTGGATTATAATTTGCACAAAGCCACAAACTAATTAGATTTCTTTGAACATGACTTACTTTTTTTTTTCGGTGTGCACAAGGGTATCCAAATCGATAGTCAAGATTAATCCCTTTTAACTTTTAAGGCATAGAAATCATCCAATCATGATTTGTATCTCTCAACTAGCATTTTTCATATATATGACATTGACAAGAATCAAACTTCTGAACTATCTATCAATTGTGTCAGGCTTTGTTGGTGTTTCAACAAGACATTAAGTCTCAAATCTCAATTAATTATTTTTTTCATTTGAGTCAAATCATAGATTGAAAATTACAATCCAAACATGATAGAAATTTAACACAACGAGAACAAATTAAGGACAGTGTATATATACCTGTCTTCTGAATCCCGATGCGTGTGGTGATGCCGATCCAAACCCTTCGCACAGGGTACATCATGTTGTTCCACCACTCAACCCGCCGCGAAAATTTCAGCGCCGCCATCTTCCACCGCACGCCGGAGGCGAACACCCTCACCACCAATTCAGAATGCTAAATCAATTCAACACACCGCAAAAAAAAAAAAAAAAAGAGGAAAGGAATGTGAATTAAAAAATAAAAAGAAAACTGAAAAGGAGAACATAATTCACAATTAGAATCAAAGCATCATTTAAAAGAGTAAAAGAAAAAAAGACATACCCAAAATAAAGCGGTTAGAAGAGTGGCGGAAAACAGGGAAAGAGGAACGAAGCGAAACGAGGAAGAGTCGAATTCGAATTCATAGAGTGGCTCTCCTTTTCAACAGTTCAACGACCTTCAACCGACAAAGCCATCGTGGGTCTGACACGTGTCGGTCTCAAAAGGCAAAGGTAAGCTGTGAGGTCAGTGTCGTACGTATGTGGTGATCTGCTATTGGAGGTTGATTCATGTGATTATATTATTTGATGTGGCTCCCACATTGGAGATTTTATTCACCCATTTTTTAGGTCTACAACTACAAAAAAGATAGCCAAACATTGGTGACATTATTGTACGGGTTTTACAAAGCCCAAGGAGCATCATTCAACAATGGTGGTGGTAGTTTAAAGTGAGGCGTGTCGCATTGTATATGTGAGAGGACAAGATTGGAACTAACCTAATTTTAAAATTATTTCTCAAAATAATCTAGTTTTGAAACTATTTATTAAAGTAACATAGTTTTGATTATAATAATATAATTTTTATTTGATTTAAAAAAATATAACATTTTCTGTGCAAGTGTCATGTGTCAGCACCATGAGCAGTGGTGCTACTGCTACATGCGTCACTAGTGGCGCTGTTAGCAGAGGCACCACTGCTCAGGCTGCTGACACATGACGCCTAACCCCCCTCCCCAACCAACCTAATTTACTATTCTCAATCAGTCAACCCCCTCCACCTATAAATAACCCAACGAATTATCCCCTCCTCACACACACACATTCCTACTTTCTACTACCTCTCATTCTTTAACTTGTTTATTTTCTAACACTCCTTTAATTTTTTGTACACTCTATTGAAATCAAGTTTAGGTAAATTTTTAGTTGTTTCCGATATTTTTTTTGTAAATTTTTTAATTATATAGTCATTTACCAATATTCTGTTACTTTTTTGTTTTTTATACTGTTCTTTATCACTTATTATTATGGAAGTGTTTATTTTAACTTCCCTAAAACCATATATTTGTATCATTTATTATTTATTATGTTTTTTTTTTCTAATTTTACGACCTTCCACCGGTTCCCCCTTCCACCAACACATATATTTTAATTCTTTTTACACTCTATTATAATAAATGTTAAATATAATTACATGTTTTACACTCTATTGGTCACATATTTGTATTTTTTTTATTATGTCATATTCTTGTATTCAGAATATACCATTTGTTGTTTATTATAATTAATTTTTTATTTCCATAGTTATTATTTAAGTTGTTGTTATTTAGTTTTTTTTTTGTTAATGTTATTATTATTGTTATATTTGTTATTTGTTTCGTTGTTATTCTTGTTAATTATTAAGATTATTTCTTAATTTTTTATTATGTAAATTATTAGTGTGGTTATTGAAATATTTTATGTTGTTGATGTTGTTATTATTAATGTGATTATTATTATTGTTATTATTATTATCCATATTATTGATGATATTATTTTTGTTAATATTGTTATTGCCTCATTAATAATATTATTATTATTATTATTATTATTATTTTAAATATTGTTATTGCCTCCTCCTTATTATTATTATTATTGTTGTTGTTGTTGTTGTTGCTGCCGCCTCATTGTCGAGATGTTTTTGATACAATGGAACCATCCGATGTAAGGGTGTTGATGTAACACATCATCGATTTCATTAATTGTTAACAAGTTCTCTTTTATGATAGTTATTGATTGTTTGTAGATTGTGTGGGAGCCATATAACGAGTTACTGTTGGCAAGTTTGCCGTATATATGCACTGAAGGCATGCATATCTGGATGGCAGTTGTGCCATTGATGTGCTTTAATATTGGAGAGTTTCATCAACCTGATCGAATAATGAGACAGTTTGGCAGGGCCCAACATGTTCCAAAAGGGCCATCCCAACCGAAATGGGGCCACAAGTTAACGCTTAGGGGTAAAACCGGTCAAGATTGGTATGAAAAAATGCGACCATTAATTGAAATGTGGACCAATAGGGCGGGATGGGTCCAGCCAGGTGTACCACAACAAGGGGAGATGAACATCCAATCAAAGTATATGAGATGGTACTTGGCACATACTCGTCGGTGGATCAGGAGAAAAAATGCACATCATGGAATTTTGGTAATGATATTTATAAGGTTGTGTTTTATTTTTAAATATTATGAAGTTATCATTATCTTTACTAATATCCGATTAATTTAATGCTGCATAGGTTGACGGGCTTGAACGGGTAAACTATTTAGTCATGCCAAAGGGGAGCCAAGAAATGAGACTTGAAGAGATTAGGAGTGAGACCGAGCGTATGATGATGGCACTAGGGTCCCAAAATCGTCTCATAAGTCCTATGAGCGGAGCTCCACTTGATATGCAACATCAGGTGCAACCATTGGTACCAATGAGCTTGTGTAATCGGTCTAGCAAGGAAATTGCTGGTCTAGACCGAAACAGAGTGCCTGTTGAATCACAACCATTTTATCCACCACAGTTCCCAGAGCGAGATACGGGGACATTCTTCGTTCCTCCACCTTTTCCATATACTCCATATCAGCCTCCACGGACTTATTTCTTTCCAGACCTTCCGGCTCCATCTGGATCGACAGCCCCAAGCATGCATCCACAGTATCCACAAATCGATACGAGTGTGCATGCAGGTCCATCTTACACAGGAACATGTCCAACAATCCATCAAGGTACATCTTATTCACCAGGGGGTTCGAGTATGGCTCCAGATTCCTCCCAGGCGTATTATACGCTGGTGCCATATACGCCAGCTGGCTGCACTCCTGATGTACCTCAACGATGGATTACGCAGCTTCAAAACACTCCTATACGGTCTCCTGAATTTGGTGAACCCGTCATTGATCTGAATATTGATTTTGAGGATGTAATGGACTTAGGTGACGATGCGAGAGATTAGGCGAAACCCACATCGTCGAGCAAGAGACCGAGGTTATCAGTGCATCTTGTCACCCGCGCAGCCAAACGAATACCCACACCGACACCCTTGTAGGTAGTTAATTATTATTTTTGAATGATGCAGCGATTACAAAACTATTATATAGGAAGGCCATACCTGATTCCTTGATCTCGGTTCTTCATACCTGATTCCTTGTTTTATTTTCTTGAATTTCGTATTTCCTTCAAAAGTAAGGCCATTAACTCCATCATATACCCTCCCGTTCCAGTAAAGCAAAACCATAACAACTTGACTTATATTGTCGACCTACATTAATCATACATAAATAAATAAATAAACATGATAATAAACGAATAAATTATCACTTCTGATGATATTTAACAATAATAAATTATGTTTAACAACTAGATAGGCTACTGGTCAGTAGCAACTGCACAAAACAACCTAATAACGTACATCACAACGAGTTGAGAATTATAACCCCCCCCCCCCCTACTAGTCACCTGTAGTGCAAAACTGAATCATGTGTGACATTAGCCCCTTACCATCAGGCACCACGTTCTTCGTTAACTGTAAACACATTTTACAGCCAGATGGTCTATTTTGTAATATCATGAGTCTTTCTGAAACCATCTAGCTTTAAAATATGTTTACAGTTAACGAAGGACGTGATGCCCGATGATAAGGAGCTAATGCCATATAGGATTCAATTTTGTACTGTAGTTGACTATCAAACGGAGATGGGGGTCATAATTCTCAACCTGTTGTTTATATATATATATATATATATATATATATATATATATATATATATATATATATATATATATATATATATATATATATATATATTCATGTGGTGAGTAAAAGAATCAAAATATTATGCCGACACTTACCCGCTAATTACGTCGTTGATCCATGTCATAGAGATTCGACTAAGTTTTACGTTGGCTGTCGATGGCCTAACACAACCCTCTCCTTTTATCCGGGCTTGGGACCGGCTATGTTTAGCTTTGTCACAAAGCACAACATAGGTATGGATAATGCCAAGGCAGTTGGACCGGACAATATACCTGTGGAGGTATGGAAGAGTCTGGGAAATAGAGGCATTAGTTGGCTCACGAAGTTTTTTAACGAGATTATGAGGTCAAAGAAAATGCCGGACGAATGGAGGAGAAGCACTTTAGTTCCGATTTACAATAACAAGGGAGATATACAAAATTACGTAAATTATAGGGGGATTAAGCTTATGAGTCATACTATGAAGCTATGGGAAAGGGTGCTTGAACGGAGACTAAGAAAAGAAACCAAAATCACCGACAACCAATTTGGTTTTATGCCCGGGAGATCGACAATGGAAGCAATTTACTTGCTACGACGAGTGATGGAACAATATCGAAGGGATCAAAAAGATTTACACATGGCCTTCATTGATTTGGAGAAAGCGTATGATAGGGTGCCAAGAGAGGTTTTGTGGAAAGCCCTAGAAAAGAAAGGTGTTCGGATTGCCTATATTCGAGCTATCAAGGATATGTATGAGGGGGCCACGACTAGTGTGAGAACGCGGGGTGGAGCCACAGAAGATTTCCTAATAACCATAGGCCTGCACCAGGGGTCAGCTTTAAGCCCCTATCTTTTTACCTTGGTCTTGGATGTACTTACGGAGCACATTCAAGAGCCAGCACCGCGATGCATGCTTTTCGCTGATGATATAGTCCTAGTTGGAGAGTCGAGAGATGATATAAATGGAAGGTTGGAGACTTGGAGACAAGCTTTAGAAGCACATGGCTTCCGCTTGAGAAGAAGCAAGACGGAGTATATGGAATATAAGTTTAGCAAAAGGCGAAACACCTCTAGCTTAGAGGTGAAAGTTGGAGACCACAACATACCACAAGTCACACGGTTTAAATATCTTGGGTCTATTATACAAAATGACGGAGAAATTGAGGGAGATGTAAACCATCGGATTCAATCAGGGTGGTCGAAATGGAGGAAGGCTTCGGGTTTTTTGTGTGATAAAAAGGTACCTCTTAAGCTAAAGGGAAAATTTTACCGTACAGCTATTAGACCGGCGATGTTGTATGGGACGGAGTGTTGGGCGGTAAAAAATCAACACGAGAGTAAAATCAATGTAGCAGAGATGAGAATGTTGCGCTGGATGAGCGGAAAAATAGACGTGATAGGATTAGGAATGATAGCATTAGAGAGAGAGTTGGGGTAGCACCTATTGTAGAAAATATGGTTGAATCTCGACTTAGGTGGTTTGGGCATGTATGGAGGAGACCTTTAGATTATGTAGTAAGGAGAATGGACCAAGTGAAAGGCAATCCAATAGCTAGAGGCAGAGGTAGGCCAAGAAAAACTATAGGAGAAACTATTAAGAAAGATTTGGAGGCCAATGGTTTAACTATTAACATGATTCATGATAGAACATTATGGCGCCGCATGATCCATGTTGCCGACCCCACCTAGTGGGATAAGGCTTGGTTGTTGTTGCTGTTACCCGCTAATTACGTGTGCACAAAATCTATCGTATATTTTGTTCTTCCCTTATATCAACACCAACAAAAAATATTTTTATAACCACACTAATAATTAACATAATAAAAAATTAGTAATCGGATATTACTGGGTTATCAATTGCCATATTAATAATAATAATTATAATAATAATAATAACAACAAAAATAATAACAATAAAAAAACAAAATAGCAACAACTTAAATAATAACTAAGAAAATAAAAAAAATTAACATAATAAACATGTAGTGGTACATTCTGAATACAAAAAAAAAAAAAAGGACATAATCTAAAATACAAATAAATGAATGTAAAAAAAAAACAGAATGTTAGTAAATGAATATACAACAATTAATAAAATAAACAAAACATGTAATTGCATGTAACATTTATTATAATAGAGTGTAAAAAGAATTAAAAGATATGTGTTGGTGGAAGGGGGAGTCGGTAGAAGGTCGTAAAATTAGAAAAAAAAAACATAATAAATAATAAATGATACAAATATATGGTTTTAGAGAAGTTAAAATAAACACTTCTAGAATAATAAGTGATAAAGAACAGTGTAAAAAACAAAAAAGTAACAGAATATTGGTAAATGAATATATAATTAAAAAAATTACAAAAAAGATATCAGAAACAACTAAAAATTTACCTAAACTTGATTTCAATAGAGTGTACAAAAAATTAAAGGAGTGTTAAAAAATAAACAAGTTAAAGAATGAGAGATAGTACACTGGTGCAATAAGTGCTTTTTACGTCAGTTAAAATTGATTTTTTACGTCAGAATACTGACTGACGTAAATACAGCTGACGTTAAAAGTTTAACTTTTAACGTCAGTTTAGAACTGACGTTAAATATAACACTATTAACGTCGGTTCTTTAACACAACTGACGTTAATTTTGTCAAAATTAACGTCAGTTCTTTAACATAACCGACGTAAATTTTGTTAAAACTAACGTCAATTGTTATCAAGAACTGACGTTAAAGGTCTTAATTTTAACGTCAGTTGTAATAAACAACTGACGTTAATAGTGTACTGTATATTTTTGTAAAATACTTTTAACGTCAGTTGTATGATACAACTGACGTTAATATTTTTTTTTAAAATTCAGTTTTAAAATATCACTCCCCTAAGCCATCACTGCATTCAGTAAATATCTCAGTAACACAGAATATCACACACATTACAGAATTGCAAAGGAAAAATGGAACAATGATCCATATGTATGCCTGTTCAAAACAATATATATTTATTAACATAGGTTATAAATGTATACGAAGTTTAAACTACCTATATCAATATCCCTTCGTGACGATCATCACGAGTGGCATGTACATCGTCCACCTGTGTCTCCACGATTATAGTAGGCATGTTTGTTGAAAAAGAAGGAGTCTCGGGAATATCAAGATTTGAATCTTCATTTTCATCACTACCATTATACATGCTTTTTCCTTGGAGAACCACGGACAACCTTTTGTTAGAAGGATCAGTGATGTAGAACACTTGTTTTGCTTGGGAAGCCATTATGAAAGGCTCATTTATATGACCTAACTTGTTGAGGTCTACCAATGTGAACCCCAATTCGTCGGTTTGTACACCACCGTTACTATCAACCCACTTACATTTAAATACCGGCACCGTAAGCTTAGTGTAATCGAGCACCCAAATATCTTCAATATATCCAAAGTAAGGTCTCGGTGCTGTAATGGGTTTTGTGTCCTTTGCACTAGAGAAGTGCATTGCTTCGGCCACGATCATAACCCCACTATTTTGCATGGTACTCTTGTTATCTTGTTCCTTTGTATAAAAGGAAAAGTTATTTATGTCGTATCCGCCTCCAACATATGACGTTGAAGTTAGGCCCACGTGCTAGCCATTTTACGTCATCGAAGCAGTATTTACCATCCTTAAGCATTTCTTCCTTGAACCATGGTAAGAAAGTCTTGTTATGCTTGTTCAACAACCACCTTTCGCTCATTCGAGGGTTTTCTTGATTGACTTTTCTTTTATGTTCAAATAAGAAAGGCTGAACACATTCGATGTTGTTCAATACATATAAATGTGCTTGAAGCACTTCCTCCCGATCCTTCCTATTAATTCTTAAGCCATGTGTACCCTTACCTTGACATCTGATCTCATCATGCCGAGGCTTAAGAACCCCTATAGGATCCGTGTTATGAAGGTAGTCCGAACAAAACTCAATAGCTTCTTCTGCAACATACCTTTGAACAATAGATGCTTCCGGACGATGAGGATTCTTCACGTACCCTTTCAAGATCTTCATGTAGCGCTCAACTGGGTACATCCATCTCGGAAAAACCGCCCACATAATCTAATCTCCCTCACCAAATGAACAATTAAGTGAACCATTATGTCGAAAAAGGAAGGAGGAAAATACATCTCCAATTGGCACAAGATTGTAGCAGCCTCAACTTCCAAGTCATCCAACATACGGGGGTCAACGACTTTGCTACATGTAGAATTGAAGAATGAGCACAACCGAGTAATGGCATGTCTCACATTTTTTGTAGCAATACCACGAATAGCAACGGCCAGAAGTTGTTGCATCAAGATGTGACAATCATGAGACTTCAAGTCAACCAATTTAAGATCACTAGAGACAAGTCTCTTCATATTTGAAGAGTAACCATGTGGAACTTTGATGCCCTGAGGACACCCGCAGAAACTTTGTCTCTTTTTTTTTGACAAAGTATGACATGCTGGCGGCAAATAAGTCCGCTTACCATCCTCAACAACTGGAGCTAACTGCTCTCATATACCCATAGCAACGAGGTCGAGACGAGCATTCACACCATCCTTTGTCTTGCCCTGAATGTTGAGAAGCGTCCCGATCACACTATCACACACATTTTTCTCCACATGCATCACATCAATGCAGTGTCTGACATCAAGCTTGCGCCAGTATGGATGATGAGTGTGATTTCACCTCATTTTCCATGTACATTTCTGCATGCATTTGCATATAGTTAGGCCAATTTAGTGTTGATTTTGTATAGTTTTTCCTTTGGAACGGATGAGGTGGTTTCTGTGTGTTGTTTTGCAGAAATTGGAGAAAAACTGTGCATATTTGGCTATAATGAAGTTTGGATGAATTAGAGCCGTAAAAGAGAAGAAATTGAGCCAAGCAGAATTCTGGTGATTCGCCCCGCGAGCCTGGATTCGCCCCGCGACCCTGAAAGCTGACTGTTGGAGAAAATGCAAGCCTTTCTGGTTCGCCTCGCGAACCCATGTCTCGCCTCGCGAGTCTGGAAATAGAAGCCATCACGCCCAGGCCCTGATGCTCCTCACGGGCGTATTGAAGAAAAACCTTTCGGTCTCGCGTCGCGAAGAAACTCTCGCCTCGCGAGAGTTCAATTCTATGAATGCAGATTTTTAACATTCGCCTCGCGAGACATATCTCGCCTCGCGAACGCGCGCATATCTGATTGGTATAAGTTGTTGTTTTAGGGCAGAAAGAGAGAGCTTTTGGTGGAGAGAACTCTTGGGGACTTGGAGGCTGCGGCTGAGCTAGGGTTTCGACCCTAGAGGGGACTTGCTGAGAGGGGTGGTTGTGAAGAAGAAGGAAAGCTCCCATGGAGTCTCTCCTCTCCTTTTCTCCTATTTCCCTGGTTTGGTTTTCTGTAAATATGAGTAACTGATCCCCCATTGTTGGGGTTAGATGATTACTTTTCTGAACTTGTTTGTAAATTGATTTGGTTGTTTAATGCAAGTTTCTATTCCTTTATGAGTATGTGATTCTGTGCTTAATGCTTTCCTTGGATTAGCTACCCATAGGAATGATATGTTGCTTTGATAGATAACTGAAAGGTTGGTGTTAAGGCATGCTCATGAATCATATGCCAAGTAGTTCAAGAATCTAGACATAGGTGTTGATCGCTTGCAATCTTATAAGTCTTGACTTAATGCAAAATCACAGATTAATCCACCTAAGACATTAGGGTTTGATTTGGGGTTTTAGGCTCAATGCACCTAAGACATTAGGCTTGAGTATTTTAGAAAAGGCTTGATTGTCATAATTGAAGTAGTGCTTGTGTTGATAATCATTTCATTGCAATTAAGGGAGGATTAGTGTAGTCTAACCCTGATAATCTCAACCACATCTCTGTTTGCATACCAAGTGTTCGATAAAATTCCCAAAAGACCAAAAATATTTTATTTCTTTATTTTCTGTTTAATCTCTCATACTTTAGTTTAGTCTAGATAGTTGTTGAGTTTGCGAATTGGTAATTGACATCCGATCCCTGTGGATACGATAACCGGTCTCACCACCGTATTACTTGATTGCGACGAGGTGCACTTGCCTTTATATTCTAAAAATCACGCATCAAGTTTTTGGCGCCGTTGCCGGGGATTGGCTTTGTCAATATCATTAGTAACAAATGAGACAACTAGTTTAGACATTTTTTATTTTATTTTTCTGTATATAATTGATATCTTTCTTTTGTTAGTTTTGTATATATTTGTTTTTGTGTTTCTTTGATCTTGGGCTTAATTGTCTGTGAGGTGAAAATTGGTTTGGCAGGATCATGGACTATAATTATTATCAGCCATCTGATGCAGAAATGGAGATATCTGAGCTGCAGCAACGGGTAGATATGCTGCAGTTGGCCATAAACATCCAACAAGTGAGTGATGAGCTGTCAAGGGCACAAATCTCTCCTCCACCAATGGTAGGTTGTTCTGAATGGGGAAATCAATATCCCAACACTTACACTCCATGGTGGGGGAACCCTCCAAACAATACTTGGATTGATGAAGAGGAACATTGGGAATCTTCCACACCTACATATGAAGCACAACCATCACCATTGGAAGTTGCTTGGGAGAACTTCAGATCCGAATTCGCAGTCAATTCTGAGCAACCTATTCCGGATAGTCGGTCTCACTTAGAGGATATTTTGGAGAGCTTCATGGTAACAACAATGGAAAGTTTAGAAAACCAAGAAGATACCATTCGAAGTCTTGGGGTACGTATTGATGAACTCTCTAACCAACTATCCGAAATGCCAAATGGGAACTTGATGGATGATGATGAAGATGATGCCAAAATGGATGAGGAGGAAGAAGAAGAAGTGGGAGCAACCGAGTCAAGAAGTGAAGACCCTGTTTTGGAGAACATAGTTGCACCATTCCCCATTGAACCCTTGACTAAGGAGCCTGAAAGGAAGAAGCATTTGGAGGACATCTATTTCACCATGCTTGGGGATGATGAAGAACTTTTGGAATTAGATGATGCTATTGTTTCCTATGCATGTGTTGAATGTGATGGAAAAAACACTTGTGTGGTTTGTGCGGAGATTTCTGCATATTTGGAAGGTGATGGATTTGGCAATGCTGAGAGTGAAGATTGTACAAAAGCCAGAACAGCACCAATGATCCTCTCGAATTGTTTGCCACCTCACATTTTAAAGCAGTCGACAATGGAGTTCATGCCTCTGCCTGAGAAACCAGATTTTGGATCTTTAAAAATGCAGGCACCATGGCCAGTCCAAGAGGTTGAACCCCATTTTTATTGGGAAGATTTTGTGGATGAAGGGGTCAATTTTGACCCAAGAGGGAGTGAGAAATTTACCACATTTGGTGAGGTCACCATGATTTTCAAGAGCTCACTCCCATATTTATGCTGCAAACCGTGGGATCCGATTGAAGGATCTCACATGGTTAGCATCCCTTGGTCCTTATACCACAGGTTATGGGATCCAGGTGGATGCTTCTTAACAAGTCAAGCTAGTGACGTTAAAGAAGCGCTTATTGGGAGGCAACCCAACTTTTCTTAACCCTTCTCTTTAGTTAGTTTTTTTGTTTTTGATTTTCAACCTCTTGAATAATTTGAGAAGCTCAAGAGGAAAATAATAAATTGTCAATTGCCAAGTGTTTGCAGGGTAATAAGGAAGGAAGGGAGAGCGAGAAGACAAGGAGAAGAGAAAAAGGGGCAGATAAAAAGCATGTGAGCCAACACCCGCTACCGCCTCGGTAAGCCGTTCCAATTTTTTGCGTTATTTTATTTTTCTTCTCCTCTCTCCAACTTGATTGTTTACATTGGGGACAATGTAAATCTTTAAGCTTGGGGTAGGGGTAATCTTTTTGCTTGCATTGTAAATATTGCATTCATATAGGCTTAAGTTTGCATGATCGCATGATTCGGTTACCCCTGCTTAGATTGAGCTTATGATTGTGAGAGCTAAGTGCCAATTTTTCTGTGATAGTGAATTTTTGGACCCTGATTTTCTATTCTTGTGATATGGCTTCATTAAATATGCTTGAGATGATCTTGGATAGTTGATGATTAGCATATGTTTCTTTAGACTTGTGTTTCTCACTGGTTCTTGAACTGATAAATGTGAGCTTTTGAGCCATTAGGGGGTACTCACTAAATCTGCCCCCGTTCTTTGTGTTGAGTGTTGCTCCTCTTGGATGAATTTCTCTAGAACTTGACTTGAAACCATTTTGAAGCTTAAATATTTTTGGAAACATTTTTGAAAATGATTGAGGCAATAGGTATTTTTCGGGCCTTCTGAGCTTTGAATGTGTAAATGCTACCCTTAGTTGCCCAATTTTGAGCCTGAAAGAAAAAAAAATGCTTTTCTTGGTACCCTGAAATGTTTTGATAAATATTGTTTGATGGGACCTTCTAAAGTATTACAAAAGGGTAAACAGGTAGTTGAAAGTTTGGGATAAGAATCAGAAAAAATAATAATAATAATAATAATAATAATAATGGATTGAATTGAAAAATCTCCCCTCTCAAAAAAAAAAGAGAAAAGAAAAATATAAAGAGATGGGGATGACAAACAAGAGAAGTGAGAAATAAAAGAAAAAGAAAGAAAAGAAAGGTGGAAAAATGTATTGAAAACCCAAGAAGGTATTTTAGAAGGTGTCTTGTGTTGAAATGTTTGATACTTGGTTTAGCCTTTTGAAATATCCCTTTCTTGTTATCCCCACCTAAAGATTAATCACATGGCCACGTTACAACCAAATAAAGACCTCTTGATTCTTAAGTGTTTTCATAAATAAAGTGGAGATTTGGTTGATAGTCAAGCATATGGTAGGAATCATTCCTTGAGGAAAATGGAGCGAATTGTTATATATACTTGAACACTTGAGTGAGTGAGGCAAGAAAGAGAGCCAAGCAAATGAACAAGCTTGGGGCGAGCTTCAAGTGAGCAAGAGTGCCCGAATCAGTGAGAATGTGAGTCTAGGAAACTTAAGCCCCTAATTGGACTTGAATTGATTGTCTCTTGCTGAAATAATTGAATGCCTGTTACTTGGATCATTTTACTCGGGTTCTTAGTTCACTATCATTGCTCTGATTATTTTCATCTTCTGGCCTTAGTGATTGCTTGAGGACAAGCAAAGTCTTAAGCTTGGGGTGATTTGATGAGTGTGATTTCACCTCATTTTCCATGTACATTTTTGCATGCATTTGCATATAGTTAGGCCAATTTAGTGTTGATTTTGTATAGTTTTTCCTTTGGAACGGATGAGGTGGTTTCTGTGTGTTGTTTTGCATAAATTGGAGAAAAACTGTGCATATTTGGCTATAATGAAGCTTGGATGAATTAGAGCCTTAAAAGAGAAGAAATTGAGCCAAGCAGAATTCTGGTGATTCGCCCCGCGAGCCTGGATTCGGCCCGGGACCCTGAAAGCTGACTGTTGGAGAAAATGCAAGCCTTTCTGGTTCGTCTCGCGAACCCATGTCTCGCCTCGCGAGTCTGGAAACAGAAGCCATCACGCCCAGGCCCTGATGCTCCTCACGGGCGTATTGAAGAAAAACCTTTCGGTCTCGCGTCGCGAAGAAACTCTCGCCTCGCGAGAGTTCAATTCTCTGAATGCAGATTTTTAACATTCGCCTCGCGAGACATGTCTCGCCTCGCGAACGCGCGCAGATCTGATTGGTATAAGTTGTTGTTTTAGGGCAGAAAGAGAGAGCTTTTGGTGGAGAGAACTCTTGGGGACTTGGAGGCTGCGGCTAAGCTAGGGTTTCGACCCTAGAGGGGACTTGCTGAGAGGGGTGGTTGTGAAGAAGAAGGAAAGCTCCCATGGAGTCTCTCCTCTCCTTTTCTCCTATTTCCCTGGTTTGGTTTTCTGTAAATATGAGTAACTGATCCCCCATTGTTGGGGTTAGATGATTACTTTTCTGAACTTGTTTGTAAATTGATTTGGTTGTTTAATGCAAGTTTCTATTCCTTTATGAGTATGTGATTCTGTGCTTAATGCTTTCCTTGGATTAGCTACCCATAGGAATGATATGTTGCTTTGATAGATAACTGAAAGGTTGGTGTTAAGGCATGCTCATGAATCATATGCCAAGTAGTTCAAGAATCTAGACATAGGTGTTGACTGCTTGCAATCTTATAAGTCTTGACTTAATGCAAAATCACAGATTAATCCACCTAAGACATTAGGGTTTGATTTGGGGTTTTAGGCTCAATGCACCTAAGACATTAGGCTTGAGTATTTTAGAAAAGGCTTGATTGTCATAATTGAAGTAGTGCTTGTGTTGATAATCATTTCATTGCAATTAAGGGAGGATTAGTGTAGTCTAACCCTGATAATCTCAACCACATCTCTGTTTGCATACCAAGTGTTCGATAAAATTCCCAAAAGACCAAAAATATTTTATTTCTTTATTTTCTGTTTAATCTCTCATACTTTAGTTTAGTCTAGATAGTTGTTGAGTTTGCGAATTGGTAATTGACATCCGATCCCTGTGGATACGATAACCGGTCTCACCACCGTATTACTTGATTGCGACGAGGTGCACTTGCCTTTATATTCTAAAAATCACGCATCAATGGAAGATCAAAGAATATCAACCTCTTCTTCCATATGTTTTTCTCAACAGCTTTACCTTTCTTTTTGGACTTGCCGAATATAACATCGATGTCCTTTACCCTCCGATAAACCTGCTCTCCAATTAAGGCCGTCGGCGCTTCTTCTGTCTCTTGGCATCCATTAAAAGCTTTTTTCATCTTACGATATGGGTGATAACGTCTAAGAATTCTCCGATGCCCAAGGTAAACCGTCTTCTTTCCATGATGCAACTGAGTGTAGCATGTGCCTTCTTCACATATAGGGCATGCTTTATGCCCCTTGACACTGTACCCGGACAAGTTACCGTATGCTGGAAAGTCGTTGATGGTGCAAAATAACATGGCACGAAGCTTGAAAGTCTCATGATAATACCCATCAACTACATCAACACCTTCCACCCACAACGTTTTCAAGTCTTCAATCAAGGGACCTAGATAAACATCTAAGTCATTTCCCGGTTGCTTTGGGCCCGAAATCATCATAGACAACATCATGTATTTGCGCTTCATGCACAACCAAGGGGGCATGTTGTAAATCACCAACAGAACAGGCCATGAACTATGAATACTACTCATGTTACCATAAGGATTCATTCCATCCGTAGCAAGTCCAAGCCTTAGATTTCTTGGCTCATCGGTGAAATCCAGAAACATAGTATCGATATTCTTCCATTGAATAGAATCAGCAGGATGGTGAACCTTTCCATCACGTTTCCTCTCATCATTATGCCATCTAAGATTCTTCGCATCTTTCGCATTGGCAAACAATCGCTTGAACCTTGGAATTATTGGAAGATACCACAACACCTTCGCAGGAGGACCCTTTTTTCTCACATCATCAACATCATCATCATCATCACCACCCTTCACTTTGTATCGTGATAACCCATATTTGGGGCAATCGTGTTTGTCTTCATGAACACCGGTGTACAATATGCAATCATTGGGGCATGCGTGTATCTTCTTATACTCCATACCCATAGGACACAATACCTTCTTGGCCTCATAGTTACGGTCAGGCAATGTGTTGTCCTCCGGAAGCAAGTCTTTCAACACTTCAAGCAATTCCGTGAAGCTTTTATCGCTCCAACCATTTCTCGCCTTCACACAAACCAATTTTAGCACCGCCGACAACCGTGTATGAGTAGTACACCCTGGATATAAAGGCTTATCCGCATCACCACACAACCTATCATACACATGCGCTCGATGAAAAGATTCTTGTCCAATATCACGGATCATGTCCTCTACTCGATCATCCTCCATATCTACGCCAACGTCCTCACTTTGGGAGACACTCGTCAGACATTACTCAACAACATATCACCATGCCATATCCATCTTGTATAACTCAAGCAAATCCCTTCACAAATCAAATGAGTACGTATATCCTTCACCGTACATTTCCTCGTATTCAAACACTTGACACAAGGACAACAGTAACATTCCATTACTATTAGGAACATTCCTTTGAGCAAATTCTATAACTTCTCCCACCCCCTTCAAATACTCAAAGCACTAGTACGCTTACAAACCATCCAACTACGATCCATAACTAGATAGGTCCCGTAGATATACAAAACATATATATATCCAATATAAGGACAATACGGGAGATTGAAAACTATAGTTTTTAAAGATTAATCGCTAAGCATCGGTCACGGCCTGGCAGATGATGTCCATCACGCCGTAAGCGTGCCAACCGAATGGACCATGCCATCACAGCGGAACCGATCACGCCTAGTCGTGATTAGCATCACGACGCGATGACAGATCAACCAACAGAGCAACATGCACTCAAAACCAAAAAAGAGACGTACATTCCAAACAACTCAAACTCACGGTTTCAAGTTTCAACTACTGAAACTACAGTTTCAACATACACTCAAAACCAAAAATACAAAAATGTGCCCTAAATACTCACCGTAAATAGGTGCTCGCGTGGTGGTGGGGAGGGAGCTCGAGTGGTGGCCAACGTTCGATGTGGTTACCGAGAGCAGAGGACAAGGAGAGTTAGTGCGCGGGAAGGGGGAAAGAGAGATGTACGTCAAGTTATTGCAAAGAATGAATGGAAAGACAGAGTTAGGGTTAATAGTGTACCTCACGGTGGTGGAGGAGAAGCCCTCGCGGTGGTTGCGGTGGAGATGAGCTCGCGATTAGGGTTCTGTGCTGGGTGAGAGTGAGAGTGAGGGTTGAGAGTGATTTAGGGTTGAGCGTGATGAAAAGAGAAAAGTGACGTACGTATGCAGCGAAGTGCGTAGAAGGCGTGCGGGTGTAAACATAAAACAACATTTAACGTCAGTTGTATTAAACAACTGACGTTAAAATTAATTTTTTAACGTCAGTTTTATTAACAAACTGACGTTAAATATTAATATTTTTTTAAAAAACACTTTTAACGTCCGTTGTTGAATACAACTGACGTTAAAAGTGTTAAAATAACATTCTTCCGTAATGACCTGTACACACGCCTCTTCTTTTCCTCTATATTTTTATTCCTTCACAAAATGGCTCGAGACCTGTGTTAATTGAGTGACAACAGGGCATTTCAGATAGCTAGGGATATAGGATTATTTACGCCGGTTATTTATTTAATCAAGTAAAAATCACACTTTTAACGTCAATTGTATAAACAACCAGACGTTAAAAATAAATATTTTTATTTTAAAACGTTTTTAACGCCGTTTTATTCAACAACCGACGTTAAAAGTGTCTCTTCCTATTCCTTGGGCGTTTTCTTTTCGCACGTTTATAATATATGATCGCCAAGGCCAACTCCCAATGCGCCTTGGAACCTAATGATCTTAATGATCAATTTAATTTTTTAGCAACTTACGACGCCTAGTAACTTCATCCCCTACTCCTATAAATAGCTTCCTTCCTTCGTTTAATTTTTCTCGCTTCACAATATGGCTCCGCCATAGAGATTAACTTCATCACTCTTTCTTCCTATACCTAGACTTAAAGGTCTCTATCTTAATGGTCAAAACAACTTCGGGGTTGTGTAAATCGCATTACATGGGTGATAAGGGTGTGTAAATCGCATTATGTGAATTGCACACACCATCATCCTTCGGGAGAATCGCAGACTACAGCTCCAAAACCTCGCCTTTGGAACCAAGTGGTTGTTCCAAGAATATTTCAAACAGATCGAGTGCACCCTTCACTCGCCACGGCTCCAAAGTGACTGTGGATTCAGATGGAGCATCGACTTCAAATGAGGAGGGGATGCATTCAATGTTGGAGATTCTCGAGCACAGGATCGAGAAGAAAATGATGTTGAAGCAGTAAACTTTTTTATATTTTAGTGCTATATATCTTACGGAAATTTTTTATCTTTTAAACATGTAATCAGAACTTATGAATCGCTTTAATGAGATACGATTTGATTATACATATATAACTTGTTTTATGTTAAGTGTTTATTTATTTAAATTTGCACAAGAATTTGTTAATTTACTAATTCAAGCTAATTAATTAAGATTAAAAATAAACTTTTTAAAAAATATTAGAAATAAACCGCACTATATGGAGTGATGATCTGCGTTAAGAGTGACAAGAGGAGATGACAACGAAAGAAAGATAGGAATGAGTTGATTATTTACGCCGAGTTATTTATTTAATCAAGTAAAAATCACACTTATAACGTCGAGTTTATAAACAATCGACGTTAAAAGTTTTAATAATTTCTTGCAAAACACTTTTAACGCCGATTCATTAAACAACCGACGCAAATAGTGATTTCATATTTACAAAATCGTTACCGCCTCACTTTTAACGCGGTCCTTATAACAACCGGCGCACAAAGGAATTAATTATTTACAAAACTGCCACCGCCCCCTCTTTAACGTCTAGTTTTTGGTTAACTGACGTAAACCTTTACCGTCTAATGTATATTTTCCATTAGTGGTAGAAATTAGGAGAGTGTGTGGGGGGGGGGGGGGGCGGGGAGCGATAATCGTTGGGTTATTTATAGGGGAGGGGGTTGGCTGATTGGGGGTAGTAAATTAGGTTGGTTGAGGAGGGAGACCAGGCACCACGTGTAAGCAGCCTAAGCAGTGGCGCCTCTGCTAACAGCGCCACTAGTGGCACCTGTAGCAGTAGCGCCACTACTCATGGTGCTGACACGTGGTGCCTGCACAGAAAATGTTTTTTTAAATCAAATAAAAAATATATTATTATAATCAAAACTAGGTTATTTTGGTAAATAGTTTCAAAACTAGGTTATTTTAGTAAATAGTTTCTAAAAGTAGGTTAGTTTAGTCAAAAAGCCATCTCCGGGCTGTTTAACTTTCTTCTTTTTAAAAAAAAAAAAATTATTTGGTTAACAATGTTCAACCAAAAGAAATGTTAGGTAGCAGCAAAATTGAACAAGTAAAATTTTGATTTTACTATGGGTTTGCAACAAGAGCACTGTTATTTGTACATGTGTTAATGATAATTTTATGACAAAAAACTCGTTTAAAATGAGTTTACTTTTAAACAGAGCAAGTAAAGATATATTTATTATTAGTTCAATTATGCATTGTAAGGATGAGAACAAAGACAAAAAGAAAGAAAATGAATTGAAAAAAATCTTTTCATGTGTTGGGATGAAGAGAAAGCACAAGTCAAAAAAAAAAAAAAGAAACATTTTTATAAAAAATAAAATAAATAAATATGAAATTTGCAAATGACTTGCATGTTCATGTCACGAGTGAAGAAGGTTGGGCAATTTTGTAAAATCACATTATTTGCACTCAAATTCTTGTTTTCTTCTCAATTTTGATGAGAAAACTAAATTTCTTCTCAACATTAATCCAACAATGCATTTAGTGACCGCAGTGATTACAAACAATCCAAAATCGAGAAAACTAAATCATGGGACCTACAGTAAATTTTTCTAAGCTATCTCTTTACTCTTCTATCCTAATTAAGAGAAAACCCATGAATACCCCTTCTCACCTTTTCTCTCATTCCAAGCAAATGCATAGTAGATTAAGATTTTTATACACTTCGTTGAATCAAGGATAAATATATTATTATTTGCTCACTTCAAAAACAAACTCAATTTTGAGAAGCTTTATAAATCAAAAATATTTTTTTTTATACAAACATCAAAAACAATATATTCAAAGAACTATTTATTTTTTTGATAAGCAAAAATATATTAATAAAGAGTGCTCCAACCAGTATACAAAGAACAATTACAAGGAACAAGAAAAAACAATTCACTATCTTAAAAAGCACTTTCAACATGAAGCTATCCATTGGAGCTTATGAGTTACAAAAGTGTTTCTAGCCTTTCCTACCTCAATTCCAAACATGCACTTAAACAATTCACGTGGGTTTATCTATCCTAATCCAATGACACAAAGTTCTAAAACTTTCATTTTTTTTTTTTTGACAATTAAGGTTAAATAATACTCCCTCCGGTCTTTATTATAAGAGGTAAATGACTACTTTTTTTTTTGCCCAAGTGCATGTATTTTGACAAATATTAAATGCTCATTCAATTTTACCTTTATTTAATATACTGTTTACAAGTTCCAAACAATACATTAATTATAGGATATTAGAATATTTATTAAGGTTAGAAGGGATAACTTTATAAATTTATACGAATATTAATTACAAGTAGCTTATTTCAATGCATTTTCTTGATCTGTGTGTTTTAGAGTTTTGTCCCTTATAATAAGGACAGGAGGGAGTAAAACTAAAAAGTATTTTTAATAAGAATTTAAAGTTGTTATCAATTTACTAGATATCAAAAGAAGTTGTTGCAATACATTTATAATAAGCCAAAATTAGAACACTGATTTATTTAATAGATCAAATATATAGCAACACCTAGCTAACACTCTGATCACATGGTTTCATAACAGTGGGGAGACAAGTATGGTTTAATGAGAACCTCAAGCGGAGTGGCTTTGGTGTTGGTGAGTCCAAGGGTTTCAGTCATATCAATAGGATCATTAGATGCATTTAAGCTTTCAAAGCAATGCAAAAAATTAGCCAAAGTTATATGAACCGTCTGAAGGCCAAAGGATATTCCAGGACATATCCTTCTGCCACTTCCAAATGGTAACAACTCAAAATGATTGCCCCTAAGAAATTACGAAATAAAAATGTTATTTCCATGTCAAGATATTTTGTTGTACTTTTTAGATCATTCCAATCTATGTACAGGGATTGATGTATTTCTTGTACAAAGAAAAGACAACATTTTGCAAACCGGACAAATCCCATCCAAAGAAAGTTTTGAAAAGAAAAGGTCTTGATTTGCACATTGGAATGGTAGTGTGTTCTGTTAGGCTTATCTTAAATAGGCCTATGTCTGTTTTATAAAGTGTCGGCCTGATTATTCTATTACTCTTCATGGACTTTTATGTGGGATTGAAGCTGATGTGATTATGAAAACCTAAAAGTCTGTCTTAGCCAAATAGCTTATTTAAATACATACATTATAAAAAGACTTTCATACAGACAAGAAACTTATATTTTAAAATTTTTAACTTTTTTTTTATATAATCACATGGTATATTAGATTGAGAATAAGGGGTATATTAACTTTTTAAATTTTTAACTAAGAATGACATTTAACAAAATTATCAAATTTATAGAAAATAAGTATGTTATGCTAATATATAATTAGAAAATTATGTAAATATAGGAACTCAATTAACAGTGAAAATGAGTTGGACTAGACTAGACTTTACTTAAATAGGCCCAATTCTATTTTATAAATTGTCCGCATGAACTTGGTTTGTTATCTGTCACGGCTTTTCTTTGAGGTTGACCTGACCTGAAAGTCTTTTTAAATAAATATATTACAACAAAACCTCCATATAACTAAAAAAACTTATATTTTTTTTAAATTTTTAATTAGGTACCTTTAACAAAAATATTATTTCTATATAAAATATAAAATAAATAAACTATACAAATATATAATCAGTTAATAATATAAATATTATAAATTTATAATTATATAAATAAATAAATAAATATTAAACAAATACATCATCAAGAACAAGGGTGGAAATAGGTCGGGCTGCGAAACAGGACTTACGGAAGAAAGCGCAGCAAAGCCATTGATTATGTCTGTGTGGTTCATCATCACTTATTAGGTAAAGTTTCTATTTTGTCTTTACCATAAAAATCTGATCTTTACCAAAAAAAAAAAAGTTCTATTTTAGTGAGCATAACAATGCACTCTCCGTTGAATATAACGAATATTATGATGTGGTAGTGAGCATGCATCTCCAAAATAGGACTTGCCGACTTGGATTATTTGTTAAAGTTGTTAAATGTTCAGTATTCTACATCAAAGCAGCAGCAGCAACACGCAATAACTTTTTGCAGCCCATCCCCCTGATTTTTCCCCTGCTTATTTTGTCTGTGGTTGAAAAATTACCTACTTCACTTCTTTTCTTTTTGTGGTACTTTTGGAGATGTTGATCTTCTAAACGTGCATCCAAAATTATTCAACAAGGAGTTTTGATGATGAGCATCAAAGTTACATTTCTAACTTATGAAGACTTGTAATAGTTTTAGGATTTTGATGCATAATTTAAAAGTTAGATATTTTAATAATTGGCTCAAGTAAAATATTTTTATAAGGTTTTAAAACATCAAAATAATTTAAAAAAATATATAGAGAATGCTTAAAATTAAATGGAATATGTTTTGCAAAGAATTTTGAAGCAAAAACATGATTTTATAGTAAAGTAATCGATTACTTTTGGAAGTAATCGATTACCACGTGCTTTCTTTGCAATCTTGCTTTTCTGGCAAAAAGTAATCGATTACTTTTGAAAGTAATCGACTACTTTTGGATTGTTACAGAAAAGTAATCGATTACCACGTGTTTCTTTGCAATCTTGCTTTTCTGGCAAAAAGTAATCGATTACTTTTGAAAGTAATCGACTACTTTTGGATTGTTACAGAAAAGTAATCGATTACCACGTGTTTCTTTGCAATCTTGCTTTTCTGGCAAAAAGTAATCGATTACTTTTGAAAGTAATCGACTACTTTTGGGTTGTTACAGAAAAGTAATCGGTTACTTTTGAAAGTAGTCGATTACTTTTAGTATAACAGAAAAATAGAATTTTTCATTTCACTCTCTATATAAAGGGACTTTTTAGAAATAATTAAGAACAAATTTTTTGATGTTTTCTGTGCTGTTATGCTGTCAAATTAATAGTTTTCAAGATTATTTTTGAAAATGGCACTTGACTCAAGTAGGAAGCATAAACATATTTCTAAAACTTCTCCTCCAATTTTTTATGGTGAGGGCTATCCTTATTGGAAAGCTAGAATGAAAATTTTCATTGAAGGTATTGACATATATTTGTAGAAAATTATTGAAAATGGTCCCTTCATTCCCAAACATGGTGTTGGAAGTGAAGAGAAAGACAAATCCAAAAATCTACTGACAGGAGAAGAGAAGCAAAAAGTCCAACTAGACTTTGAAGCTAAAAATATCTTCACCACCGCTTTATCAATTGATGAATTCTTTTGCATTTCTAATTGCAAGAGTGCAAAAGAAATTTGTTGGGACACTTTACAAGTGACCCATGAAGGGACAAGTGAGGTGAAAAGATCAAAGATTAACACCTTGATGCATCAATATGAGTTGTTTAGAATGAAACATGATGATTCCATAAATGATGTGCAAAATCGTTTTCAACTTATTGTTAATCAGTTGCTTTCTTTTGAGAAAACTATCACTAATGAAGATCTTGTGACTAAGGTACTTAGGTGTCTTAGTAGAGAATCGCAACCAAAGGTAACGACCATCATGGAGTCTAGGGATCTAACAACAATGTCTCTAGCAACCTTGTTTGGAAAGCTCAAGGAGCACGAGTTGGAACTAACAAGGCTCAAGGAGAATGAAGAAGTGCATAAAAAGGGCAAATGAATATCACTTATGGCTTCTTCCTCCAAGAGAGATGAAAGTGACAAAGAAAGCATTGACACCAATGATGAAGACCAAGAGAATGAGGAAATCAACCTACTAGTAAGGAGATTTGGCAAGTTCCTCAAAAACAAAGGAAATTGGAAAAGGTACAACAATTCCAAGAAACCTACCAAGAAAGATGCACCATCATCAACACCTCTATGCTATGAATGTGGAAAGCTCGGGCACATCAAATTCGAATGTCCTACTCTCCAAAAGAAAGATAAAGGTGACAAGAGGACTAAGAAGGAAAAGAAAGGAAGAAGGGCATACATTGCATGGGAGGACAATGACATTAGCTCATCAAGTGGTGACAGCACGGATGATGAAGTTTCAAATCTTTGCTTGATGGCAAGTCAAAAGGATGACCAAGAGGTAAGTGATGATGAATTTGCATTATCTTTCAATTATGATGAATTGCAATTAACCTTTGAAGAATTGCATGAGGAATCTATAGAACTTGATAGAAAGGTAACCAAACAAAAGTCAATAATCTCTATGCATGACAATGATAAAATAAAATTAGCTAAGGAGATAAATGACTTGAAATTAGAAATTAATTCTATGACCATGATGCATGCTAGTTCTAGAAATGATAAACCTAGTTCCTCAAAATATGATCAATGTATGCATCTTGAAAAGGAGAATAAGAACCTAAGCAACACTCTTGCTAGGTTTACTAATGGAAAAAGGAATTTAAATGCCTTGCTTGGTAATCAACAATCTCCTTTTGTAAAAACCGGCTTAGGGTATAACTCTTACGATAAGAAAGAAACACATTCAACAATATTTGTTCCATCTAGTAAAAATGCTAGAAATAAAGTAAAATGTCATTATTGTTGTAAACATGGTCATATTTCTCCTAGATGCTATATTAAAAGAATTGGTATTATGAAAGCCAAGTGATGTGGGTTCCTAAAAATATGATTCCCAAGACTAATATTCAAGGACCCAAACAAGATTGGGTACCTAAGAACTAAACTTGTTTTGTAGGATTGCTTGAAGACCCAAGGAAAAGAATGGTATCTTGATAGTGGGTGTTCCAAGCATATGACGGGAGACATCTCAAAGCTCATTCATCTCTCCCCAAAGCAAAGTGGTCACGTAACCTATGGTGATAACAATAGAGGTAAAATTCTTGGTTTTGGTAAAATAGGAAATGAGTCTACTACCATTGAACATGTTCTTTTAGTAGATGGTTTAAAGTATAATTTACTTAGCATAAGCCAACTTTGTGATAAGGGTTATAGGGTTGTGGTTGATAAGCCTCTGGCTTATCTAGTTTATAACTAGATGGACTGTGGTTTCTTTGCTAATTATTCGAGTTCAATCTCGTTTTCGCCCAAATTTGGCCTTGTTTTGTTCCTAAGTAGACGTTGACTCGTTCTAGGCATTTTTTGTAGTTTTCAGTCTATTTTGAATAGAATTACGCTTTTTGTTTCTTTTTATTGTTTCAGGTTAGAAGTGAAGCTCCGAGAGTCAAGGAAAGTCAAGAAACAGTGGAAATTGCCATTCTGGAGATACTCGCCCCGCGAGTGGATGCTCGCCTCGCGAGCCTGAAGATCAACTAAGCAGCAACAGTCATCAATTCTGTCTCGCCCCGCGAGAGGATGCTCGCCTCGCGAGAGTCTGAAGACCCTGGAAGACAGAGACCATCACGGCCTAGCCGTGATGAAGGTCATGGCTGTGACAGATTAAAGTTTGAAGACTCGCCTCGCGAACATTATCTCGCCTCGCGAGAGGCCAATTTGAAAGCGCGCCAAAACTAATTTTCGCCTCGCGAACATACTCTCGCCTTGCGATAGTCCAATTTGAAAGCGCGCCATTTTTAATATTCGCCTCGCGAGAGGCTGTTCACCTCGCGAGCGCGCGCAGAATCAGAACTCTATATATTGTTGTTTCAGAATCAGAAAAGGAGCTTTCTTGAATCCTAGTTTTTCCACTTGTTTTAGATCAATTTAGGCCGAATCCTTGTTTCTGGAGCTGCGTCTCCTCTTTTCTTTTTCTTATTGTACTATGGTCGTTAGGTCCGATTGCTTGTCTGTCTTTACGAGCATGAGGAACTAATCCCCTCGTCTGAGGGATCAATGAAGCCACCCATGGCGGTGTAGGATTCGATGTGATGTATATCTTTCTCCCTTCTTTCAATTAATGTTTTCCAATTCTGATTTGATTGCGTTGATCATATGCATGCGTGATTGACTAGTTAAACGTGATGAGGCTTAGGAGGCAATTCGCGTTTTAGAACTTGAATTGGGATCATCGATCGACTATTGCACGAGAGTGAATAGAAGATCGGTGCAACCTTATAGGGAACGAGAATTAATAGAGTTTGATGATTAGGGTTATGAGACCTAGTAAGTAATTAACTCAATCATCGAATACGTCCTATTGAGCACGACAGTGGATATAGGAGAATTTGGGGGTCCTGGTTGACATTGTAATTGAACTTAGGAAAGAATCATCATCACTTGGGTACTATGCATGATTGGGTAGGTGGATTTGAGACCTTAGATATTTTAATTTCTGATTTTAATACCGTAGCTTTATTAGATTTGTTAATTTGATTGCGATCCTATTTTCTCTCTCTCAACCACCTTCTGTTACTTGACCAAACGTATCGAACTTCTCGCGAATTAGTCGAATTGGTAGCCCAATCCTTGTGTTCGACCTCGGTAAATTCTTACCGTGTTTATTTTATTACTTGCGACGACCCGGTACACTTGCCGGCGACTCAACAGTGGTTGATAGTAAATGTTACATGATTGAATGTTTGCATGATAATCAAATTAAATTTGTTGGAAAAAGAATCAACAACATTTATATGCAAGACCTAGGTGACATCAATAATAATATTCAATGCTTGTTGAGTAAAAATGATGAGGCTTGGTTATGGCATAGAAGGGTAGCACACATTCACATGGAACATCTTAACAAACTAATTTCTAAAGACTTAGTTATAGGTTTCCCTAAAATCAAGTTTCAAAAAGAAGGCTTATGTGATGCTTGCCAAAAGGGTAAGCAAGTTAAAACTAGCTTAATTTAAATCCAAGAATATAGTCTCTACTAATAGACCACTACAACTATTTCATATGGACTTATTTAGACCATCTAGAACAATGAGTTTAGGTGGAAATCATTATCCACTTGTGATTGTTGATGATTTTTCAAGGTTTACATGGACTCTTTTTCTTGCACATAAAAATAATGATTTTCATACCTTTAGAAAATTAGCTAAACAAATTCAAAATAAAAAGGTTCTAAAAATTGCATGTATTAGAAGTGACCATGGAGGTGAGTTTGAAAATAATGATATTGAAAAATTTTGTGATAAGCATGGTATTACTCATAATTTTTCGTCCCTAGAACCCCTCACCAAAATGGTGTTGTTGAGAGGAAAAATAGGTCACTATAAGAATTAGCAAGAACCGTGTTAAATGAATCAAATTTACCAAAGTATTTTTGGGTCGATGCGGTTAACACCACTTGCTATGTAACTAATAGGGTTCTAATTAGACAAATAATTAAAAAGACTCCCTATGAGTTATATAAAGGAAGAAAACCAAACATAGCTCACTTACATGTTTTTGGATGCAAATACTTTATTTTGAATAATGGTAAAGACAATCTTGGCAAGTTTGATGCCAAGGCGGATGAATGAATTTTCTTAGGCTATGCATTATCAAGTAAATCATTTAGACGCTTTAATAAAAGAACTATGATTGTTGAAGAGTCTATTCATGTTACCTTTGATGATACTAACCCCCAAAAGGATGAGAAATGTATTATTGATGATTTTGTAGATATTCCTCATAATCCTTATGGAGGGAAACAATCGGATGATGATGAAGTACCAAACCAAGAATCAATAATTGAAGAAACAAATCAAAGACTTCCCAAAGAATGGAGATTTGCCAAAACCCATCCAATTGATAATATAATTGGAGATATATCAAAGGGAGTTTCTACAAGGTCGTCTTTAAGGGAATTATGTAATTATATGTCTTTTGTTTCTCAATGTGAGCCAAAATCCATAGACAATGCCATTCTAGATGAGCATTGGCTAATAGCTATGAATGAAGAATTAAACCAATTCATTAGAAATCAAGTTTGGGAATTAGTCCCCAGACCCAATGATAAGCAAATAATAGGAACTAAGCTAAATGGGTATTTCACAATAAACTTGATGAAAATGGCATCATAGTTAGAAACAAAGCTAGGTTAGTGGCTAAAGGCTACAATCAAGAAGAAGGAATTAACTATGACGAAACCTATGCCCCGGTTGCTAGGTTGGAAGCTATACGTTTTTTACTTTCATTTGCGTGTTTCATGCGCTTCTAATTATTTCAAATGGATGTTAAAAGCGCTTTTTTAAATGGCTTGATTAATGAAGAGGTGTATGTTGCTCAACCCCCCGGTTTTGAAAATTTTGAAAACCCAAATCATGTTTACAAACTTAAAAAGTTTCTCTATGGTTTAAAACAAGCTCCAAGAGCTTGGTATGAAAGACTTAGTAAATTTTTACATGAAAAGGGTTTTAATAGAGGGAATGTTGACATAACACTCTTCATTAAAAAGAAAAACAAAGATATCTTGATTGTACAAATATACGTTGATGATATTATTTTTGGTGCCACTAACGATAGCTTGTGTGGAGAATTTTCCAAATTAATGCAAAGCGAATTCAAAATGTCAATGATGGGGGAATTAACCTTCTCCCTCGGATTACAAATAAAGCAAACTCCTAGTGGGATATTCATCAATCAAGCAAAATATTGCAAGGAGTTGCTTAAACTCTTTGGAATGGAAAGTGCAGATCATGCCACAACACCAATGGGAACATCATGCTATCTAGATAAAGATGAAGGTGGTAAGACCGTAGAAATAACCAAATATCGAGGTATGATCGGATCACTTTTATATTTGACCGCAAGTAGACCTGATATTATGTTTAGTGTATGTATGTGTGCTCGTTACCAAGCAAACCCCAAGGAATCACATTTAATAGCAATTAAAAGAATTTTAAAATATTTTGCTGGATCAATTAATGTGGGGTAATGGTATCCTAAAGGTTCTAGTTGTACCTTAATTGGATATTCCGATGCCGATTTTGCCGGATGTAAATTAGATAGGAAAAGCATAAGTGGCACTTGTCACATTTTTGGTCACTCACTTTTTTCTTGGTTTAGCAAAAAACAAGTTAGTGTAGCCTTATCAATCGCCGAGGCCGAGTATATAGCCGCCGGTAGTTGTTGCGCGCAAATTCTTTGGATGCAACAACAACTTTTAGAATATGGTATTAAAATAACAAACATACTCATTAGATATGATAATACAAGTGCAATAAATATTTTTAAAAATCCTATCCAACATTCTAGAACCAAACACATAGAAATTCGGCACCACTTCATTAGAGATCACATACAAAAAGGGGATTGTGTAATGGAATTTGTAGAGACTAATAGACAACTAGTGGATATTTTTACTAAACCTTTAACTAGGGAAAATTTCTTTTATATCCGTAGAGAACTTGGAATAATTGATGATCCTAGTCTCAAAGAATTCTATATCCCTTTATTGTGTGCATATTTGCATATATTTGATGTTCTGGATATTCATGTGGATGACACCTTTCCTGTGTATAAACTTTATTATTTTATGGCTTTTTGATAATGTCAAAGGGGGAGAAAGGTTGGTTGGTTGTTTTGTTAATGCAGGATATTCACATATTGAGGGGGAGAAACATATTGAGGGAGAGAACTTTCCTCAAATCAAAACAATCTTGATCATTCACAAATTTTTCAACAAAATTCATACTTGTCTTACACTACAAAATTATGAAGGAAATGCGTTATTAAAGAGTAGTTTTGTCGTCATAAAAAAGGGGGAGATTGTAGATGTTGATCTTTCAAACACGCTTCCAACTTATGAAGACTTGTAATAGTTTTAGGATTTTGATGCATGATTTAAAAATTAGATGTTTTTAGTAGTTGGCTCAAGTAAAATATTTTTAAAAGGTTTTAAATCATCAAAATGATTTAAAAAAATATAGAGAATGTTTAAAATTAAATGGAATATGTTTTGCAAAGAGTTTTGAAGCAAAAACATGATTTTATAATAAAGTAATCGATTACTTTTGGAAGTAATCAATTACCACGTGCTTTCTTTGCAATCTTGCTTTTCTGGCAAAAAGTAATCGATTACTTTTGAAAGTAATCAACTACTTTTGGGTTGTTATAGAAAAGTAATTGATTACTTTTGAAAGTAATCGATTACTTTTAGTATAACAGAAAAACAGAATTTTCCATTTCACTCTCTATATAAAGGGACTTTTCAGAAATAATTAAGAACGAAATTTTTGATGTTTTCTGTGCTGTTATGGTGTCAAATTGACTACATGAGCCTTCTTCTTCTACTTTCTAATTTTTTTTATCATTAATGCTTTTTAGAAGTGATGCATCTTGAAAGTTTAATAGTTTTGATAGCATTAATTGATTTGTAATTGCTGTTTTTAGAATTGGGTGAGGTATCCTTAAGTGTCTAGTTTCTTGAGTGGGGAATCTCGAGTTAGGATAAAGGTGGGGAATCCTTTATATTTTTATACTTGTAAAAATTGTGTAATTTTTGAAGTATAGTGGTGATACTCAAGTGTATACTTGAGGACTGGATGTAGGACACTCAAGTTGTGTTCGAACTAGTATAAATCTTTGGTGTGATTCCTCTTCCCTTTATCTCTTGAATTTTTGCTAGTAACATTGAAATTGGTTATATGCTTTATGATATTGATGGTATATTGCACATTTATCATGTTGTGTTAAATTCTTGAATTGTGGTCATATTCTTGCAAGATTCCATATTGTTCTTGTTTCTTAATATTCTCTCTTTTATTTGATATATTCGCTGCATCATTAAAAGAGAGACAAAAAGATTTTGTAAGAAATTAAGATTTTCTAAGAGTTTTGCAAAACCTCAATTACCCCCCTCTTAAGGTGCCTTTTATTTCAACAATTTTAATTTGGAATGTTTCAATATTATCTTGCTTAATAGTTTTACCAGTCACTTCATTTCTTTTTACGCAAGTTAGACGTAACAAAAAAAGCCTATATGGATAGATAGCTTTGTTATATGCCCACTGTATTAGGACTCCTTTATTATCCTTCTATACTGCGAAATTGTCCATTGAATTTTGGGAACTTTTTTATGAATTAAGTTTTATGGTAGAAACAATATTTGGATGGTACGTTTGTTTGCTTTGGAATCATAGACGTTTTATTTGGTACATGGAATTATAGAAGTTTTGTTATTTTATTGAGTCTGTCCATTTTTTTTATTGGAAAGTAAAAGCCTATTTAATGGCCTATTAGCCTATTTTGAGATAGGCGAAACGACCTATTAATTTGAAGGCTTTAATACGAAACAGGCTTTTAAAAAGGCTAATAGGCCAGGTCAGACTTTTAAAAAGGTCAGGTCACGCTCAAAATAAAGCCTTTAACATGTAACAGGTCAGGCTTAGGCTTTTAAAATTTTAAACAGGTCAGACCTATTTACGTAAAGTTTGGCCTAACCTGGCCTATTCCCACCCCTAAGTTCAGGAGCTTTGTCTAGCCTGCATGAGTGTTATAGGGAAAATAAATATTTGACTAAAGGCCTAATTTAGTCTCTAAAAAAAATTTCGAGGATATTTTTGGTCCTTGAAAAGGAAATTAATTAATTGGCCCCTCAAATTTATAAATATGGGACGTCTCTCAAACCAGTTCTAATGCCCATTTACTTGCTACATGTGTCGTTAACCATTCCGCTTACCTATCAATGGTCCTATGTGACTTGTGATGAATTTCCACCAAGAAAAAAGAATGAAAAGTAAAAAAAAAATACTCGATTTCCAGATATCTCAATTTTAAAACTGTGAATGTTTTTCACATTTCTTTGTTTTTCATGTACGGTGGAAATTCGTTATAGGTCATACAAGAGTACCAACATGCTAGGTATGATAGTCGATGGTCAACGGGGTACGTAGACAAATAGAAGGACTTTGAAAGTGTCCTCCTAGATTTTTTAAGGGACCAAATTGTGTATTTAATGTAAATATATAATTTCAGTAGGAGCTTGATGTTGTACTACATCGAAATACTTACCAAAACCAATGTCGTGGCTTTGATTATGGTATCAGCATCAAACCCATCAATAGTTGCTCCATCAAGCACTGAAATCATCACATCAATGAAGTCTTTATTACGTTCAACCTTTTCACCCAAAGCCCTATTCTGGCGACGCTCCTCTAACCACTCACCTAAAATTTGGTCCAATTCCTTAGCAGTTTCTTTCATGGCCTTCTCATACCCTCCAAAATCAAACCATCTCAGAAATTAGAAAAGGAACAGCATCTGCCACAGTAAATACTCCCATCAGACGCAGTTCACGCCAATATGAACCATAGGGTGCAAAACCAAACATGGCTTGGTTATAGGTCATGGTTTCAATTGCAACAAGGTTGCTGGGTCGTGAGGAAACGACCTTGTCGTTTTTGGTGAAACATTCCTTACCCATTTCATTGTTGCTGAGTACCAAAACATTAGTGGTACCAAGCTTGATGGTGAAAAGGGGTCCATACTAGTCAGCTATGGCACCCAATGTTTTGTGGAGTGTTTGTGTGTTACTCAAAAGTGGGAGGTGGCCAAGTATAGGCCAAGCACCTGCTACTGTGGGAGGTTCTCTAGCATGAACAACAACTTTGAAGGGACGAAAAATAAACAAACACAAGAAGATTAGATAAACAAGGAATACAAATATTGCAGTGAAGTTTAGGCTATCTAGAAGTGTATCCATTTAAGGTGGTGTGTTGATGTAGTGCCAGCGCTGGAGACATGTGATAGTTGTGGCTCTATATAGCTATTGTGAGTGGAGATATTGGTAGATGCAGGGTTTGAATCAGTAGTTATCCACACGTCACAATGGTATCATACTGAAGTGATAATTATACACACTTTTTTAACATTTACGGTAGATATTTGTTTTGAAGTGTTTTGAAGTGTTAAATATGAGAAAGAGAAAAATAATAAATAAATATAAATATATATATATATATATATATATATATATATAATATTGAACATCAAATATGTATATAACTATCAGTGATTTTTTCTTACATTATGTCAATCTTGTCACTTGATATAATGTAAAAACGTACATATCACATATAAAATGCGAATAAAATGTTTTGATAATAATTGAGTGTTTAATGAAGTTATTTACATAATTTTTAAAAAAATAAAAATAAAGAGAGTAAGAGTTGAAATATATTTTCCTCTTTTTTTTTTCTTTTTTTAAAGAAGAAAGTTGAACGCTGTAAAAAAGGTATATGAATAACAAAACTTTAATCACAATAGAACAAGAGAAAGGGTCCTTCTAATTAAGCTCAATCTAAAATTTGATCGCTACATAAAATTCAAGTCTCATCAAATCTATTCACAAAGACTTGTCAACTTCAGTTTTCAAGAAACTCGAATATGATATTGTAATATATCAATTAAGAGACTTTTTATAATTGATGTATTTTTAGGAGAAGTAAGCTATTATGAATATTATACTTTTTTTCCTTCGCTAAGTTTTTATCCATTGGATTTTTCTTAGCAAGGTTTTAACGATGCAATATTTATAAGAGATAATCATTCATGGGGAAGTATTATAAACAAATTGATTTAGTGGATGACTATCTCATGTTATCTCTTATCCTATCTTATCTTATCTTCTCTTATAGGAAACTGGTTGAGATTAAGAGTCTATTATTATGTTATAAATTATGTTATAAATAATAGTAGTCAGATTGTATTCTTCAAATACTTGATCATAATATGAATACCAAATATGACAGCTAATTTCTAAAGAACCAGCATTTGAAACCTAGTTTCGAAAGAATTAATCTGAATCTATATTTATATTCTATCTCTATTTTCTTTTATATTTATAACAAGAGTAAGTTTTTTTATTTATTAACTAAAAATCTATTTAAGATAAATGATGAAAATAATATTAGAATTTAATTGTTATACATATTCAATATAAAATTATTAATCAATTATGAATTGACAATTTATTAAAACAGGTCTGCTAAACAGACACAAAAAGTTGACACAAATACGACACCTCAGCTACAGTAGCGCTACTGTAGCACCTTTTTTTTTTTTTTTTTTTTAATTTTGACTTTTTTAAAAAAATAAAAATTGTATTTCTAAAAAAACTCATTCACCAGATAATGAACTGAATTCACCAGATATTTGCACATGATTCACCAGATATTTACACATACTTAACCAAAAAATTTATTTATCAAAAAAACTCATTCACCAGATAATGAACTGAATTCACCAGATATTTATACCTGATTCACCAGATATTTGCACATATTTAACCAAAAAAATATTTCTCAAAAAAACCCATTCACCAGATAATGAACCGAATTCACCAGATATTTGTACATGATTCACCATATATTTGCACATACTTAACCAAAATTTATTTCTCAAAAAAACCATTCACCAGATAATGAACTGAATTCACCAGATATTTGTACATGATTCACCAGATATTTGCACATACTTAACCAAAAAATTTATTTCTCAAAAAAAACCCATTCACCAGATAATGAACTGAATTCACCAGATATTTGTACACGATTCACCAGATATTTACACATACTTAACCAAAAAATTTATTTCTCAAAAAAACTCATTCACCAAATAATGAACTGAATTCACCAAATATTTGTACCCTGGCTCACCGTGATATTTGCACATAATTAACCAAAAAAATTATTTCTCAAAAAAACTCATTCACCAGATAATGAACCGAATTCACCAGATATTTGTACCTGATTCACTAGATATTTACACATACTTAATCAAAAAATTTATTTATAAAAAAAAAATCATTCACCAAATAATGAACTGAATTCACCAGATATTTATACCCGATTCACCAGATATTTGTACATACTTAATCAAAAAAATTATTTATCAAAAAAACCCATTCACCAAATAACGAACTGAATTCACCAAATATTTATACCCGGTTCACCAGATATTGATACATACTTAATCAAAAAATTTATTTAAAAAAAATTTAAATTTAAAAAATAAAATAAAATTGTGAACAGTCATCTCCTAAAGGCCATGATCATGACATCAAGTATGATACTGATATCAGATGATGATGTCTGCTAAACTGTGTCAGTTTAGCATTTTTCTTATTAAAAATGTTAAATGATGATAGTGTAGAATTTTAATACTGTACAAATATTGTTTTAAAAAAAAATTTACTGTATAAATATTTTATTTTAAAAAACGTGTCTATAAATAGCAAAAGTCCCTATCAAATCCATGAATCTAAGAAAAGGACAACACGGCACCGCGAACGAAATTTGGGGTATCGTCGTGTCGCGTGAGCATCGTATGTATGAAGAATGAATTTGAAATATGAACTCGGTTCATTGAATTGAAAACAAGAGAAAGAGTAGTGAAAGGTGTGAGTTAGAAAAGGTGGGTTGAACTGTTAGAAATTAGAATTGTGAGACATATGTCTTTTGCAATTAAAAGAGTAGAAAGGACAACATAAGATGCAGTCTACTAGCGTGAAAGAGATCCCAATGTGTTTTGCACGGATAAATTTTTTGTTAAAAATTTATTTTGATAATAATACATAAAATGATGATTGTTAATTGATATAATAAAAAAATTGAGAATAGAAAATTATATTTTGCACGTGAGAGAATTAATATTAGTTTATTATAAATATAATAAATGTTTATGATATTTTATGATTGACATTTTTTTTAAAATTTTATAAAAATAGAAAATATTTTGTAACCAAAAAAAAAAAGAAAATATTTAAAGTTTGTTTACAGTTACTAAAATGAATTTTTTAAAATAAAAACAATTATTAATTGTTTTTTTAGGAAACCCCATTCAAAAAATTATTAGCCTCCTTTCCTTTAAAAAAAGTCACATTATTAATTAGATCATGCATTAATAATATCTAATTATATGTATACAATAAATTATTTTGTGCCTAATCATGAAGTTAGAGATTAAGAAAATGGCCTTTAGGAAATAATGGGCTTCGAGTCCAAACAAACCTGGGAGTGGTAGTTATACTCCAAAGATTTGGGATACACCCCATACATCTAAAATTACTTTCTTAATAGAACACTGTACCTAGAAAATGTGACAACAGATGCAGAAGACAACCCCACCCACTACTCAGACTTTTGCCAACATCGTCCCTATCTCCATCATCATTCTCTTTCGTTTCATCTCGCGAGTACTCCATTATTCTTCTCCTTCTTCATCTTTGTTGCTTTGCCACACCGGCAACCGCTGCTAATCATCACTACGGTAAGTTTGTCTCTCAATCTGTCTCTCTGTTTCTCCCTCTCTGTATGCCTCTCTCGCTACTGTTAGTTTAATGTTTCTTGTAATTCGATTCTTGGATTCGTTTTCTCTTTTATGTGTGTGATGATTTTTTGTTCCGTTTGGTTTTTGTCTGCTTTGGGTTTGTATGATATTTGATGTATCCTAATTTAAAGTACCTGAAATGCTTCATATTTGTAGTTTTGTTTGCAATGAAAGTTAAATAAAGAAAGAATTCCCACCATCATGCAAGTTCTCAAATTCATACTAATACCAAAAGAGATTAGATTTTTTTCATTTGATTATTTTTTATTGTGAGATAAATAGTTTTAGAAATATGTATAGGCTTGCAAGGTATGTTACGATTAGGATTTAAAGCTAGTTAATTGATCGTCTGTATCATGTATGTATGTGCTGATGTGTGGTGTAGTGTGGTGTGCATTGTATGTAAGACCATTGATGGGAAGCTTTTTGTATGCTTATGCTTATAGAAATAAATAGCATACATCCTTCTAAGATGATTCCCCTTGTTATGTTGTCTCCAACTTTGACAAACTTTATACACTTTCAATTCAAGGTAACACTACATACAGCTTTGATGAAATATGAATTCTATAGCTTTTGCATTTATGTGTCCTGTGTTTTTTCTTTTTTCCCCTATAAATATCTATCATATGTTAGCACAGTTGTAGTTTGACGGTATTAAATTTATATATAGTTTTGAGAAGATAGTACATGTGATATGAGTATAATATATGTTCCCATTTAAAAATAAATAAGATTATAATTTTAAGTTGACCAAAGTTTACATTGTTGACATAGTATGTATAATTTAAGTTGCACTATAAATAAGAAAACAATGAGATATTATTCATTGATTTGTTAGCATATTCGAAGGATTATTGATCGGCATTGACTTGTTCCCTATACCATAAAAATATTAATATATTGTATATTTGTTATTTAAATGATGGATCGAATAATAAATTTAGTTTGATGACAATGGAGTTTTTTTATTCGGAATATTAGTGTCCGAATACATGACAGGTCCAAGCAACTATGATACTGACAAGGAATTCAGAAGATTTGAGGGAAAGATAATTCCGGAAGTAGTAAATTAGTTACATTACTTTGTTTTATCATTTACTTTACCATTTAAATAGTATTGTAATGTTAAAAAAAATTCAAGGATGAAATAAGAATCGCAGATGAATTTGTGAAACATTGGAATGAGAAGATTATGAATAAGAGCTGTTGGATAATGGATCCTCGATACAATGGGTTTTCTCTGGCGATTGATATCTATCAAGAAAAATGGGTTATTTCACCCATGGAATAAATAGAATATCCGAATTCTATGGACTAACAAAAACTCATGTTGTAAGGTTTAAGTATCTGAATGACCATTTATTTTTTATGAGAGTCTATGACCAAGCTAGGAATGAAATTAACTACCCAAATCATGAAGAAGAAAATGTGGAATTGGAAGATTCATTCTTCAATGGGTTTGAGGAACTTTCTGGTGAAGAAGACAGCAACAATGTTATTGAAATACTTTCAGATGAAGAAGAGGATAAATCTTGGACAACAACAAGCAAGAATCCACTGGAAAATTTGTTTTTTGTTGATTTATAATAATACCTATTGGATATTGGATTCTACCGTTCCTTTAATGTAAACTGATAGTACTTTGAAGGAAAAAAAAACAGTCGACACCTGCAAAGATTGTAAAAAAGAACTTCATGGAAAATTAACAAAAAATCTCCATTGAAGATGAGCATGAGAGGATCTACGACTGCAACCTGCTAAGACCCAACAGAAGAGACACAGAATGTTACATAGCTAGCAAACAATGGTATAAATTATATAAGGAGCATCGTCTAAGAGAGGGTAATTCTTTGAAATTTAGAATAGGGGATAATGTTCAGAAGGTTTTTTGTGGAAATAGTAAGGCTTTAGGTAGTTCTGTAGGAACAGACCATTGATCAGTTTACATAATTTCTATGATGTGGTAATTTATATGATGTAGTAAACTATGGTGGATTTTACCTATAATGGTGGTTATGTAGTTCCAGTAGGAAGAAACCACTAATTAGTTTGAATATATGGTTTATTGTACTGGTACTATAAATTTCTATGATGTGCGTAAGAGCTCGATGGTGGTTATGTAGTTCCAGTAGGAAGAAACCACTAATTAGTTTGAATATATGGTTTATTGTACTGGTTCTATAAATTTCTATGATGTGTGTAAGACGTTGATGGATTTTATTCAGGATGATGGTTATGTTTTATGATTGTTGTATTGATTATGTAATTATCTGATTGAATATTTTAAGTCATCAATTTGTCATTTATAAGTTAGTTAGATTTTAAAAACACAAAATCATCATCAGCAAATATCCATTATGAAATTATCATTTACAATTCATTCATTGAATATTGATACTTTTTACCTTTTCATTTACGAATCATAAATTATCAATTTTGAATATGAATCAATTCCAAATTTAAAACATCATCAAAATCAATAAGCTATAATTGACAATGATATGAATGCCATATCTATGAGCAGATGTTATATTCATTATCATCTAACTTGATATGACAATGATGTTGTTGTAATGTTTCAAAATCTGAAATATATAAGTTTTTTATTTAGATGAAGATGTAATCTATATGACAGATATGTAATTTTAGAAAAAATATTATTGTTCTCATAATATTTTCAATAAGATAATTATAATTATGAATAATCAGAAGCATTAAATATAGAGGTAGAGGTATCATATTATCAAAAGAACATAATTAGAGAGTAAATCACGATTATAGGCTGATTAAATGTTACATACATACACTAAATCACAAAAAATAAAATAATAAATGCAATAAAATGCATTAGATTACATCAAATCTTATCAAATACTTCTTTGTAAACAACATTTTTAACCACATGACATGGTTCTCCATCATCATTCAAACTAAGAATCTTCAATCCACTTTTAGATGTCACCCTAGAAATAGCAACATATAATTGACCATGAGAAAAAACAGGACACGGCAAATATAAACCAACATGAGATAATGTTTGACCTTGACTTTTATTGATAGTCATTGCAAAACACAAAACCAATGGAAATTGCCTCCTTTGAAACTTGAAAGGCATTGCATGGTCTGAGGGCTCTAGGTAGAGCCTAGGTATATACACCTTTTCACCAATATGATTCCCTGTGGTAACTTTAGCTCCAATAACATTAACACCAAGCTCAATAACCACTAATGGTGTTCCATTACATAAACCAGAAGATTGGTCAATATTTCTCAACAACATTATAGGAACACCTACCTTCAATGTTATCTTATGGTTAGGAATACCAAAGCACCTGATTTGATTAAGGAATTCAGGAGTTAGCCACTCAGAATTAATACCACCAGAATTTTCCATTTTACTAATAAAATCTGAACTAAAGTATTCCTTCTCTTCACCAGGTAACAACGATAACACATAATTATTTACCTGTTCCACATGTTCTAACTTTGATACCAATAATACCTTGTCTTCAAAAAATTTGAAATCACTGATATTAACCAAGAGGTTAGGATAAATATAAGAGACAACACTTGCAACATGATCAGATGAATCTAAAATCAACAAATCTTCAGGCGGATAAATATCAGCCTCACTATCATCATCAAAACCTAACTTCCCATCACCATTATGTAGGACCCAATCTGCAAACTCCTTGATCGCCCGCTGCTCATCAGTATTTAGACTAATTTGAATTCTCATATTTTCAGATAACTTCAACACTTTACAATGCTTCCATAGTATCGAAGAATTAATAGTTGCCATCACAATATCTACCCTACCTCCCTTTCAAACAACAAGCAATATTTGTCTAAAATCACCACCAAGAACAACGACCTTCCCACCAAAAGGTTTTGTAGAGTACTCAACATTAACAACTCCCATTATATCCTTCAAAGTCCTATCCAATGCCTCAAAAGCCCATCTATTTACCATGGGTACCTCATCCCAAATAATCAGAGTTGCCTCTCGAAGTAAGTCAGCTCTATAAGAATTCAGTTTAATATTACAACATGAAGAATCAGTTAATGACAGTGGGATGACAAATTGTGAATGAGCAGTTCGACCTCCAGGTAACAAAAGCAAATCAATGCCGCTAGAAGCTACATTCAAAACAATTCGATTTTTTAACACGAAACCTATAGGATAAAGTCTTCCACAAAAAATTTTCCCAGTCCCACCATAACCATCGACAAAAAAAAATCCACCAACATTATCAACCACAACAGCAACAATCATGTCATATACAACTCTTTGACTAAGATTCAGTTTTTTCAAGCATTCTTTATGTTTAAGAGCCATTTCATCCGTGTCATACTGAAGTTCTCTAAGAACATAAATATTATTCAGATTGGATAGGTCCTCACTATGAGGAAAAGGCAAGGTGTCAAAGTCTTTTAAAGACTTTCCATTTAGATGCAAGATTTTTTCAATTTCAACTAAACAAAATGACTTTAATTGATCATCTGTCAAACATAATCCTGCACATTCAAATTACCAAAGAAATTGTTACAAAAACTATTTGTTTTTAATATTATAAAACTTTATATTAAGATTTTTTCGAATGCTTAATTATAAATATTGATATGAATATAAATAATATTGTAAAATCCAACCAAAGATAAATTAATAACTACTTAACAAAAAATAAGTGAAATCATGATTATAAAAATTAATCTATTCATTAAATTTTACCTGGATAGTGAAGAAACTTCCGTCTTTCATACAGAATACCATCTACTAAAAGTTCCCATGTTTCTTCCCATACTTGTAGTGGGTTACTGATACTATTTGAAAATAGTAAAGTAACAAAAAGCCTCCGTAAATATACTCCCGAAGCTAATTCTGTAACCTCATGAAGTCCATCAATAAATTCTTTATCATCTGATAATAATCCCAAAGCTGAACATGCCTCTTGAAAATTTCTAAATGTCTTGTTGTTAACAGTTCTCAAGCTCTCATAACTAATGCATCCTTTCTGTATGTTGAGCAATAATCTCAGGTAATATGTTTCTCCCGTACCAGGGGTATAAAGTTTAAACGACCAATCATCTGTCCTCGCTTCCGTGGATGCCACTCCCTCCGTAAAGGATAGTATACAAACCGTGATGGAAATTCCACATAATTTAATTCATTGCCACTATAATATCTACGATTTACTTCCATCCATGCTTGAAACATTGTGATCTTATCTTTGTTCCTTTCCAAAACATCTTCAACAACATCGGTATCATTAAACGTTACGAATTGCTCTTTAAGGAGATGAAAAGTCAATTTTTGGACTGGAGGCCATCTATGATGGATATCAAATGCAAAAAGTCTCCAAGAAGACTCACATGGAGATAGATATCGACAATCATAGTAATTCTTAATTTCATCTGTACAGTGTATTTCATTTGATTGGGGTCTACCATTTGCGACTACAATTGTAACACGATCTGGTCCTTTGTTAACATATTTGAATAAGTATTTTATACAATCTAACTTATTACAATATTCAATATTAATATGGACTCGGTACCTCATCAACAATTTAGGATTGTAAGGTACGACATATTGGTTGTCCAACTGAACACCAGCCTTAATGCAATAATACCAGTATCCCTTCTCCTATAAATAGGATATCCATCTTGATCAAATGTTGTATGGTCAACGAATTTCTTTGGAAAATACTTTGAACATTTCCCACCCTTCATGCAAGAAGAGCTACGTTTGGCATTACCACAAGGTCCATGAAACATAAAATTTGACACAACATTAAATAGATTTGGAAACCTTGTTTTATCAGTGCGATTCTGCAGAAATCACCGAGTCAATAAAATGAACTGATTGTAGGTTATCCTTTTCCTCTAGCCACAACAATATATGTGCATGTGGCAAACCTCGTTTTTGGAATTCTATTGTGTACATACCTAAAAATATAATCAAATGAAAAATGAATAATAATCCAATCTCACATAAATTAGCGTGTATAAAAAAACCAAATAAATTAAATTATACTAATAATATTAATACCTGCAACAACTTTCCCAAAGAATTGACCTTTCTTAAGATAACTCATTAGATGATTAACCTTCATATGAAACACTCTACATGAAATATTGGGACGATCGGTAGCAGCAAGCCCCTCCCCAGATACAAAATTATTAATTTCATCCCACTTTGGATTACATGTAAAGGTTAGAAACAAATCTGGATATCCAAATTGCCTACAAATTGCCATTGCATCTTGACAATTATTAAACATGTATCTATGACCACCTGTAAATGAAGATGGGAGGATAACTTGCTTGCCAATAGTTGCAGCATCGACATCACCTTTATCCACAGCTTCCTCAATACCTTTCATAAACTCACCCCTGATTACACTTTGATTTCTTTTAATAAAGGAGAATCTCTGAGCTTCAAGCATTGAATAGCAATCAACCACAAATTGTTGGAACAACCTTTTTGTTTTCAACATTAGGGTCTCCTCAAATTCTCTATCCATCAACCTAAATGCAATAAATTCTCTAAGAGTGACATTGAGTCTTGGGTTTTCCACAGTAGATTCGTGAGGTATAGCAATAGGAATATCTTCTTGAAAACCATCCTCACCATATGGAAATAGCAACGGATATTGAAGCGGCATAAACCACATATGGGTCTCAGGTATTCTTTCCAAATATCCAGCCCGATAGCGTACTATAACATCTCGACCAGTATCACAAATATCAAAATCTCCAACAATAAGAGCAGCAATTTCATCCACGGTTGGCAGATTATATGTATGTGGATCAACCACACGTTTCTAAAATAACCTCATTGATATATCCAAGACTTGATGTTCTTCAATAACATCCCTAACAAGTCTAAAACATTTTGCACGAACATTATTCACATCAACCATTTCCATTAATTCCTTAACCAAAGTAGGATCTAGTTTTTTTCTTTCAAAATCATTCCTGCCGAACATTTCATAACAAATTAATTATAATGATGTATTTCTTAATTGTACATTGTACATATATTAAATTAGAATGCAAGTTTCGACTACACATAATGTAAATAACTAAAACAAAATCAAACTTAATATAACTAAATAGTAATTGTAAAAAAAAAATACAAAAAGAAGCGTCAAACTACCTTCATCCTAATTGACCCAAATAATAACATTTCTAACAACCATCAAGCAATATTAATATTTTCATTAACAAAAATAGTGATTACAAAAATTACCTTAAATGAGATAGCCGATTTGCCACTTCATTTTGGGTGTCATATACGTAAAGTTGTGCAAACTTTGAGATTTCTCCTTCCGGTGGCAACAAACTTCCAATACGATGATAATTCTGGCCACCAATAATAAACTGAGGGGGACCACTCCTCGCATTAACCCCATATTGAACTTTACCTCCCATCGAGGTAAAAGCAAACATACTACTATATGAGCGTACATTCTCAAGAAAATGACTACTCCTTGGATGTCGTCCATTAATTAAATTCCATAGCAAATCAGGTGGCCTATCTATATATGGCAACATAATTCTCCCCCTCATACAACATATAGAGAATTCTACACCAGAATTAATCCTCTTTTTGTCAGCTCGTTCCTCGAACTAGACTTTTGCTCCACAATATTGACAAAAATAAGACATTACTCCAAAATCAACATACTCTGCGAAAAAAATGGTAAAATCAGACATATTTTGATATGTAAAATATAAAAGTACACACTGTAACAACAAAAATTTATATAAATGTAAACATCAAGTAATCTCTGATTTACCTTCATTTTCAACTTCAAAAAACAACCTATTGCCAATATCATCACCTCGACTATCTACATTTGTAACTTTATATAATTTGGGGGGAAAACATTGTTATTTAAAAAACTAAAAAAATTCATAGAAATATTATTTACAATACCTGGAGGCCTTGAAAAATCACAAACCCTTCTTCTACAAATAACATTCCAAGGAATGTTCCTTTCCTGAGATCCACGGGGAGTGGGTTGCATGTTATTTATATTCCAAGCTTGTATAGTGAATGGAGTTAACATTTAGATGACATTCATTTAACTCGATAATAAAAATTTATCAACATGGAAAATAAAAAATTTAAATACCTTAATTTTCTTTATCGTGGTTTCTTTTCTTTTCTCTATTTAAGAGTAACCTCCTCTGTCACTAGTGCAAAGTATACTTTTAACATCGGGGTTTTAACATCGGTTTTTAAAAAAACGGATGTGAAAAAGGAGGCGGTGGCATTTTTGAAATTAAATTGAAAATTTTTAACATCGGTTTTATATTAAACCGGTGTTATAAAGGTTTTAACATCGGTTTCTAAAAACCCGATGTTGAAAATTGAACCAAAAATAAAAAAATTTAAAAATGCATAATTTAACACATCAGTTTTGTAATAACCGATGTGGAAATGTGTATGTTTTAACATCGGTTTTTTAAAAACCGATGTGGAAAAACGAATAAAAAGATTAAGGAAATAAATAATATAACTTTTAACATCGGTTTTTTTTAACCGATGTGTATTGTAATCTGTCATTTTTAATTCCCTTTTCCTCCTTTTCATTTCCGTGCTGCTATATAAGAGACCTTTTCATCTGTCCTTTTCATCTGCATGCCTGTGAGCTCACTCTCCCTCCTTTTCGTTTTGATTTCTTTGAATATTTGCGCCAGTTCTTTGATTTCACTCATCGCTGCCACCATTCAATCCTCGAAAGGGTTCTTCAACCCTTACACCAACTGGAACCTTTGTTTTGGTTGCTTCACACTCACGAGGGCTTCAGCTGACGAAGGCTTCACACTCACGAGCACACTTCTCAGAAATCATGTTTGGTTGCTTCACCGTCAACAACCTTCTGTGCTTGCTATTAAGAACAGAGCATTCCTTTGTTTTTCATTCCCTCCACTCGCAATTTCCATTTGGTCCAGGTATTCTTCTTCTTCTTCTTCCACTCGCGTTTTCCTCTTCTATTTGCGCCAGATATTCGTCTTCTTCTTCTCTTTTGACTTAGCTTCCTCTTCTATTTCGTTTCTTCCTCTGCAGATCTGACTGAGATTTCGTTTCTTACTCTGTGATTTTGTTCTTCAATATCGAGTTTCGCCTCAACAAGGTTTGAACGAAAACCTAACATCTGTGATTTTTTTCAGATTCTTGAGATTTTTTAGATTTTTGATTTTGTGTCTGTGAAAACCTGGTTGTTGTGAGGCTAATGGTGAATCGCATCCATGTACAACCGCATGTCTAGGCTCTGTCATGAGTGTGTTAGTGATACACGAAAGGAACACCGGTGGTGGTATCACGCGTCACGCCCGTGATGCCTGTCACGGCTAGTAGGCCGTGACGGATTCTCGCTTAGAGGTTGCTTCAGCGGGTTGGTCATCACTGGTGCGTGACCACCATCACGCTAGGCCGTGATCGGTTCCGCTTGTGAGGTCTGTTTGATTGGCATGTCACAGCCGTGATGGATATCACGGGCTGGCCGTGACCAGTTCTGACTTTTCCATTCTTTCTTTTCAGCTCTACTCTATCATGGCCGTGATGGCTGTCACGGCTAGGCCGTGATGGGCTCTGTTTGGCTCATTTTCTTCACTTTTCAAGCCCCATCTTCATGCAAGCTACATAATTAGTAAATCCTTAGTTTCCCGTTTGAGATGCAATACTAATGAGCATACGTGTACGTGCTTAATATACCGCTCATTGTGTTGGATCTTGAATTGTCCAAAGTTAGACAGTTTGGGAAAATTTTTTTTCTTAATTCAGTTAAAATAGTTATTCATTGATTCTAATGTTATATACTTGATGAAAGTTCGGATTGATACATTTCCTTTCGTTCTCCAGGTGCATACTTTATCGTGGTGGATGTCATCGCGTTCAAGTAGTGTACGTCGGAGACCGAAGGGAAATCGTCGCCAAATTTTGTCGAGTATGAGCATGAGAGTTAAGGACTAAATGTTAACCTAATGTTTAAAAAGTTTCTTCTCAAATGGGATAGGTCCATACCCTGTCATAAGAAGTGGTTGATGAATATGTTGGAGTAAGTACGGGTTATTGGTTTAGTCATGGATCGCGGTTGGATGAATGCTAGACGGACAAGTGATGAGTATGAGAATGGAGTGGAAGATTTTCTACAGTTTACAAAAACAAATGCTCCTGATAGTGGTAACGGAATGTTTTATTGTCCTTGTGTTAACTATTTGAATGAGAGACGACTAGAAGCTAAGGAGATACGTGATCATCTTATTTGTGAGGGGATTTGCAAGAGTTATACAACATGGATATGTCATGGTGAATCGTTAGACAGGCCCAGGGTGTCGAATAGAGAGGAAGTTGATGACGTGGAAATGGACGATGGACTAGAGGACATGATCCGTGATGTTGGGCAAGAGTCTTTTCGGCACGCACATGTGTATGATACTTTGTGCAGTGATGCGGAAGTGGCTTTGTATCCGGGTGCACTAATTTCACACGGTTGTCAGCGGTGTTAAGATTGTCCAATGTGAAGGCGAGAAATGGGTAGAGCGATAAAAGCTTTACCGAATTGCTTGAGTTGCTGAAAGACATGCTTCCAGAAGGCAACACATTGCCATCTCGAAACTATGAGGCGAAGAAGATATTGTGTCCGATGGGTATGGAGTATAAGAAAATACACGCTTGCCCCAATGATTGCATATTGTACAGGAAAGAGTTTGAAGAGATGCACGAGTGCCCCAAGTGTGGGGTATCACGCTACAAAGTGAAGGATGGTGATTCTAGTTGTGATGTGGTCACCAAAGGTCCTTGATCGCGCTGTCGCCACGCGCCAAAAAGAACGAGCGTTTACAAAATAATGTAGATAGGGAAGCGACAACTCGGATATCGTCTCTCAAGGACTCTTAGGTGTTGTCGTTATTAACAGAAAATCAGTAAAAGTCAGATTTGGGGGGTTTTGAGATTGAAATAAAATAAAGAAACAAAACAGAAAAAAAACAATGCAATAAAAGGTAATTACCAAATAAGCTAAAGAATGATTAACCTACTGTTCTCGGTTTCCCACTATCATCGGTTCATATAAATCCAAGCCCTAAGCAGATTCTAATCCCCTCCCGGTTGTAGCAACAAATAACAAACGAAATTCGCTACTACGGATGTATGTTCCTATTCCCGAAATAACAAACGGGGTTAAGACCTCATGAACAAACGAACATGAATGAACGCACGCGAAATAACAAACGCGATTAAGTATAAGAACATAGCATCACCGAAATGAATCAATACAATACTATACATTCCTGAAATAACAAACAGAAACATGTAGCATTGCATTGAAAAGAGAATAGCAAATGAAAACAGAAATACAAGAACCTCAAATGTAAATGGAAACCAATCCCAGTAGATTAATCTAGGAGACTAGTTCTCCATTACAAAGGAAAAACAAAAGACAAGAATTAAACTACTGAAAGCTACTACTACTGTCTAAGACTAGCCAAAACTGGCTAACTCTGACTCCCTCTTCAGTTCTGCCTAAAACGCTTAAATACAATTTCCGGAATCAGCTTTCTCGCGAGGCGAAGCACAGATCGCGACGCGAATCTTGTGAACAGTCTGCAACCTTTGGTATTCTCGCGAGGCGAACAAACCTTCGCGAGGCGAGAATCTGAAGAGTCTTCTTATTACGCCCGTTATGAACATCAGGGGCCAACCGTGATGCTTTCTGACTTCCAGGCTCGCGAGGCGAATGGATGCTCGTGAGGCGAACGCTTCAACTTCAAAACTGCCACAGTCGTGACCTTCAGCACGGGCAAGCCGTGATCGTCTCTGACTTTTCAGGCTTGGGTGACTCGCGGGGCGAGATGACCTTCGCGGGGCGAACCGGATTTATTTTATTACCTGAAAACAAGAAAATAGCATAAGTATTTTATTTAACTCTAAATCAACTAAATTAACCTAAAAATACTTTACAGACTCAAAATACTACTTAAAGACAATCAAGTCTAATTTGGGTAAAAATGATATAAAATAAGCACAAAGCCATGGTCTTTACTAGTTATAAAACCAGTCAAACAGAGGCTCATCAAAATACCCCAAACTTAAACCTTGCTTGTCCCCAAGCAAACTAAAACTTAAAAACTTAAAAAGACTCAAGACCTGGCAAGCTCAAAAGATTCAATCAACTTTACACAGATTTCAAGCAATTTAACAAAACAATTTTTCTTTCAATGTTCCCCCCTTTAAACAAAGCAATCCCCACAATCATCTATTCTAAACAATTGAGAATTTCATCATTCAAACAATTATTAATCTAAGCATGGGATCCAAGTTACACACAAGAGGGAGATCACCAAATTCAAACAACTGCCTTCCTCACAGGGGAAATTTGTGTTCACTCAATCGCTCAGTTTGTGTCAGGCTATCAACATTTCACTCAGTTTCACTTTTAAGAGCACTTCCCATAAACTTGATCTTCATCTCAAAATAGTTCCCACAGAAAAAGTGCAAGCAACATCAGAAGGTCTTTTATGGGTTGTAATGGGGCCTAGCTAAGGGTAGTATATACAAAGGTACTAGGCTGAAGACCCTAGGAACTAAGAGAGCATGAACATTATTTACACTTTGAAATTCCACTCAAGTTCCCTTTCTCATTTTTCTTTATGCCTTGGGTGACTACAACCTTTTTATTCAAACAGTCTTTTCGGCATTTTTCCACTTTTTATATATATATATAGATATATATTTTTTCTCTTTTTTTTTGTTTTTTGTTTTTTTTTCAAATCCCAAGCAACACATATCACACCTTGTAGCCACCCCAAACTTAGTTTCTTGCACCCCTTCTAAGATTCCATGCTCTCCTAATCCTAAGATCGGGTTAACATGGTTTTCCAGATTTTTGGGCTTATAACATTAGGTTATCAAGAATTAACAGGCTAATGGGCTCAATGGGGCTAACTATGGAACATGCATTAGGAATTGTTATTTTTAGGCTAAGTAGTTATTTACAAAGAAAAATGCCTAAATCATCTGAAGCAAACACATAATCCTGCAAACCAAAAAGAGATTCAAGCAAATTCAGGAAAGTGCAACTTAAAAAGTGATTTCACACAGTAAAAAACATGTTGGAGGCTCAAAACCTCACCTGGACATTTATGCAAATTGCTTGACAGAGATTCTATCCCTAGTGTGTGCTTCCTATCACCCCAAACTTATCATAAATCATGCTATCATAACAAAATCTCAAAGTTCAGTTTTCAATCATATGGGGATCAAATTTTCAAAAATTTCATATCCTAGGGGGAAACAGTCAACACTATCATGCAATCAATCTATGCAAAATCAATAAAATCCATCAAACTTGCCAATACCAGACTCAACACAACTCCTGAGCTTCTCAAATTATTCAGGAGCTTTATTCAAAGAAAAGGAAAAACAACAACTAATTCCCTCCCCCACACTTAAAATATGCATTGTCCCCAATGAAACAACATAACAATAAAATCAGAGTGAGGGAAAGGAAAGGGAACTCCCTGATCAAGTGGCAGTGTAGGAGCTTCCGCCTGGATCCCATTGTCTGTGATACAGTGGCCACGGGATGCTCAAATTGTGAAACGATCCCCCGGATCCCATAGTATGCAGCATAATGCCCACGTGATGGACAAAGACTGGACACTCATTCCGTGCTTCCCTAACTTGCAGCCTTTATATGGAGAAGAGTGCTTGATAGTTATGATGACTTCGCCAAGTGCGGCGGACTTCTCACTCCCCTTCAGGTCACAGCTGACCTCTTTCTCAATAAAATCCTCCCAATAGAAGTGGGGCTCAACCTCTTGGACTGGCCATGGTGCAAAATCCAAGGGTGCAAAATCCAGAGCTTTTGGTTCCACAGGGGGAGGTGGCAAACAGTTAGCTGGGGTTACTGGTGCTGCTTCAACTTCTGCAAGGTCTTCATCCACTGCACTATCGGATTCATAATTTGTTAAACCTGCAGAAATTTCAGGACACACCACAGAAAGGTTAGAGTTAGTACAGTCAATAGATATATTACAAGAAACTGAGGAGGGTGGCTGCTCAATGGATGGTATAGTTGGAACCCGGTACGACAGGCAGCTTCACTCTCACTATCACCCTGCAAAATAGAGTCAAGAAACTCAGCACAAACAGCACACGGGTTAGTGTCAGTACAATTAGTACACGTAGTAACAGAAACTGAATTAGTAACGGTCTGATTGTCTGGACTTTCTGCACACAGTTCATCCACCCCATCACTCTCAACACATGCATTTGATTTAATTGAATCATCTACTTCCAAAGGTTCTTCATTACCCTCAGGCACGGGGAAGCAGACGTCCTCCTGATCCTCCTGATCCTCCTTTTCTATGCTTCCTGAACAGAATAAAGCTGCATAACAGACTATACACAAAGCAGTGCCATCACAATAACAATCAGCACATGAATTAGAATCAGGGGATTCAACACACAGTTCATCAACAGAAACATTATCATCAGAAATATTTTCAAGAATAACCTGTGACTCTGTAAGTTCTTCAATGGGCTGTGGAGTTAGCATTGCAGCCGAGTTGGCGACAATTTGATCAATTTGCATGGCCAACTTCTGAGATTCAGCTTCTCCCCTCTGATACTCAAGATTACTTGCCTCCATCATCCGTTGAAATTCGAGATTACTTGCTTCCATTTGTGCAGTCAATTGCTTGAACAGATCCTCTAGTGAAGGTTCGGAAGATGCAGAGGTGGTCACTTGGGGAGGGTTCGGTGGTGCCAGTGGTAACATCAGTTGTGAGTCCCCATACCAAGGGCTTAGATAGTTTCCCCAGCTCAACAGGAAGGCTTCCTTCAAATCAAACCAGCTTGAGATGGAATGCTCATCAAGACAATACAACCAATCCCTTGCAGCGCCTTCAAGTGAGAACTGGAAAGCTTCCATCTTGATGTGGTCTTCTGTTATTCCTGCAGGTCTCAGCATTATAGAACAAGCAATCTGGAATTCCCTCAGATGCTCCTGCGGATTCTCACCTGCAAAACCACTAAACCTTGGCAACCAGTGTGATAAACCAGTGCCGAAATTTTGTCGAGTATGAGCATTAGAGTTAAGGACTAAATGTTAACCGAATGTTGAAAAAGTTTCTTCTCAAATGGGATAGGGCCATACCCTGTCATAAGAAGTGGTTGATGAATATGTTGGACTAAGTACGAAGTTATTGGTTTAGTCATGGATCGCGGTTGGATGAATGCTAGACGGACAAGTGATGAGTATGAGAATGGAGTGGAAGATTTTCTACAGTTTGCAAAAACAAATGCTCCTGATAGTGGTAACGGAATGTTTTATTGTCCTTGTGTTAACTATTTGAATGAGAGACGACTAGAAGCTGAGGAGATACGTGATCATCTTATTTGTGAGGGGATTTGCAAGAGTTATACAACATGGATATGTCATGGTGAATCGTTAGACAGGCCCAGGGTGTCGAATAGAGAGGAAGTTGATGACGTGGAAATGGACGATGGACTAGAGGACATGATCCGTGATGTTGGGCAAGAGTCTTTAACGCACGCACATGTGTATGATACTTTGTGCAGTGATGCGGAAGTGGCTTTGTATCCGGGTGCACTAATTTCACACGGTTGTCAGCGGTGTTAAGATTGTTCAATGTGAAGGCGAGAAATGGGTGGAGCGATAAAAGCTTTACCGAATTGCTTGAGTTGCTGAAAGACATGCTTCCAGAAGGCAACACATTGCCATCTCGAAACTATGAGGCGAAGAAGATATTGTGTCCGATGGGTATGGAGTATAAGAAAATACACGCTTGCCCCAATGATTGCATATTGTACAGGAAAGAGTTTGAAGAGATGCACGAGTGCCCCAAGTGTGGGGTATCACGCTACAAAGTGAAGGATGGTGATTCTAGTTGTGATGTGGTCACCAAAGGTCCTTGATCGCGCTGTCGCCACGCGCCAAAAAGAACGAGCGTTTACAAAATAATGTAGATAGGGAAGCGACAACTCGGATATCGTCTCTCAAGGACTCTTAGGTGTTGTCGTTATTAACAGAAAATCAGTAAAAGTCAGATTTGGGGGGTTTTGAGATTGAAATAAAATAAAGAAACAAAACAGAAAAAAAAAAACAATGCAATAAAAAGTAATTACCAAATAAGCTAAAGAATGATTAACCTACTGTTCTCGGTTTCCCACTATTATCGATTCATATAAATCCAAGCCCTAAGCAGATTCTAATCCCCTCCCGGTTGTAGCAACAAATAACAAACGAAATTCGCTACTACAGATGTATGTTCCTATTCCCGAAATAACAAACGGGGTTAAGCCCTTATGAACAAACGAACATGAATGAACGCACGCGAAATAACAAACGCGATTAAGTATAAGAACATAGCATCACCGAAATGAATCAATACAATACTATACATTCCTGAAATAACAAACAGAAACATGTAGCATTGCATTGAAAAGAGAATAGCAAATGAAAACAGGAAATACAGAACCTCAAATGTAAACGGAAACCAATCCCAATAGATTAATCAAGGAGACTAGTTCTCCATTACAAAGGAAAAACAAAAGACAATAATTAAACTACTGAAAGCTACTACTCATTGTCTAAGACTAGCCAAAACGGCTAACTCGACTCCCTCTTGATCTCCGCCCAAAACGCTAAATACAATTTCGGAATCAGCTTTCTCGCGAGGCGAAGCACGATCGCGACGCGAATCTTGTGAACAGTCTGCAACCTTTGGTATTCTCGCGAGGCGAACAAACCTTCGCGAGGCGAGAATCAAGAGTCTTCTTATTACGCCCGTTATGAACATCAGGGGCCAACCGTGATGCTTTCTGACTTCCAGGCTCGCGAGGCGAATGGATGCTCGTGAGGCGAACGCTTCAACTTCAAAACTGCCACAGTCGTGACCTTCAGCACGGGCAAGCCGTGATCGTCTCTGACTTTTCAGGCTTGGGTGACTCGCGGGGCGAGATGACCTTCGCGGGGCGAACCGGATTTATTTTATTACCTGAAAACAAGAAAATAGCATAAGTATTTTATTTAACTCTAAATCAACTAAATTAACCTAAAAATACTTTACAGACTCAAAATACTACTTAAAGACAATCAAGTCTAATTTGGGTAAAAATGATATAAAATAAGCACAAAGCCATGGTCTTTACTAGTTATAAAACCAGTCAAACAGAGGCTCATCAGTCCTCCTGCGAAGGTGTTATGGTATCTTCCCGTGATTCCGCGGTTCAAGCGATTGTTTGCTAATGTAAATGACGCAAAGAACATTAGATGGCATGCAGATGAGAGGAAGTCTGATGGATAGCTTCGGCATCCGGCCGATTCTTTGCAATGGAAGAGAATTGATAGTTTGTTTCTGGATTTCGGCAATGAGCCCATAAACCTCAGGCTTGGACTTGCTACCGATGAAATGAATCCATATGGAAACTTAAGTAGTATTCATAGTTCATGGCCTGTTCTCCTGGTAATTTACATCCTGTCTCCTTGGTTGTGCATGAAGCGCAAATACATTGTGTTAAGTATGATGATTCCGGGTCCTAAACAGCCAGGAAATGATATTGATGTTTATCTGAGTCCCATGATTGAAGACTTGAGAATGTTGTGGGATGAAGGCGTTGATTTGATCGACGGGTATTGCTGTGAGACATTTAGATTGCGTGCCATGTTATTTTGCACCATCAATGACTTTCCAGCATACGGGAACCTGTGTGGGTATAGTGTTAAGGGGCATAAAGCATGTCCAATATGTGAAGAAGGCACATGTTACCATCAACTGCAACATGGAAGGAAGACAGTTTACCTTGGGCATCGGAGATTTCTCCGATGTAATCATCCTTATCGTAGATTGAGAAAAGCTTTCAATGGACTTCCGGAGAATGAAATTGCTCCAGTGGCCTTGACTGGAGAGCAAGTTTATGAAAGGGTGAACAACACTAATGTTATCTATGGGAAGACCCAGAAGAAGGTTACCGAGAAGAAAATATGGAAGAAGAGGTCGATCTTATTTGATCTTCCATACTGATGCATGTGGAGAAAAATGTGTGTGACAGTTTAATCGGAACGCTTCTCAACATTCAAGGCAAGACAAAGGATGATGAGAATGTTCGTCTGGATCTAGATGCGATGGGTATACGAGAGCAGTTAGCTCCACTTAAAGTGGGGGATAAGAAGACTTATTTGCCCCCAGCATGTCATACTTTATCAAAAAAAGAGAAAAGAAGTTTTTTTGAATGTCTACGGGGAGTCGAAGTGCCACAGGGTTACTCTTCAAATGTCAAAAGACTTGTCTCAATGAAAGATCTCAAATTAGTTGGCTTAAAGTCTCATGATGGTCATGTCTTGATGCAACAACTACTACCGGTGGCCATTGTTGACGAATCTGGGCAAGTATACCCAGTCGTGCAAGTAATACGGTGGAGAGACCGTGTATCGTTCCCACGAGGATTGTGACAATTACTAACACGTACCGAATCAATTACTATCCAAGCGGATATTTAGATTGAAGGGAGCTCGATAATAAATACCAAGCCCAAATAAGATCTAAACCTAAAATAACAAAATAAAGAGAAAATTTCTTTGGGAATTTCTGTCGAACACTTGGAAGGCACTTAAAAGGATTCTTCAAATATAAGAACAACACTGGGATTAGGTTCACTAAACCTCATCCCCATGCAATGACATGACTAATAAACAACTTCTACTTCAATTATGACAATCAATCCACTAAATTACTCAAGTCCCGATTCCTCGGATGACAAGAGCCTAAATCCACTGATAGACCCTAATTCCTTAGGTGGCCTAGATTAGTGAATTCGCATTAAGATTATGGATTATGCGATTACTAGTAAACCAAACTCCATTCCTAGACGCAAGGGTTACTAGGTGATTGATCTCAGTCCCGGTTCTAATACGAATTTTCCAATTGCATATCAAAACACTAATCGAGTCATGGGGGTGCTAGCCACAACAAGCATTAAGCATAGACAATCAATCACTCATAAAGAAATAAAAACTGTATTACAGGATCAAATCATATACATGGAGAATTCAGAAAAGCTACACCTAACCCCAACAATGGGGGTTTAGCTACTCATAATCATAGCCAAAACCAAAGAAATATAGAAGAAAAGGAAGAGGAACTCCATGGAATCCTTGTGCAGCTGCCCCTGATTCAGAGAGAGAGTTTAGGGTTTCAAAACTCCTTTTCTTCTGTTCTGCTCGTGCTCCTTTATAGATCAGGATTCGCGTCACGGCCGTGACGCTTTCTGCCTTGGCGCGCATTCAAATATTGGAGCATCACGGCCGTGATGCTCGTCACGGGCAGGCCGTGATAGCTCTCGCCTTCACCAAATTATCTCGTCACGCGCCGTGATGGCCGTTACGGCTTGGCCGTGACAGATTCTGCCAAGAGGGGGTCTGGCTCCATTAACATGTCACGATCGTGATAGGGATCACGGCTAGGCCGTGACAGCTTCTGACTTTTGCCTTATTTTCTCTCAATTATTGCTCGATCACGGTCGTGAGGGTCATCACGGCCAGGCCGTGATGGGCTCTGCCTGGGTCATTTTCTTCACTTTTTAAGCCCTGTCTTCATCCAAGCTCCATCATGGCTAATCTTGATCATTTTTCCTTGAATTCATGCAAAACAACACCAAGAAACCGCCTCACCCGATCAAAGGTAAAAACTAATAAAATCGAATCAAATATGCCTAAACTATATGAGAAATGCATGCAAAAATGTATAGGAATTATGAGGTGAAATCACACTATCAAATTACCCCAAGCTTATTCAATTTCTTGTCTTCAAGCAATCACTAAGGCCAGAAGATATAGACAACCAGATCACAGATAGTGAACCAAGAACCCGAATAAATAGTCCAAGTAACAAGCATCTTAAATAATTCAGCAAGAGACAATCAGTTTCAAGTCCAATTAGAGGCTTAGGTTTCTTAGACTCATATTCTCACCAATTAGGGCACTCTTTCTCACATGAAGATCACCCCAAGGTTGTTCATTTGCTTGGCTCTCTTTCTCACCTCACTCAAGTGTTAGGGATATAAGACAATTCACTCCATTTTCCTCAAGGAATGAATTCTACCATAGGCTTGACTATCAACCAAATCTATACTTTATTAATGAAAACAATTAAGAATCAAGAGGTCTTTTGCTTTGGTTGTAACGGGGCTATGAGATTTATCGTTAGGTGGGGAAGTCAAGAAAATGAAATTTCAAAAGGGCTAAACACAATCAAGCATTGCATGACCTTCTAAAATACCTTTTTGGGTTTTGATTCCTTTTTCCACCTTTCTTTCTTTCTTTTTATTTTATTTCTCACTTTTCTTTTTGTCATCCCCTTCTCCATAGATTTTTTCTTTTTCTTTTATTTTTCTTTTATTTGGAGAAAGGGAGATTTTCAGCTCAAGAGAAATATTTTTTTGATCTTCTCATCCCAAACTTTTTCAACTACCTTTTTATCCTTTTGTAATACTTTAGAAGGTCCCTTATCAAGCATCATTCATCCACAAATTTCAAGGTACCAAGAAAAGTATTTTATTCATGTAGGCTCAGAATTGGGCAACTAAGGGGTAGCATTTAGTTATTCAAAGCTCGGAAGACCGGAAAAATACCTAGTGCCTCAATCATTTTCAAAAAAAAATTTCAAAAATTTTTAAGCTTCAGAATGGTTTCAAGTCAAGTTCTAGAGAAATACCATCCAAGAGGAATAACACTCTAACACAAGGAATGGGGTAGATTTAGTGAGTACCCCTTTTGGCTCAAAATCTCACATTTTGTAGTTCAACAATCAGTGAGAAAAAAAAAATCTACGGCACCATATGCTAATTATCAACTATCACAGATCATCTCAAGCATTTTCATTTGCAACCTTATCACAAGAATAAAAAAAATGGATTCAAAAATTCACTATCTCAATTTATTTGGCACTTAGTTCTCACAATTGGATGCAAAATTTAGGCAAGGGCCAATCTAATCATGTAAACATGCAAAGCTATCATGCAAAACTATATGAATGCGACATGAACAATGCAAAAATACCCCTACCCCAAGCTTAAGAACTTACATTGTCCCCAATGTAAATAATCTAGTTGGAGAGAGGAAAGAAAAATTGGAACGACTTACCGAGGCGGCAGCGGGTGCTGGTTCACATGCCTAGTCAGAAGGAATTGCATGAAAATTGCGTCACGGCCGTGATGCTTATCACGGGCAGGCCGTGATGCATTCTGGTCCATAGGGGTAGCCTGTCACGGCCGTGACCTCCATCACGGCTAGGCCGTGATGCTCTCTGATCTGCAGGGTTCTTCCATCACGCCCGTGATGGGGATCACGACTGGGCCGTGATCCTTTCTGATCTTCAATTCTGATCTTCAATTCTAGATCATCACGGCCGTGACCAGTGTCACGGCCTGGGCGTGATGGTTGCTGACTTTGTTGTCTCTGCCCTTTTTGCTTCTCCTTCCTCCTTTCCCTGAAAACACTTAACAAACTATTACTCTGTGATATTTTCCTCTTGATCTTCTCAAATTATTCAAAAGGGCAAAATCAAAAACAAAAGAAAAAATGAAAAGAAAACTTGGGTTGCCTCCCAATAAGCGCTTCTTTAACGTCACTAGCTTGACGGGATTCTTTCAATTAACCGGGGTCGGCTGGGCGCAGAAGTGTCAGAACACTTCTCTTCAATGGAACTCCTTCAAAGAGCTGGTTTTAATTATAACGCCAACAATTGCACTTCCGCCTTGGCCTTTTCACTCTGAGCCTCGTGGCCTTTTTCTTACTCCCTCCCGGCGGAAGTTCTGTTTTCACATGATGAGCAGATCCAACTTCATCACCAATTGATGCATCATTTGTCTTGCAGAGCTTCAGAGTTGCTTTCATGTTGATCTTTTCCTTCTTCTCAGGAGTAGAGGAGTGGTGCTGATGTGCAACGACTTCTTTAGCCATTATATCCACAATGTCCATGCGGAAACAATCCTCTTCATCACTCGGGCGATGCATAGCTTCAAATACATTGAAAGTGACTTCTTCATCTTGCACTCTGAATCGCAGCTGGCCTTTTTGTACGTCTATCAAAGCGCGACCAGTCGCTAGAAAAGGTCTCCCCAGTATGAGCGGAACTTCTGCATCATCCTCCATGTCTAAAATCACAAAGTCCGCTGGGAAGATAAACTTATCCACCTTTACCAGAACATCTTCCAAGATACCATAAGGACGCTTGATTGATCTATTAGCTAGTTGCAATGCCATCCTTGTTGGTTTCACTTCACCACCTCCAAGCTTGTTCAAAATTGAAAGCGTCATCAAATTGATACTCGCTCCCAAGTCACACAGGGCCTTCCCAATAGCAACACTCCCAATAGTGCAGGGAATTGTAAAACTACCGAGATCTTTAAGCTTTGGAGATAGCTTCCTCTGAAGTATCGCACTGCACTCCTCTGTCAAGACAACAGTCTCACCTTCTTTGAATTTTATTTTCTTTATGAGCAACTCCTTCATGAACTTTGCATAGGTTGGCGTCTGCTCTAGTGCTTCAGCAAAGGGTATGTTGATCTGTAACCGCTTGAAGATGCCAAGGAACTTGGCAAACTGTTCTTCCTTCTGCTTTTTCTTGCTCAAATGAGGGTAGGGCAACTTCACATAAGAGGGGATCACTTGAGGCTTGTCTCCATCTTTCAAAATCTGACTTTTAGTTCTCCTCAAAATTGAATTCTCATCCACTAGCTTCTCCCTCTTATTTTTTTCTTCCTCCTCTACTACAACCTCTTTGCCTTTTTCCTTATTCAAATCAGTTTTTTCAGCATTCACCTCTGTTTTTTCATCAACTCTATGATTTTTCACCAAGGGCTCACCACTCTCTCCCTCAAGGCTTTTACCACTCCTCAACACAACAGCATTGCAATGCTCTTTAGGATTGATTTGAGTATTACCTGAAAAACTGCTGCTAGATTGCTCCGCTAGGTGCTTTGCAATTTGTCCAACTTGAACCTCCAAGTTTTTTATAGAAGCATCTGTGTTTTTCTGGTTTGTCATGGACACTTACATGAATTGATTGAGGGTATTCTCCAATATAGAAATCTGGTCTTGAGGCGGTGGTGTGGGTTGAGGCTTGCTTGCTTGTCCGGCATCTTGTTTCCAACCAAAACTCGGTTGATTCCTCCACCCTTGGTTGTAATTGTTGGAGTATTGGTTGTTGCCTTGCCGCCCATAGTTCCCCATATAATTAGCTTCCTCATGGGAACTAGGTGGCGCCTCACACTTTCCATTATCATGATCACCTCCACAAAAATCACATCGCATTACTTGTTGAGGTGGCATGGTTGTCCCTTGAACTGTTTGGAGTTGTTGTGGGAGTTTGGCGAGTTGCTTGGTAATGGACTCCAGTTGTTGTGTCATGAGTTTATTTTGAGTCAAAAGTGCAGATTGTGAATCTAACTCCAACACTCCCCTTCTTGATGTGGGACCCCGATCATGATGCATCAAATAGTCATTCGATGCCATAGCCTCTATCAAAATCAGCGCTTCCTCTAGTGTCTTTGTGTTCATGGACCCTCCAGCTGAGGCATCCAACATATACCTGGTTGACGGCCTCAGTACATTGCAGAATGTTTGCATCTGAGTAAGATCATCAAACCCATGATTTGGACATCTTCGGAGCAATTCCTTGAACCTTTCCCAGGCGTCATGAAGAGTCTCACCTTCTTGCTGAGCAAAGCCTATGATGTCACCCCTTGTCTTCACAAATCTTGAGGTGGGGAAGAACCTTGCCAGAAATTTTGCCTCTAAGTCATCCCATGTAGTAATGCTCCCCCTTGGTTGAGATTGGAGCCAAGCCTTAGCCCTATCTCTTAAAGAGAAGGGGAACGCCCTTAGGTGGATTGCATCCTCAGAGGCACCATTGTGCTTCATCGTATCACATATCTCATTGAAGTTGGAGATATGACTATCAGGATCTTCCTTTTCCAACCCGGCAAACCGATTCTGTGCAACCAAATTCAAGAGAGCTGGCTTGATTTCAAAATTGTTGCAGTTAATTGGGGGCCTCATTATGCTAGTGACATGCCAATTGACATTTGTGTTGCCGTAGTCACCAAGTGTCCTCCGTGGTGGGGCACCTTCACCATTTCCTGCCATTCTAAGTTTTTCTTGATGAACTTGAGAGGTGGAAGTCTCTTGTTCTTCTTCTTGCTGTTCTAACAGTTTCTGCTCTCTTACTTGCCTTCGATTCTTCCTAGTCGTTCTTCCAATTTCAGGATCGTGGAGGGGTTGGTCAACTGGGATAGTACCTCGCATACACAAACAGTCTAGCAAACAAGAGTGTTAGCAGTAAAAGCCAGCACACAAACAGCAAGTATACCAGAAAAATATGACAGCAAACCAAAACACAGAAAAATGACAGCAAACAGATCACCACAGATTTTTTTTTTCTTTTGCTTAAATTAGTAACTGAAATGGGTATGCTAATATTGAAACACAATCCCCGGCAACGGCGCCAAAAACTTGTTGACGAATCTGGGCAAGTATACCCAGTCGTGCAAGTAATACGGTGGTGAGACCGTTTATCGTTCCCACGAGGATTGTGACAATTACTAACACGTACCGAATCAATTACTATCCAAGCGGATATTTGGATTGAAGGGAGCTCGATAATAAATACCAAGCCCAAATAAGATCTAAACCTAAAATAACAAAATAAAGAGAAAAGTTATTTGGGAATTTCTGTCGAACACTTGGAAGGCACTTAAAAGGATTCTTCAAATATAAGAACAACGCTGGGATTAGGTTCACTAAACCTATCCCCATGCAATGACATGACTAATAAACAGCTTCTACTTCAATTATGACAATCAATCCACTAAATTACTCAAGTCCCGATTCCTCGGATGACAAGAGCCTAAATCCACTAATAGACCATAATTCCTTAGGTGGCCTAGATTAGTGAATTCGCATTAAGATTAGGGATTATGCGATTACTAGTAAACCAAACTCCATTCCTAGACGCAAGAGTTACTAGGTGATTGATCTCGATCCGGTTCTAATAGGAATTTTCCAATTGCATATCAAAACACTAATCGAGTCATGGGGGTGCTAGCCACAACAAGCATTAAGCATAGACAATCAATCACTCATAAAGAAATAAAAACTGTATTACAGGATCAAATCATATACATGGAGAATTCAGAAAAGCTACACCTAACCCCAACAATGGGGGTTTAGCTACTCATAATCATAGCCAAAACCAAAGAAATATAGAAGAAAAGGAAGAGGAACTCCATGGAATCCTTGTGCAGTTGCCCCTGATTCAGAGAGAGAGTTTAGGGTTTCAAAACTCCTTTTCTTCTGTTCTGCTCGTGCTCCTTTATAGATCAGGATTCGCGTCACGGCCGTGACGCTTTCTGCCTTGGCGCGCATTCAAATATTGGAGCATTACGGCCGTGATGCTCGTCACGGGCAGGCCGTGATAGCTTCTGCCTTCACCAAATGATCTGTCACGGCCGTGATGGCCGTTACGGCTTGGCCGTGACAGATTCTGCCAAGAGGGGGTCTGGCTCCATTAACATGTCACGGCCGTGATAGGGATCACGGCTAGGCCGTGACAGCTTCTGACTTTTGCCTTCTTTTCTCTCAATTATTGCTCGATCACGGTCGTGAGGTTCATCACGGCCAGGCAGTGATGGGCTCTGCCTGGGTCATTTTCTTCACTTTTTAAGCTCTGTCTTCATCCAAGCTCCATCATGGCTAATCTTGAGCATTTTTCCTTGAATTCATGCAAAACAACACCAAGAAACCGCCTCACCCGATCCAAGGTAAAAACTCATAAAATCGAATCGAATATGCCTAAACTATATGGGAAATGCATGCAAAAATGTACAGGAATTATGAGGTGAAATCACACTATCAGCCATTCGTGACATATTGCCTAAAAAAGTTAGACATGCCATTACTAGGTTATGCTTATTCTTCAATGCTATATGTAGCAAGGTCATTGACACTAAAAAGTTGGATGACTTGGAAAATGAGGCAACCATTATCTTGTGCCAATTGGAGATGTATTTTCCACCTTCATTTTTTGACATCATGGTTCATTTGATTGTTCATCTAGTGAGGGAGATTAGATTGTGCGGCCCCGTTTATTTAAGGTGGATGTACCCGGTTGAGCGATACATGAAGATCTTGAAAGGATATATGAAGAATCCACACCGTCCCGAAGCATCTATTGTTGAAAGGTATGTTACAGAAGAAGCTATTGAGTTTTGTACAGACTACATGTCAGAAGCGGAACCTGTAGGGCTTCCGAAGTCTCGTCACGAAGGAAGATATGATGGTAAGGGTACACGAGGTATCACTGTTAAGAGCATGGATCGGGAGGAAGTGCTTCAAGCACATTTGTATATATTGAATAACACTGATGGGGTTGAACCATACTTATGTGAGCACAAAAGCATCATCAATGAAACTTACCCTAGAATGAATGAAAAATGGTGTTTGAACAAGCATAACAAGACTTTCTTGAACTGGTTTAAAGAAAAAATTGCAAAGGATGGTATTGCTTCTGATACATTAAAATGGCTAGCACAGGGGCCTAACTTTGATGTCATATGCTGGAGTGGGTACGATATCAATAAGTTTTCCTTCTATATAAAGTCCCAGGATGACAAAATTACTATGCAAAACAGTGGGGTTATGGTCGTCGCTGAGTCCATGCATTTCTCTAGTTCGAAAGATAAAAACCCTGTTATGGCATTCGTTTCATACTTTGGAATCATTGAAGAGATATGGGAGGTTGATTACACGAAGTTTAGAGTACCTGTTTTTAAATATCAGTGGGTCGACAGCAACAATGGTGTGCAAACCGATGAGTTAGGCTTCAAATTGGTGGACCTTAATAAGGTAGGTAATAAAGAAGAGCCTTTCATAATGGCATCCCAAGCAAAACAAGTGTTTTATATCCGTGATCCTTCTAACAAAATGTGGTCAGTGGTTCTCCAGGGAAAAAAACATGTATAATGGTAGTGAGGGAAATCAAGATTCAACTCTTGATATTTCTGATACTCCTTCTTTCTCAACACGAGTGCCTAATTTTAATGAGGAAAATGAAGTGGATGATGTACATGCTACTCGTAATGATCACCAAGAAGGGTTATGGGAGAACTTTACTAATTGACCACAAAATAATTTTAATTTGAGTTATGTTTAAAGGCATATTATATGTTTACGTTGATATTTATAAGTTATGTTTACGTACGTTGATCGATATTTATAAGCTATGTTTGATATTTATCCTGACATACTAACAAGTTTTTTTTTGTTTAAACAGGTATACATGGCTGATCGTGAGGATATCCCTCCTTCATGCAGTGGGTCGGAGACCCCGTCTACTGGTAGAAAGGGTAGACGTGCCACACGAATGAGGAATTTGACTGTCAGCCGTGGTTCAAATCAAAGGATAAGAATAGACTTTGATAATAACCTCAATCCTATTGGGCCAATGGCAGAGCAGTTTAACAGTTTTGTGGCGACCCTTGCTAGGAGCAGGCCTAGCATACTCATTGATAATTGGAAAGATGTATCGGCGGACGTGAAGGATCAGATATGGGAGAGTATTCTAGTATCTATACTTTTACGTCCTGTGTTTGTCTGTATCTACTTTATTTTAATCTTACTAATATCATACAGTAATTCGTTGATTCTTTTGGTCTTAATGTAGCTCACCTTTGACATACCAGATACGATGGTTATGAAGAAGCGTTTGATAAAGTATGCTGGTGAGCGTTGGAGGGCTTTTAAGGTCGACCTGGGCAGATACTATGTATTCAATCCAACATGTGAAAAGAACTCACTTGAGGTGTACCCGTTTCTTGACCAGGCGACGTGGGATCGATTTGTTCAGAGCCGATATGATCCCGGCTTTCAGGTTAACTTATTTGATTTGTCTCTAAATTTATGTAATTTCATTAATTTTATTTACTTATGTAATTTAATTGTCTTCTATTTATAACAGGAAAAGAGGAAAAAGGGGCAGGAAAACCAAAGCAAGAATGTCTACCCCCATGTCATGTCTCGTGGGGGATATAAAAAGTTTGGTCAGATAATGGTGGAAGAGGAAAAGAAAGCACGTCAGGAAGCAACATCTCAGGCGGATCCTAACGCTGTAAATCGTCCAGAGGTTGTTGATCCACCTCCACCCCCACGCCATCGTAAATGGAAGAGGGCCCGACAAATAAAAACGGGACAATATACATCTGAGGAGACCCGCCAAGTAGTTGAGAAGATTGTAAGTATAGTTTGAATTGTAATTGTCATTTTAAGATTGCTACCGAATTGTAATATGACCTGATATTTTATATGTGATAGGATGCCTTGGACGAGCAGGTAACCCAAGGAACCTTTGTTCCTAGAGGACGTGATGATATCTTAGCTGCTGCCATCGGAAAACCAGACCAACCGGGCCATGTCATTGGTGTTGGATGGGGCGTCGGCATTCGCCAATACCATGGTTCATCTTCACACCAATGCCATAGGGATGTTGATGCAGATAGAGCACGGCTAAAACAGGAGATTGCAGCTGAGCTTAGACAGGAGATGGCCGAGCAGTTTGCCCAGCAGATGGCAATATTGACTTCTATGTCCCAGCAGATGACAGCCGGTGTCCAATCCTCTGTCCAACTCTCTGTCCATGTGAGCACTAAGGGCTCATGTGATCCTCCTCATCAGCTTGAAAATGATGATGATGGTGATGATGATGATGATGATGATGATGATGATGATGATGATGATGACGACCCTGATAGGTGTGAGATGTATGTTGATGGTCATCATGATCGCCGCTTAGTGGCATTGGGGAGGGCACATAATAACTTAGGTAATACCATACACCATCGTAATTACCGGATGATTAGCTGAGGGTCGTTGTTGAGATTATTCGAGATGTTGATGCTCGAGTCCCTGTGCCCACTGAGGAGGATCAAACAGTGGGTCAGGCCCCCGGTAACTTCATCCTCTGGCCAAGAAGACTGGTCAGCTTTCTTGTTGCATCTAAGGTATTCAGTTAGTTGTGTTTTCTATATTCATAGTTGAAATTATTTATTATTGTTTAAAGATAATGCTTTATTTTTATTCGTTATAGGATGTTGGAAATGATATTCTGCCTAAAAGGTCGGATCCAGGAAGACCAGAGATGTCTGCTCCTGCCAAGGTATTCATTTGACCATTTAATTAATTACGAATGAAATAACTTAATTATCTGTGATTACTAATATATATCTTTGTTGTTTAGGGGATCGACAAAGGGGCACCTGGTGATGATTTTAAACTTTTGGCAATACAGGTTGTCACCATGGAGAATGACGCAGCTTTGGTAAGGTTAGAACATGATGTCAATCCAGGTGATGAACTGTATATCCCAAAGAAGGAACTTATGGAGATCGTACTCAATAAAGAAATGGTTAGTTCTGCACACCTATCGTTATGGTGCACGTAAGTACATTTTATTTATTAAGTTAAGTAATTAATTTTTAAATACTATGATAATTAACATGTTTTTTCAATATATTAGGTATCTGCATCATATGTTAGTTGATCAGGGTAACCTCGCCCTTTATGGGTTCATTGACCCCATGTTCATTCAGGGTGATGTTCTCCTAGCATCAGAAGACCCGGTCACCACCATACGTGATATACTAGCCCGAGACGATCATCAATTCTACCTTGCGTCTTATCTCAATAAGTAAGTACCGGTTATTTAATTATAACTATATATGACTTAGTCACTAATTGTTTCGCAAATACAGCCAGCATTGGCAACTGTTGATCTTGTACCCTAGGATAAACGCCATGGTCTTCTTCTGCTCAATTGGAAATAAGCCGGCGAATGAACTGAAGACGATCATGGAAACGTAAGCATTAAAATACTTTATAATTAGTAATGTAGTTGTTTTAATTATCTGAAATCTATTAGATATACTTTAATTAATGTTTATTTTGTCATGATAGTTCTATTAATGCAAACCACATGTTACGTGGTGAAAGGCGTCGGGCTATCAGATGGATTATTCCTAGCGTAAGATATTTATTAGTTCAAATGCATCAAATGCAGTGGGTATAATTATTGATTTCTATTTAATTCCTCATATTCTAATTGGGTTTCATTTGTGCGTAGTCACGTATACAACGTGGATCATGGGAATGTGGATACTATGTGATGCAGTGGATGTTGGAAATTATCTCCTCCAGGATCACTAAAAGATGGCACGAGGTAAATGTTAATTGATAACAATTAGAAGTAACAGTTATAGATTCGTTATATGTTTTATGTTAGTTTATTACTTAAAAGATATAATCTTTTGTCCAATTAAACTTGCAGATATTCAACAATCCAACTCCATTATCTGATTCCAACATCAACAACATAAGGAGGCGTTGGACAACTTTCTTTCTTGAAGTGTAGCAACCATAGTTTGTATATATATATATGTAGTTAGTTTAAAAACTTATCATGTACTAGCTATAGTGTACTTTTGACTGATCATATGTATTTTGATATGAAATCGATAATATATCAAGTAACTTTTTGGTTTCTAATTATCTTTGTTGTCTGAATGTAATTGAACGTACACATGTATTGTTCATAATAAATTCAGTATATATTAATTGTGTTTTTGTTGTACAAAAGTGATTGTTGAGAATATTTAGAGTATGTTATTCTGGTATTTATCTGCATTATTACTGAAACTGGGGAAAGGAATGATAGAAATGTAAATAACAGTATAAAAAAAAAATAGACTTTACACATCGGTTTTAAAAAAACCGATGTGAAAATTTCAATTTCCACATCTGTTTTAATGAAAACCGATGTGGAAAGTGAAATTTCCACATCGGTTTTCATGAAAACCGATGTGTAAATTGAAATTTTCACATCGGTTTTGTAAAAACCTATGTGTAAAGTCTAATTTCCACATCGGTTTTCTTAAAACCGATGTGGAAAGTGATATTTCCAATAGTTTACCAATTGACAAATGAACTTTCCACATTGGTTTATGTAAAAACCGCTGTGAAAAATATACTTTAAACATCGGTTTTGAAACCGATGTGAAAAGTGGTAATAAACCACATCGGTCTTTTCAACATCCGTTTGAAAACCGATGTTAGAAGCCAAAAATAACCGATGTGGAATCCCTTTTCTGCACCAGTGTGTCTAGCTTCCTTTCCGAAAGAACCATTACCACCATCTATTTTGTTGTCTCGAGCACCACTCATTATTAGTGTCTACAATTAATCACGATAGTACTTAGTACTTAATATATATTATCAAACAAATACATTACAAATCGTAAAACTTAGAATAGAAATTTTAAAGCACAAAAAACTGCAAATTTTCTTTAAGGGGATTTTAAATATCTTCTTTTTCATCACTAAACATTCACAAGAGTGAATACAAAATAGAAGAATTCAATCCATAACAATTTCACTTAAACTCATTTGTAAACTAAACCATGACCAATGACAGATTCATCAAACAAATAATGACACGACTAATATGTTTTTATATTTAAAGATTTATATAAGATTATAAAATCAAATACGTAATGACAAAGATGATGGCACTAAAGTTGAAGATGAAAAAAATATGTAGAAGGAGATAATAACAAAATAACAACTATCAAGTGAGCATGAAATAGAAGCCTACCAAACAATGTTGAAGTAAAATAACCAACGAAAATGGTTGCATAATATTTAAGGATAATAATTGCAAATCCGTTATTGATTTGAAAGAGGCAGATAAAAAAGTTCACAAAAAGAAATGGTAGTAAGCACATAATATATATATTTTGGAATCTTCTACATGGCTATTGTTATTATTGTGTCTGTTAGGGGTGTTCGCGGATTGGATTGGATCGGTTTTGAGCTAAAAAGTCATCCGATCTAATGATGAAAACATCGTGCGGTTTGGATTGGACCGGTTCGCTTCCTTAAAAAAATCCGATCCGATCCAATCCAATCAAATGCGGTTTGGATTGGATTGGATAATTCGGTTTTTGTCATACTTTATTTTTTTCCTAATGTCAAGTGTCCTTTCTACTTATTTAATAGTGGATAAAAGATAATCTTCGTTTTAATTTGGGATTTTGAGAAGAACAAAATTATTGATATTTTTTAACACGTTCTTTTATATTAATTCCCTATATCTACTCCCACTTATCATATTTTTTTCCTTGAATTGGCTACAAATAAATTGTAGCTAATTATTTTTCAAATTCACTTAATTGTTTTTCTATTTTTCATGATTACTCAATCAATTATATATATGCTATGCATCAAAACTTTTAGTAAAATATAACTTCAAGACATTAATATTTATTCTAAATAGCCTTATATATGTCATTCCAACAAAAATATTAAAGAGAATGAGGGACATAAAAGTATGAAGAATAATGTTTAAGTATGATTATATTATAATTTCAAAAATAATAGTATATGTATATAATAGATCGGTTTGGATTGGATTGGATTTCACTATAGGATCCAAAATCCGATCCAATCCAATAAAAAATTTCGGTTTTTTCGGTTTTCGGTTTGTTCGATTTTCGGTTTTTCGGTTCGGTTTTTGCGGTTTGAATCGGTTTGGATCGGTTGGTGAACACCCCTAGTGTCTGTGCCTTATTTATTCATTTCAATTAGAGAAGGTAAAGACCAGGTAAATAGAGCAAAACAACAAAAGAGCAAAGTTGATTGCAGATCACAAAAACAAAGTGCAAGATTTTTAACAACGTGAAGCATCCATTTATAATCCTTAACAAAGAACCATCCAAATACCTGCAGGGTATAGAACAATAGCAGATTAATTGGTGCAACATGTAAAAGAAGTAAAGCTTCCAAATGATAACCATCAAGTACAAACCACCGACATATTTCCAAAACATACAACAATGCCAGCGAAATAACATCATTATTTAATCTGAAACAAAGATGTGGGATGAGTTAATACCTTCCAGGTATATAGTTATAATCCTTAAATTTTTTTGCAAGCCCAACGTTCAACAAAGATAGTTACCATGAGACATCAACCTCAGAAATTTTTGCCTTCATACACCCAAGGAGCACAGCAAAAAGAAGACATGAAACTACAATAAATAAGCCATTTGTAAGATAGTGTGTAGTAGACACATCCTAACCTAAGCAAGCCTGATAAGTAGGTGGAAATGTGATAAGATTTTACTTGTAGGCAAAACAACTTAGAAGTACATAGCAGAGTAGTGTCAGAAACAGCTACCCTAAGGATTTCCATCAAATTAGATTGTACGTGCAAGAGAAACCAAAATCCAATGTAACAGAGTTACAGTAAGAACAATGCAAGTAAATAACCAATCAATCAAGCAGGTCACGTTTAAAAATAATAATTGACTAAACTCATTCCCTATAATAAAGTATATATATTTTAATTATATAAGGAAAATAAGAAACAAAAAAACATTACATCATGCCTTCAATATAAAATAAGAAGTAACAAATTTATTCTAAACCAAATAAAATAGGCTTCCCAAATACAGTAAATTGTTGGAAATACTTGTCCAAATTTAACCTCTAAGATAAGATTAAACATGTATATAATGCAACAAATATTTTTATATAATACAACACAGGGGTGACCGTGAGCACGGACAAGGTGGGCGACCGCTCAGGGCCCCATTTTTTTTGGGGTGCCAGATAGTAAGTAAAATATTATTATATAATATATATAGATATTAAGTAAAAAATTTATATAATTATTTTTTTACCAATAAAAAAATATTCCAAAAAAAAATTATAATAGAGTGATAAGAAATAATATGGAAAATGTATATGTATATATTAGAATATCTTTTTAATTTACTATAATTTAAAATTTGATACACTCCTAATTTATTTACTATTTAGACTTTCTTTTCCCTAATTCTCTCATTCTCTTGCTTTGATTGCACAATCCTGCTTTGATTTTTATCGAAAATGACTTTTTAAAAGAGTAAAAAAAGGGAAGGGGGTGGATGGTGTAGATTGCTAAATAAAAGGAATAACTAAAAATGCAAGAAGGACAATTTTCAAATGATTATGAGGGCACCATCCATGTAATAAATCTGGTTTTCATTTTTAACCCAGCTTTAAGTGTGCTATACCATATTCCTACTTTTAGTTATAACATATATAATATAATTTAATATAATAATATTTATTTAGGTTAAAGTAATGTTTTGGTCCCTATACGTGACATCGATTTTCAATTTAGTCCCTATACGTAAAAAGTTATCAATTTGGTCCCTATACGTGACACTGATTTTCAATTTGGTCCTCACAGCTAATTGGTCCCTATATAAGAGGACCAAATTGCAAATTATTGTCACATGTAGGGACCAATTCAACAAAAAAAAATTGAAATCGGTCCCTACATGTGATAATTATTTTCAATTTGGTCCCTATATGTGATAATAATTTGCAATTTGGTCCTCTTATATAGGGACCAATTAGATGTGAGGACCAAATTGAAAATTAGTGTCACGTATAGGGACCAAATTGATAACTTTTTACGTATAGGGACTAAATTGAAAATCGATGTCACGTATAGGGACCAAAACATTACTTTAACCATTTATTTATTAGTCAACAAAATCTTTGAAATTGAAATGTATCAAAGTTTGCAATGGATATATTTCATAAATGCTAGGTTTGAATGTAAAAAAAATTAGACTTGATAATATAGTAGATATCTGTATGAGAAAAATATTGGAAATTTGATAAGGTTAAATTATAATGTCAATTTAGTGTTTGCCAATTCTATAAGTTTATAACAACATCGATACCAATATTAGAGTGAATATAGTATCAAATACAAAAATTCAAATAGAGCATACATAATAAGCATTTCAAATAAGGTATACAATGCTTGGATTCGTGTAAAGAATTACCCGTTCAAAGGTTATTTAAAATGTTTATAATTTAATTGATAAGTAGGCTGGTTTTTCCTTAGTAGACGAGGCCATAAATGAATACCTAAATATCTTGATAAGAACAGCAAGTCCAAAGACTTGAAAATAAGCGCGTCCATCTTGCCACGTCAACAGGCTAGGGTTATCCTTGTAGCTCAAGTATACATCCATAATGCCTAACTAAAATTAAGTAGACGTCCACAGTGCCACGTCACTGGACGTATTTTCTCTTAAGGGCTTAGCAAATCCAAAGACTTGTGTGGACGAGCGCTTCTGTCACTTGTTTGGACGAGCACGTGGACGAGCGCTTCTGTCACTTGGGTGGACGAGCACTTCTGTCACTTTAGTAGACGAGCGCTTCTACTACATCAGTGGATGACAATTATACTGGATGACAGTTATATAAATACTTTTATATAACACAACACAGGGGTGGCCCTGAGCACGGACGAGGTGGGCGACCGCCCAGGACCCCATTTTTTTTGGGGTGCCAGATAGTAAGTAAAATATTATTATATAGCATATATAGATATTAAATAAAAAATTTATATAATTATTTTTTTACCAATAAAAAAATCATTCCAAAAAAAATTATAATAGAGTGATAAAAAATAATATGGAAAATGTATATGTATATGTATATGTATATATTAGAATATCTTTTTAATTTACTATAATTTAAAATTTTATACACTCCTAATTTATTTACTATTTAGATTTTTTTTCCCTAATTCTCTCATTTTCTTGCTTTGATTGCATAATCTTGCTTTGATTTTTATCGAAAATGACTTTTTAAAAGAGTAAAAAAGGGGAAGGGGGTGGATGGTGTAGATTGCTAAATAAAGGGAATAACTAAAAATGCAATAAAGACAATTTTCAAATGATTATGAGGGCACCGTTTCCTTAGTTCACCCAAGGCACCAAAAATCTCAGGACCGGCCCTGACACAACATATGCTTATTAAGGCATAGATATGTATTCAGTAATTAATATTATCCCAATATCTAATTTCACTAAATATTATATCATCTACTGTGAAAGACAGAGACCAATACCTAGTTAAAGAAAATGTTTTAATGTGTACTAAAAAAAACATTAGTTGTGATGATCAAACAATAATAAAAGAAAATATCTTTTTTACTTGATAAAGGACATGACCAATTAATAACGATGAATATTTGTTTATTTCCTAAAAATATCATGGACTTTAGTACTGCATGTTATGTATCACTTTAATAAAGACATTGTTATATATTTTTTCCTTTATCCATTCCAGTTTAGATATTGATGATAATTCTCTCCATTATCTCTTTGGGGTTAAGGGAAGGAGAAGAATTTAAAAGGCATTAACTATTGTTTCCAACTGCTTGATATTGTCGGTAAGAAGTATGTAAAAATGGTTATCTTTTTCTTTTTTGAAATTTGATAATTGCAGAGATTTATTTGGACATAATAGATAGTAAAATTCTTATTCACATTTGCACACTTGATTTTAAAGTAGAACCAGGTCTAAAATGACATCCATCTCAGTCTATTCCACTTTATAGTCTATCATACTTATAAGGGGAAACCATAATTGTTGTGTCATGCTAATGTATCGATACCACCAGCAAACACAACAACATAAAAATCATTGACAAAACACCTCAGTGGTAAAAAGTATGAATATATGTATCAACAACTGGTCACTGGAGAATCAGGAAAGGAAAATGAATTAATACATTGATTTATTACCAAACTAAGTCCAAATAGCAACACATCTTGATCTTTGATGATAGAAAAGTAAACAAAGATCAACAAAAAATGATGAGAGCAAATAACTTTTCATTCATATTATCAGAGCTTCACATATGAACTAAAGAATGTCCCCATGTAGGACACAACTTTAATTGATGAGAAACAAAAGGCAAAATTGGGTTACATACATCATAAACATTCCCTGCAGATTCTTATCAAGAAGGAACGAATATTACATATTCTATTCACTAATTAAGAACCATATTAATACATAATTTAACAACACCATGAATCATATATTAAGTAAAAAAAGCTATAGATTTCCATTAATATTCACAATGTCATTACATATAGTGGAATAGCAAGTATTACAAAAAAACAAACCTTTTATGGTCAGATTCCACAGTTTCATGTAACTGAAAGTAGCCATAGTCTTGCAAACTAAAAACAAACAACTCGAAAGAAATAAACAGGGAATACACAAACTAAGAACCTAAAGACAACATACTTCTATCGTTGGTTGAAGGCATATATGTTTGAATTTAGAATTTGGCCTTGCCAATATCCAAAACCAAACACATTGCACATCAAAATACATCAACAATACCCCCACAAAAAATAAAACTAAATTAAGCAAGAAGGATCTTCAATCAAGCTATCCAACAACACAGTTTCAACTTTGAAGATCCACAAAAAAACCACTACAATCTACATCACTTCATCACTTCATCACTTCATGTCGATTATCCTGAAGTTGGACAAACAACTCATCACCAACAGCAGTTTCATCATCGTTAACTTCCACAACATATTTTGTTTTCATTCCACTAACAGAGGCCCCATCTTGGCAAGCCACAAAGTCTACATCAAGCTTCCTTTTTGCTAGAGTCCACCCAGAGGGTGCAGTCAAGTGTGATGGAAGAGAAGTATCACTGTCTCCCAATGAAATAGATTTCCCCACAAGTTTGGGTACATTTTGCAATAGCAACAATCATTAAAACAATGAAGCAGTAATTATTAACTTACTAAACTGTCAAACAGAAAAAGAAAATTATGAACATGAAGGAGAAAACTCAGAGTATTGTTCATTCACCTCCAAGATATCAGATTCCGCCCTTGAAAATGGTGGAGCAAAAATAGCCTTATTTCCCAAAGCAAAAACATGCAAAAGAATTTTAATTAGATTTAAACAATGATCATTAAATACATAACATATTATATACATATACATAAGATAATATAATATAATCTATATAAAGGAGCTGATATTTGAAACTAAAATACCTTGGAGGGTGTGGAATCTGCTCCAACCAAATCAAACATAGACAATATAACCTCATCATAGCACACCTTTCTAACAGGGAAACTACCATCAAACTGAGAAAGTGGTTTCATCTTCGTTTCAACCTTAAACAACATTGTCCTTCCTATAAGACTGTTCAGTAAATCAGGGTATCCATCTTTAGCACCACCCTTTGATAGAAAACATTCATCAAAAGGATTTGGAAAAAAACAACAAATAACTAATTAAAACATGGTAGAAAAATTAGAATAGAAATAGAAGGAGAAATAGAAATAGTAATAAAAAGGAAGAAATGACCACCTCAAAATGAAGGTCAAGCAAGTCCTCACAAGTTTTTTGCAGCAGTAAATTCACATCACGATCAAAGAGAGTAACCACGACTGTTCCAGACTGGTCGGCAATTTCCATCTTCACCTTAAACCAGCAAAAAACAAACAGCCATTTTACATCTAAACATCTGACATGAATACATTATATAGGCAAAAGGGAGTTGGTGTTAGCGTTGGTTTTTGGTTGGTGTCCAAAATTCCTTCGTTACAAATAATTAGAGATCAAACGAGTGTGGGACCTACGAGTTATGCAGTAATCTCATCAGAATGTATGTATGAACAGTCTGCCAAGTTAGTTAAATCTAGTAATATACTGGTAAAGACTTGATGCTATGACAAGTGTATAAGTTTATGGAAAAGATGTACCGATGATTGTCAATAATGAAACTTGACAACGAAATTGTTTATATTTGAAAAGGGGAATTTGAAATTCAAAAGGAGGAAGTAGTTTTATATGTAGAAAGTAACTTCCTGATTGAACTAAGTTTACAATAAAAGAATAAACAAAAGTTTAAAAAGAAAGTTAAGTAGAGTAAAATCTAAATGACACAACTTTCAAGAAGTAAATGAATTTAACAGAAGAACATAAGAGAAATGCTAGAAATGAGTAAGAATAAATGAAGAAATTGAACAGAAGAAATGAAAATGGCATCGAATTTTGCCATAGTATTGCAAAAAGAAGGATGGAGGGAATACTTGAATGTAATCCGTCAATCTACTGTGTGATCGAGATGTGTAGGATGTGTATCAAGTAACCTCCTCTATTACATTGTAATAACTAGTATTTATAGGCAAATAAAATAACTACCTAGCAGTAACTTTCTATCTAAATGACTGCCACATGTCCTTGGCAGTTCTCTTAGGCTTTATATTTGAACGACTTGTCAATACAATTCCAATAACTGCTCAATATCTTGAACTGCTCCGTGTCAACTGGCTTGTCTTTGACGGGATTAACTGCTTGACAACTTATCTTGGCTATATTATCGATTTTGAGACTTAGTCATTTTTTCTTTTCCATATCTTTGACAATCCTCCTATGAATTTCGTCAAAAAGGCTGCTTGTCAATCTATCTTTTCGTCGACATGTACACTTCCTCATCAGCTAAGTATTTTCAATATTTAGAACATAACTTTCTTTACTTCAATTCCTTCATCAGCCTGTCGGGATTATTTTTGTTAAGATTTTGAAATTCTTCCACTAACAGATGCCCCCCCAAGTTTTTCTTTTCGACGACTTTGCCCAAAAGAATAGCAAAATTTGAAATTTAAATTGCCAACGAATTCTTTCAATTCCGGATTTTCATCCGTTAACTAAATCTCATTTTAATTTCATCCCTACTTAATAGGGATAATCATAACGTTGCAGGTGTCTCAAAATTCGAACCAGAGACCTTCACTATTCTTTAAATAGCAGTCACATCACTGTTGTGACTTTCTCCTTCTTACCTTTCTTCTTCCCTCGCAAAAAACCCTTCTTCTTTAAAGGAAAAAAAAAACCTTTCCTCTTCCTTACTTCGCTTAATCTCCATGGCAACACCTTCAAAGATGTCAACCTTAGTACCTCGAGCCACGGTTGCTCCTCTTAGGGTAGTAGTTCAAGACCCAATTTTGGAAGAATCGGAATTATGGCAGGAATCTAAGGTAATTTACCATGTTCATGATTCTTCCGTTGCTTTGAGTCCGCCTGCTGCATTCTTGGGTCCTCTTGTATCCCAAAATGAAATTTCAGAGGATTTACGTGGTTCTTTTCCTTCTACTAACTCAAACGAGGTTATCTTATCTTCATTAACTCCAATCCCCATTCATGTCTTTAAAAAGAGTAATAGAATTTTTAGAATGCCTCCTTCCACTCGGTTTGATGCTTACATTAGTTGGCTTGACCGAGTTCAGGCTAAAAAATGCAACATGTGGGAAGAAGCTGGAATTTTTGAATTTATTCAGCTCTCTCGCCATGTTAAATTAGTAGATTTTTCTTTAATAGGGGCGTCAGTTTTCTTCTGGAACAGAACCACAAATAATTTGCACTTCCCTTATGGAATGATGGGTCCGACTTTATTCGACATGTCAGCTATCACGGGCCTTCGTCCAGATGGCCCTACCATGCATTCCGATGTCAAAGTTAAGAATCAAATTGATGTCTATGTTCCAAAATGCTCTTTCTCTAAATATATAACTGATTTTAGAGGTGGAGACCAAGAACCTGTGACGGATACTGAACCCGTAGCCTTTCTGTTTCATTGGCTATATGCTTATGTCTTCTGTAGCAAGTCTTGATTACTTCATATGTTCCTCTTGCTAATCTTTTGTCAACTGGCAAGAGATTAGCATTGGGCCAATGTGTTTTGGCTAATCTTTATGACAGTATGAGTATGTTAGTTGATACTGTCAGATCCAGAAAAAAGAAAACCAACATATGAGGACCTCATTGGCTTCTCCAATTGTGGTTGAATGCTGTCTTAGAGTGTCAATTTTCATACAAAGCTCCCTCGGACTTGTCAATCGATACTTATGGCTCTTATCTCTGTTATGTGTCTGTTGAATCTTTGTCAAGAGATGAAACTCCCAACTTCAAGTTCTACTTCAAAATCTTTCACTCTCTTTCGTCCACCTCTTCAAAGATCAATTTCACTTCTTTTATTGACCGGAAGTACGGTCCGGAGTGGTTTACTAAACTATGTACCACTATATATAAATCCAACAAGTCAATTTGGACCAAATTTCTTTGCCAAAAAGTCATTTTTGTTGATGGTCCTGGTTTCAAAATCCATAGAATCTATCTTCACTTGCCCAATACCACTGCTTGTCAGCTCGGTTTCTGCCAATCTATTCCTGCTCCTTACTCGTCAAACCCTGATGAGAATTTCATTGATACCAAAGCTCCAACATATGAAAATATTGTTGCCATCAGTGACGAGGATAAAGCTCATAGGACCTTTTTACATCCTGTTTCATTCTCTGTCTTCCATGGAGTAACTCAAAGCTTTCTTGACTGGTGGGATGAGTACTATTCCAACCACCACTTAAGTCTAAAGACCTGCTTGAATTGTATTGAAGACATTGTGGGTAATGGTGATGATTCTTCTATGCAGGAACAAGATCCAACATCCAAAACTCGAGGTGAACTTCAGAAAGAAATCCAAGCCTTTGAAAAATTTTACAAAATCAAGTGGAATCCCTTAAGACCATTTGATATGGTTCGTCATGTTAATAGTGTTTTAGCTGAAACCAAAAGGAAGCATGACAATAAGGAATCTTCAAGGCTTGCCAAGTATTGGGGCATTCCAAATATGACCAGGGAATATTTCGACAGTTTAAAGGCTCATTTTCCAAAACTCGTGCCTATTCCTTGTGCCCTTTTTGGTTTAGCTGACTCACATCCAGGAAAGCCGACGAAAGGAGGTAGCTTTTTATTTTTAGAAAGCGTGAGTGCTTACGTTGATCCTTTTGAAAAACAAAATCTAGTTACCTTCGCTCGTCGGTTTCTCCAACCTGATGACGACTTTGGGTTCCATTCGCAAATTCTAACTTGTAATTCAAGTATTTACTCCTCAAATAATTTTTTATTCTTTCACTTTTGCTGACAATCAAATTATTTATGTTGTTATTGACAGCTATTCCTCTTGACAAACCTCTTCCTGGTAAGTCAAAATCTGATGTACTGACTGACAAAGCACTTGAAGATGATGATGATGAAGACGTAATTCCTGTGGCGGCCAAAACTGTCAAGAAAAGCTCACGGCCGACCAAAGCTTCCGTTTCTAATCCTCATACAATTAAAAGGTCTAAGAAAAGAAAAGAGAAAGATGCTACTTCTTACCTCCCTTCCAAAAAATCAAAGTCTACCAAAAGTGTTTCAATCTCGACAGACTCTGATGCCACCAAAGCCTCTACTGCATCTAAGGTCCAAGACATCGTTGTTAGTTCCTCCAACACTTTTCCCTCCATCCAATCCAAGGTAAAAAATTTTAAATTGGTCTATCAAATTATACCCTTTGTTCACAGCCTCTCATTCTTATTTTGACAGAAAGAGAAAGTCGTCGAGACTATCCTGGTAACTGACAAGGAAAGTGCTGATGTTGACTTGATGTCTTCAGACTCTAACATGGTATTTCCACTGATCTTGTCATCTTCCCTTATATATATATTTATATCCCATTTTCCTTCATGTCAGGAAACATCTCTTCGGATTGAAGATTCAATGACTATTCAAGAAATTGTCAACAAGACTGTCGAACCAGTGAATCGATCTGATTTAGAGGTACAGGTTGACAGAAATTTAGGAAACACTACTGTCGACACTAGAGGTCTGACGGATGATCCTCAACATCTCGAATCTAATCCAGAAATGCCCCCCAGCCCTCATCATCACATTTCAATCACTCCAACTTCCATAGCCGACACACCAGTTGAGACTGCCGTCATGATTGAAATTCCGGATGACGATATTGACATAGAAGCCCTGCTGGCTGAAACAATTCCTATCGTTCCTTCTCCACTTGCAATCAGACCCCCAATCATGAAGTCTCATGACCCTAAACCGGCTCTTCACTTCAACACTTGGATTAATATGCTGTCGGAGGTAAGCCGAAAAGAATCAACACTTTCTGCCAACTCTTCATCAACTCAACATGACTCCAGTGATTCTCGAGTCGTCAACCTTATGCATGATCTCCAGGCTCTTCTTGACAATTCTTTTAATGCACTTTTATCTGATGCTAGCATTCAACAAGTGGTGTCACGACTCATCAAAGAGATTAGTCCTCTCCATTCCAATCTCCCCATGTCGAGCCATACACACTTTCTCTCCATCTATAAATTCTGGGAGCGGCTCTCTGGGAAGTTAGAAAGGATGACTTCCGTCATTCCTTCTTATGAGGAGGAAGAAAAGATTAAAGATGATCTCATAGCTCGGTTCCGAGATCTGGAAACTTCTAAACAAAAGGAACTTGACCTCATTTCCACCGGAATTCATACCAAAGAGAGTCTCCTGGAGTATCGAAAGAAACTGTTGGCAGAGATTGAATTGACAGATCTGAAATGTGCCAAGTTAGACAAAGCTCTAGAAAAGAGTAGAGACAAAGTCCAAGCTATTGACGACGAATCTATCCAACTTGGCCGGAAAGCTGAAAGTGTAGTTGGCAAACTCCGCGCATTACAGCCTGAATATGAAGCTGCTACTGCTGACAAGACTGACCTTTCCTTTGCATGGGATCGGTTATCCTTTGATTTCAACTTAGGCCAAAATTGACAGTTGTAATTCTTTTCTTTGTCAAACTCTAATCTTGTGACTTCCGACAATCGTTGATTAAAAAAATGTCTCTTTTCTTATCTGCACGTTTTTCTACTGTTTGATTTGACTGTATGTTTCCAATCAACTTCGTAACTCATGCTTATCAAATCGTCAAAAATGCCATAATAAGTTTCGAAACTTTGGCAAACCAACTCACATTAAATTCGTTGTCTCTTTGGACCAACTATAAATAATGAGGTTTGCAAATCAAACGATTTCAGATTTGAGTATTTCACATAATATGCTTGCATCTAAAAAAGGTTCTCATTCATTCCTCTTTCTTCCCCCATGGGAGTCTGAACTTACTACCTTAAGATCTCATACCAAAGTTGTTGTTTTGGTGGTCATATTCTTAGTGAAGGTCAATAACCAACGTAAAAAACGTAATGGAGGTCAGCAACCAACGTAACATCTAGAGCTGACCTCGCTGCACATCTGGGGAGAAGCCGATCTTATTACGGAATGAATGCATCTTGCTCTAGTTCCATCATCTTCATCCTGGAAGGTAGTGGTTCTATCTTGGTGTCATCTTTATTGCACCATAGCAACTACAACCTTCTGGGTTAAATGATGGTGAGATCTGCTTCTACTCGCCTCCTTCTCCGCGTTTCTGCGTATCCTCGACATATGGAGTAGCTGAAACCTCATCAAATGGGGAATGAAGCCTCAACAAATTGGGTTATCCCGCTGCATTGTCGAAGGAAGGAAGATAAACTGCTGCCAAACTTAGCATAGTCTTAGACTTTAGGACTATATTAACCTCGATTGACAATTTGTATTCTGATAACATATTGTCATATTGCCAATCTCTATATGGCTTAGACTGATAACTTGTGCTTTTGACAATATCTCATTGTATTGCCAATTTAGTGAAAATTCTCATTTCTTTCCACTTGTTGTCAATTTTTTACTTCCAACATTGTCAGTTTATGTTCCTTCAAATACCTGCTATTAATTGACTTAATTTTCGAGCCAGTATCAACATTGACAAGTGCATAAGCATTCCGAAAAAATGCTTTATCAATTCTAAATGGTCATTCCCATTTAGGTGACCATTTGCCATATTCTCGACAACTTTTATCCATGGGCAATATGACTTTCCACACCAAATAATCTACCTTAAATGATTTGAACTTAACTCGACAATCATAGAACTTTGCAATCCTTTCCTTTTGCCGAATCAAATTTTCTAATGCAATCAATATTTCATCACTTAACTCATCCAATTCGTCTAGTATCGCATTCCAGCATTGGCTGGTTGGCAAGTCATTTTGTCTTTGAATACGAGTAGACTGAAGATTGATTTCGACAGGAAACACATGATCGTATCCATAAGTTAACCGATATGGTGAAGTTCCTGTTGCCTGCCTGGGTGAATTTATATATGCCCACCGTATTTGATCAAGAGTATTATGCCAATTCTTAGGTTGTCGACCCACATATTTTTTTATAAGACTAATAATGATCTTATTTATGGCCTCAACTTGGCCATTAGCTTGCGCATAGTATGGTGTGGACGTGAGCATTTTTATATGCCTAGAACCAACGTATTCCACAAATTTCTTGCCGACGAATACTAACCCTTGATCTGTTGTCAATGTTTGAGGTATGCCAAATCGACAAACTATATGATTTTCAATAAAATCAATTACGTCTTGCTGGGTAACCGCTTTCAGGCAAACTGCTTCTACACATTTGGTAAAATAGTCCACTCCAATTAGAATGAATTGATGTCCTTTCGATGAAGTAGGATGTATTTGACCAATCAAATCCAAAGCCCACCCTCTGAATGGCAAAGTCTTGACAATAGAATACAATTCGATGGCCGGTACATTTTGTATATGGCCATGTTTCTGACATTGTTCACAAGACTTGGCAAACAAAATGCAATCTTTAATCATAGTTGGCCAATAATACAAGCTTCATCGAAGAACCCATTTCATTTTGTCTCCTGCCTGATGGGCTCCACATATGCCCTCGTGGACTTCTGATAGAGCCAGATAAGCATCTTGTTCACTCAAGCACTTGTGTAGAGTCCCGTCAACATACCTTCTATATAATAGTCCTCCTTGCATTGTGTAATTCAATGCCTTATATTTCATTTTCCTATCTACCCTCTGACTTGGATTTTCCAAATATTCAATTATTGGTAACCTCCAGTCATTAGGCAGAATTACATTATTAACAAAAATATCTCTTTCTTCTAATGGATATAATAATTCTATGATTTCCATTAGTCCCGATAAAGTCTTTTTAGATATCTTGTAACCTGAGGCTATTTGAGCCAACTCATTAGCCTCTTGATTTAAATTTCTGGGAATATACTTGACAATTACGTCATCGAATTTCTTCATTAACTTATTAGCTACGATACAATATTTTGTCAAGTTGTAGTTGACACATTTATATTCTTGAGTAAGTTGTTTGATAACCAATTGAGAATCCCTAAAGATATGCATGCTTCGTGCTTTCATTTCTATTAGTATCTCCAATCCGACAATCAAAGCTTCATGTTCAGCTTCATTATTGGAACATGGACACTTAAGTTCAAACATGAACTTAGTAGGAGTTCCTTGTGGAGTCACGATTAAGATTCCTACTCCACTACCTCCTTGATGCCTTGATCCGTCAAAATAAAATTTCCAAGGTTGTAAACTGACAACATTTATTTCTGGCACGTCCAATCCTGGATGTTCTACCAAGAAGTTAGCTACTGCTTGTCCTTTGACAGCTTTAGATGATACGTATTGTAAAGAATAGTCTGACAAAGCAATGGTCCATTTACCGATACGTCCATTAAGGACTGGTTTTGACAACATATACTTTATAACATCGGTTTTGGAAATAACGAATACATTACATGGCATCATATACTATTTAAGTTTTGTACAGGAAAAATAAAATGCTAGACATAGCTTCTCTATTGCACTATATCTTCTTTCAGCATCATTGAGGACTCTACTTAGATAATATACGACCATTTCAATATTGTCATCATCATCCTGGGCCAATAGGCATACTATAGTGTCTTCAGATGCTGATATGTACAACTTCAACGGTCGACGAGGCACTGGTGGCATCATGACCGGTGGATTGACTAGGTATTTCTTGATCTGGTCAAAAGCCTCTTGGTGACAAGACTCCCATATGAAGTTTTGCTCTGCTTTCAACTTGACCAATGGTGCAAATACTCTTATTATCCCTGACAGATTTGATATAAACCTTCTTAGAAAGTTAACTTTTCCTAGGAAGGATTGTAGTTCCTTTTTATTTGTCGGTGCTGAGGCCTCCATGACCGCTTTGGATTTATTTTTGTCCACCTCAATTCCTTTTTTGTGAACTAGAAAGCCTAAGAATTTAGCAGCTGATACTCTGAAGCTACACTTCTCTGGGTTCATTTTGAGGTTGTGTCTTCTCATCCTTTCAAACCCTTGCTTCAGGTGCTCCAAGTGGTCATCTTTGGTTTTGGATTTGACAACCACGTCATCAATGTATACTTCTATGAATTTTCCAATCACATCATGGAAAATCGTGTTCATTGCTCGTTGATAGGTGGCTCCTGCATTCTTTAAACCGAAAGGCATGACGACCCATTCATATGTCCCAATTTCTCCTGGACACTTGAAGGCAGTCTTTGACACATCATCTTCGGCTATAAAGATTTGATTATAACCTGCATGACCATCCATACAACTCAAAATTTCATTTCCTGATGCTGAGTCGACAAGCATGTCAGCTATTGGCATCGGATACTTATCTTTGGGGGTAGCCATATTTAAATTTCTAAAGTCTATGCATACCGTCATTTTGCCATTCTTTTTAATGACGGGAACTACATTAGAAAGCCAATCGACATACATGGTTGTTCGAATGAACTTTGCTTTAAGCAGTCTTTGCACTTCCTCTTTGATTTTATGCACTACCACTGGAGCAAACCTTCTACTTGCCTGTTTGACAGGCTTGCAATCCTCCCTAAGTGGCAGTCGGTGTTCAACAAGATTTCTGCTTAAACCAGGCATTTCATCGTAGTCCCATGCAAAGCAATCTTTATACTCTGCAATTAATCTGACAAGTTTTTGTTTGTAATCCTCTGGTAGAAAAGCACTGACAAAAATGGGCCTTCTCTTTTCTTCCGTCCCTAAATTTATTTCTTCCGGGGGATCTTCTACTTCAACGTTTTGCTTAACTTCGTCTCCTTTCTCAAAACCCAAAAGGTCGTCGTCAATGATACAATCTACCAACACACCCTCTGAAGTGTGTACTTCTCTGTCGGCCATATAGGCCGACAATCTTCTCAGTTGTGATTAGAGGATCATTGTCGGAACTGGGCCGGGACTTATTGGCCTCTTCCTTTATCTTTACGCCAAACTGACTGAGAAGGCTTGCTTCTAACACATCTTTGTCAATGACCCCTTCGTTGGCAATCACAGGTCTAACATTTGGCGAGTATACTTTGAAATCCACATGTGACTGCTGGGCGTAACACGCACTATCATCTACTTCTACGATCTCCACTTGATCTTGCTCATTCCACAAGATTATTTTCTGGTGCACTGTCGAATGAAATGCTCCCACAGCATGAATCCAATCCCTGCCAAGTAATAAGTTGTAGCTTGATTTGGCTAGAATTATCATGAACAATGTCATTCTCTCAACAGTGCCAACCTGGATATTGAGAAGTACGACACCATCTGATGGAGACGTTTTGCCACTGAAATCAGTGACGACCATGTCTTTCGGAATTAAGTCCGACTGATCTTTTCCTAGCTTCTTAAACATTGCCCTAGGCATCAAATTGACAGTAGCTCCTCCGTCAATCAGAACTCTATTAGTGGGTCTCCCATCAATTATAGCCTTTACATGTAATGGCCTTAAATTATTTCTTTGTTCATCAATGGACTTTTCTAACTGGGCTACATTGTCAAACACGGTGACCAAATTCTCTTGGACATACATCCAAAAATCATCTGGATTTCTGTCATTGTCGACCATATCCTCATCGTCGGAAACATCCACTTCAAGATATCCTTCATACTCCACTGGGATGACGGAAATTAATCCTATATTCGTTCTCATGCCTGGTTCCAGGATGATTTCATTCTCTGGATCATCGTCTAAGAATGCACCTCCTACAGTACTTCCATGATTTCTTCTCAAATCATCGTCATCGTCTGATCCTGACCTTTCTGACAAAGGACGGGCTATCCCTGCACCACAGTTATCTAGTGCCATTATGATGTCAACTAGATCTTCATTTTGGCCATCCATGTCCATGCCTCTGCTGATGTTAATATCATCATTTCGATCATTTAATGCCTCAATAACAGCAACAAAAGACAATTCCTCTTTGGTCAAATCACATTCAGGTTTGAATGTTGTCAACTGACGATCTTGCATCCTCGCCTCGAACCTCTTCTCAAGCCCTGCTACCTTTTCCATGTCTGCCAATCCAACTGGCCATTTGCTTGTGGATTTGGTTGGTTGGTGTCGTACGAGTGCACGTGCGATCCGGCAAGTGTACCGGATTGTCGCCAAGTAATAAAAAGATATCGATCCCACAGAGACCGTGATCTCGAATCACAACTAATTATCAAATCGATTAAAACTGGACTAAATAAAAAGATTTTTGAAAAGGTTTTGATATATGAAATAAGAGATAAATCAGAATCAGAATCAAGTAAACAGAAAGTAAATCTATTTATGGTTTTTCGGATTTAAATGGATTCCTAGGAATTTGGGTTACCAACAAGGTCGTTTAAGTTACTAAATTGATTAACCCTTGTTAATTATCGAAAATGCCTTGAAGGCGAATTTATCCTCAAATAGTTTAAGCTCCCTCTCGGGTTACAAAAACCGTGCCCAATTAAACCAACCCCTACTCTCGTGGTAGTCGAATTTAGATTGAACCCTTTACGTTTTGTGACAATTCGTTAATCCTCGAAGGACGGCTTCTAACTCTCGTGATTTCAGTCCTAAGTCTGACTCTATAGATCTGACACCTAAGTTCACCGCTAGGTTCCTCCTTAGAATGTCTATGACATGCAAATAAGTGCGCACCGGATTTACAAGTAACTAAAACACTAGAAATCAGATCTAAAGCAAAATCGCAATTAACAAAGATATAACATCAATTCATTGCCATAAACAAACCTTGGGCATAGCCCCAATCCCTAGAAATTAGACTACTACTCAAGCGTTGTCATGGTGATGACAAGCTTGATTAACAACAACATAAAAATAAAAATAAGAGAAGAGAGGAGGAAGAAGAAGAGAGAGATCCTAAATTATAGCCTAAGAGTAGCAGCCCAGAAGTCTCCCCTTTACCTCTGATCAGATGCCTTATTTATAGATTTGGGAAGTTTGAATCCCAATCTAACACAAATTAGATCCAAATCAGTTGCTTCTGATCCAAGTAACACGCGTCACGACCGTGATGGCTTCTGCCTTGGGCGCTTCTTCAATTTTTGGTCTGTCACGACCGTGATGCTCATCACGGCTAGGCCGTGATCAGTTCTTCCTGTGAGGGTCTGGTTCAGCTGACAGGTCACGGCCGTGATGGGCATCACGGCTAGGCCGTGACCAGCTCTGACTTTTGCCTTCTTTCTTTTCAGTTTTGCTCGATCATGGCCGTGATGGGCTCTGCTTGGCTCATTTTATTTACTTTTCAAGCTCCATCTTCATCCAAGCTCCATCATGGCTAATCCTGAGCATTTTACCCTTAATTCCTGCAAAACAACACCACAAAACCGCCTTACTCGTTCCAAGGTAAAAACTAACAAAAAATCAAATTAAAAATGCCTAAACTATATGAAAATGCATGCAAAATGATAAACAAATATGAGGTGTAATCACACTCATCAAATCACCCCAAGCTTAAGATTTTGCTTGTCCTCAAGCAATCACCAAGGCCAGAAGATATAAATAATTAGAGCGTGGATAGTGAACCAAGAATCCGAGTAGCTAATCCAAGTAACAGGCTTATTCAAATAAGAAACCTAGAGACAATCAATTTCAAGTTCAATTAGAAGCTTAGGTTTCCTAAATTCATATTCTCACTAATTCGGGCACTCTTCTAACATCACTCAAGTGTTTAAGGGAATACGACAATTTGCTCAATTTCCTCAAGGAAGGTATTCTACCATAAGCTTGACTATTAACCAAATCTCTACTTTATTAATGAAAACACAAAAGAATAAAGAGGTCTTTCATTTTGGCTGTAATGAGGCCATGGGATTAATTGTTAGGTAGGGAAATCAAGAAAAGGAAATTTCAAAAAGGCTAAACAAAATATCAAACATTGCAAAGCATGACACCATCTAAAATACCTTTTTGGGCCTTTTAGGTCACTTTTCCACCTTTCTTTATTTTATTTCTCACTTTCTTTTGTCATCCCTTTCTCCATATTATTTATTTATTTATTTTTTATTTGGAGAAGGGGAGATTTTCAATTCCAGAGAAATATTTTCTAATAGTTTTTTTTTTCAAACTACATTTTTACACTTTTTGTAATACTTTAAAAGGTGTCATATCAAGCATCATTTATTAAAATAATTCAAGGTACCAAGAAAAGTATTTAATTCTTTTAGGCTTAAAATTGGGCAACTAAGGGGTAGCATTTAGTCAATCAAAGCTCAGAAGGCCAAAAAACAATACCTAGTGCTTCAATCATTTTCAAAAATGTTTTAAAAATTTCTAAGCTTCAAAACGGTTTCAAGTCAAGTTCTAGAGAATACAATCCAAGAGGAATTAAACACTCTATCACAAAGAATGGGGTAGGTTTAGTGAGTACCCCTTTTTGGCTCAAAAATCTCACATTTAGTAGTTTAAAATCAATGAGAAACACAAATCTAAGTAACCACATGCTAATTATCAACTATCAAAATATTATCTCAAGCATTTTTATTTTTTAGCCTTATCACAAGAATAAAAAATTGGGTTCAAAAATTCACTATCTCAATTTATTTGGCACCAAGTTCTCACAATTGGATGCAAACTCTAAGCAAAGGGCAATCTTATCAAGTGATCATGCAAAACTATGCCTATATGAGTGCAACATGAAAAATGCAAAAATGCAAAAAATTTCAAAAATACCCCTACCCCAAGCTTAAAGATTTACATTGTCCCTAATGTAAATAATCAAGTCGGAGAGAGGAGAAAAATGGAACAACTCACCGAGGTGGTAGCGGGTGTTGGCTCACAAGCCAGTCAAAAACTTGTTGGAAAATGTATCACAGCTAGGCCGTGATCAATTCTGTCTTCAGGAGCTGGCCTGTCACGGTCGTGACCTGTATCACGGCCTGGCCGTGATACTCTCTGATCTTAGGGTCCTTCTCATCACGCCCGTGATGGATGTCACCACTAGGCCGTGATCCTTTCTGGTCTTCTTGGTTAGCTCATCACGGCTGTGACCACTGTCACGGCCTGGGCGTGATGACTTCTGACTTTGTTTGTCCCTGTCCTTTTTGCTCTTCCTTCCTTCTTAGCCTGAAAACAGTTGACAAATCTATTAATTTATGATTTCTTTCCTCTTGATCTTCTCAAATTATTCAAGAGATAAATTCAAAAACAAATGGAAAAGGGAAAGAAAACTTGGGTTGCCTCCCAAGAAGCGCTTATTTATGGTCTTAAGCTTGACCATACTTCCTTCAGTAAACCGGGGTCGGCTAGGCGTAGAAGTGCAGGAACACTTCTCTTTCGTAACTCTGGATAACAAGCCATGGCAGAATTCTTTACCCATTGATCCACCAATACATTGGACAGGGGTTTTCTTGTATTGACGGAATTGAATCTACCACTGACAAAATTGTTGTTTCCCACTGATCCTCTGATTGGCTCTTTAAGCCAACCTCTAGTGTTATGTTGTCTAGGTCTTGTCTGATGCATGTGTTGTTGACGGCTATTTGCCTGCCTGTCAACAACAGGTGCAACACTTCTGCGTACACTATTAGACCCAGCATGGCCGCTCGAGTGTGAAAATCTGCCTTGGCTACTACCCTTGCAGGACTCAGTTCTGTCTTGTGGGCGATAAGATGGCGTTTTCTGCCCCCTGGCTTTCACGGAAACCACTTTGTCATAAAATGTTTCGCATCTTGGGCAAACTTTAAGTATGCCACCAGATTTCTTGTGTGTCATGAAATCGACAAGAGGTTCTCCCAGCTTTGGATAAATATCAAATGAATCCGACATATCCATCTGGATATTTTGCCCCGCTCTGATATTGACCATGCCTATTCCCATAGGGACTCGGCGGTCTATCTTGTTAACTTCAGGACCAAAAGGTTCTGTATCAACCTTCATGTCTGGTTTCTTGTCTGAAAATTTTAATCTTCCTTCTGCCAAACCTTTCTGAATAATGTCCCTGAAATGCATACAATCATTAGTTATATGACCAAAAGTGTTATGATACTTACAGTACTTCCGATCCTTAATCTCATGGGCTTTCAAAAGCCTATGGTCATATGACAATTTTAAATGTTTATCTTTGAGTAATATGTCAAATATTTGATCGGCCTTGGTCATATCAAATGTATACACTTTACTATTAATGAAAGGAATCCTTTATTTGGCCCTCGCAGGCTGCAAAGCTTGGCATGTATAAGGTGGACTATTTTTAATTCAACGTAATCTACCTCATATTCCTCAGAATTGTTGCCCTCCTCGTCGGATTCATTACATCCGACAAAGTTAATCTTTTCTCTTTTGAGGAATTTATTCTGGTTGAAAACCTTTTTGGCTTTCAATCGTTCAATTTGTCAGACTTTATCTCCTAACTGGGGAAGACCAATTAGATGTTGGTTGACAAACTTCTTCCTAATATGATAATCTAGACCCCCAGCAGCAATCTTTACTATTTCTGCCTCAAGGATAGGGGTGAAGCAACGACTCCTCATTTGACGGAATCGGGCAAGGTAGTCATCGAAAAACTCATTATTCATCCTTTTAATGGCAAATAAGTCTGTCAATCCTATCTTTAGGTCACCCCTAAAGAATTGATCATGAAAACTTATCTCAAATTGATTCCAGGAATGTATGGAATTAGGCCTTAGAGTTGAAAACCAAGAAAAAGCATTCTTAGTCAATGAACGCGGAAAGAACTTCATCTTTAATCTCTCCTCTAAAGCCAAATATCCCAACTCTATTGTATATCAGGCAATGTGCTCGACTGTCGACTCTCCACTTTCTCCTGAGAATTTTGACAACTTGGGCATTTTGTAACCTCGAGGCATTTCCGCTTGTTGGACCCAATCAGGAAATGCCGATGCAAAAAATGGTTGATTGACATAACCTATGTTAAAACCAAACCTATTCAATGCTTGCTCAACGACTTGATTGACGTTTTGATTTAGAACGTTTTGACGAAACGCTCCAACAGCACCCTGGTTTATGACAAAATCTTCGTCTTCCTCTGGTTGTAGAATATGTACATTTCCACGTCTCAAAGGAATCCGATGATGGGGCTGTGGTCATTCGTCATCTTGTTCAGTTCCGTCAAGTTGTATAACTTGTGGTTGTTCACCCGATGGTTGATTATTCCTATTGACATTTCTATTGAGATTTATATTGGTATTTTGGTTATCATCTGGGGCTACAATGCCCAAGGCTCTATTTAACCTACATATCTCATTTGCTAATGTCAAGCATGCATTATTCGTGTTTTCCATTAATGGCGTAATCACCGTACTCATTTGTTGAGTAAATGTATTCACCAGGTCATGGTTACTAGAGTCAATTTGTTGTCAAACATTGGCTAGTGTAGCCTCTGACAGACCAACAATATTTTGCGGGGGTTGTCTTAGTGGGGATATATATGGCCTTACTACTAGTTGCTCTTGTCGATAATGGGTTACTACAATTGACCCTGTTATCCCATTCGCATGACTGGGAATTTGCTCCCTAGTCGATGGTCCTGCATGTCCAGATGCATGGGCAGCCATCGTCATTCCATTTGGATATGGTATGTATGCAAATGGGGTATTTGGATTGACAGCAGTCGAACCATAAGGCATCTCATACAAAGGTTGTGACAGAGGTTGCGTAATCCCTCTTGGGTTTGAATTCACAACGCTCCGTGGAGACAATCCGGTAGTTGGTGGATTTATTTGTTGTAAAACCGGGGAAGTTGGTGACGGGAGTGTTCCTTGGCCAACTTCATCAAATCTATTGACAACTTGAGCATAAGAAACGCCTCTTCTCGCACCTAAACTATTAGTGCTATTATTCCCTACATTAGTAGCGTTAGCCCTGGTTGCAGGAATATTGTCAACGGGTGCAATAGCATCCACCGTTGATGTAGCGGCATTAGTGCCTATTACGCCTGCATCACTTGCACTACTCATATTCACAAAGTTTTGGGAAATAGATGATGTTTGAACCACCTTTCCACTCCGTAGACGCATACAAATAAATCTGTATGTCAAATTCGTGACACTGTACGAGTTACTCTAAACTCGTCCCACCGGGCGTGCCAATTTGTTAGCGTTGGTTTTTGGTTGGTGTCCAAAATTCCTTCGTTACAAATAATTAGAGATCAAACGAGTGTGGGACCTACGAATTATGCGGTAATCTCGTCAGAATGTATGTATGAACAGTCTGCCAAGTACAAATTTGACAAGTTGGTTAAATTTAGTAATATACTGGCAAAGACTTGATGCTATCACAAGTGTATAAGTTTAGGGAAAAGATGTACCGATGATTGTCAATAATGAAACTTGACAACGAAATTGTTTATATTTGAAAAGGGGAATTTGAAATTCAAAAGGAGGAAGTAGTTTTATATGTAGAAAGTAACTTCCTGATTGAACTAAGTTTACAATAAAAGAAGAAACAGAAGTTTAAAAAGAAAGTTAAGTAGAGTAGAATCTAAATGACACAACTTTCAAGAAGTAAATGAATTTAACAGAAGAACATAAGAGAAATGCTAGAAATGAGTAAGAATAAATGAAGAAATTGAACAGAAGAAATGAAAATGGCATCGATTTTTGCCATAGTATTGCAATAAGAAGGATGGAGGGAATACTTGAATGTAATCCGTCAATCTGCTGTGTGATCGAGATGTGTAGGATGTGTATCAAGTAACCTCCTCTATTACATTGTAATAACTAGTATTTATAGGCAAATAAAATAACTACCTAGTAGTAACTTTCTATCTAAATGACTGCCATATGTCCTTGGCAGTTCTCTTAGGCTTTATATTTGAACGACTTGTCAATACAATTCCAATAACTGCTCAATATCTTGAACTGCTCCGTGTCAACTGGCTTGTCTTTGACGGGATTAACTGCTTGACAACTTATCTTGGCTATATTGTCGATTTTGAGACTTAGCCATTTTTTCTTTTCCATATCTTTGACAATCCTCCTATCAATTTCGTCAAAAAAGCTGCTTGTCAATCTATCTTTTTGTCGACATGTACACTTCATTATCAGCTAAGTATTTTCGATATTTAGAACATAACTTTTTTTTACTTCAATTCCTTCGTCAGCCTGTCCGAATTATTCTTGTCAAGAGTTTGAAATTCTTCCAGTAACAGTTGGACACTTAAAATATAACTAATAGAGGAAAGTAAACAGAAACAGAATACTAAAATTTAAGTAAACAAATCAAGCAAACAAAGGGGGGAAAATACCTTGGGTGAATCTGTAGGACGGGGATGCCACATGTTTCACAAAAATTAACACCCAAAAGAGATGAAACAGACTTTTTACATTTGCAAGCCAAATAGAACCATGAGCTATAATGCACTAAGTCAACAATTTCTCCTGATACAATAAAAAGTCCATCCTAAAAGTAAACAAATATGAGTTAACAATTAAGTGATCTGAAAACATTATAATATTTGTATATAAGATAAATTTCAAATCAAATCATAATCATATAAAAAAAAGTAATTTGTTGCTGAGGAAAATATAAAACAAATAAATGAAGCACCTCGTATATATTAGTTAGCTCATAAACTGTTTTCTTGGGATGGTTCTTCATGAAATCAACCTCAAGTAATTGGCATTACCTGCATTGCTCCGAAGTCTGAACCATTGGGAAGTGCATTCCATGTGCTTTTAGTGCTATTAGGCTGATAAATTTGTGTGTTTGTGTTGTTACTATAAGCAGGACGTGCTTCCATTGATTGACGAGCAATTGCATTCATTGACTTGACTTCAATCCCCATATGTCTAGTTGGCTGTAAGTTGCTTGTGCATGGCACAAATTCAGTTGAAAATGAATTTCCATGACAGAGTCCTTGATTCCAGGCAGCCAGCTTTGGATCTTGTAGCATTTCATTGTTGATTGCCTCATTTGTAGGATGCCATATGTCTATGATCAAATCAAAGTCAAGCATTGAAAAAATATAAATGAAGATTAATATCCAGCATGACAGCATGTGGTTCCACTTCCAAACTCCCATGTTCAGTAATACTACATAAATAGATGGACAATGAGGGCTCCAAAAATAATTAACTTATAATAAATATATATATAGCAACACGAACCACAAATATCAGAAAATTTTCCAAACCTGTTTCTAAAGCATATGGCCTCTGGTATGTCAGGATTAAACAACAATCGTGTACCATTAAAGCTGTTTTACAATACAGTCTTACCTGCCCAACATAAAGGCAATACAAAAGGAAAAATCATGAAGGTCATATAAAATCATAATAAACAACAAAAAGAACATCAAAGAAGAAGTTATTAAAATAAAAGGAAAGGTGACAGATATAGAAAATGATGCCTCTAAAAGTCTTCACTCTAGCCAGTTGAACAACCACCACAACTTGTATATTATCACCATGCTGCAGGAAAGAACTCAACATGTCCGCATAATCCCCAAAGAGTGCACACTCCAACTTGCCACTATAAAAAATAAAAAAGAATAAGGAACCACATATGTATGTTAAAATAAATGAAAAGTATTTTGATTTAAGAAATAAATAAATAAACTATTTAATACCTTGGATCAGTTAACTCCATAACAACCATGTTTGTGATCTTTCCATCTATCATGTATTGTCGTTCAGGAAACACAGCAGTGAGAAAACCCATTACATTTGTAGGGACTGAAACAATGAGTCAAGAAAGAAAGAAACTTTAAATTCAAGAATAATCAAATGTGAGATTTTATTAGAGATAGAAATAAAATTATTAATAACACTCACCAATGAGAAATTAATGATTATCAGCAGAATCAAGATTCAGAAAATCAACAAAGGGAACACAGTTTAGTCCATAAAGTGGAATAGAAGGACATTCTTTCTGTTGAACAAGAGTTTTGAATAGAAAAAGCAGTTTAAACTCATGTGCAGATGCCCTGTAACCACCATTATTTGGTACTACATTGAAATAAACCATCTTATAGGTACCACCCTCCTCCAACATGCAACTGAATTTTTGAAGGAGAGGCTTCCTTACAACATCTTGAATCCTACCCCCCCTAACAACAAAGAAACAAAGGACAATTAGTTCCACATACAAACAAAAATTTAATAATCAAACAATTATATAAAGCCAAGCAAAACAAGGTATAGATGTTTACATGTTCATCAACCAAAAGCATCTCCAAACAGCTTATTTGATTTGGGTGGTTAAAGAGTGGAACAACCCAAAGCCTCACCACCCTAACCAGAAGCCTTATTGACTCCCTTCTGGAAGATAGTGAGCTAATTCGATCATAGTAACCAGCCATTGAAATCGAAAGAGATCACAACAATAACAATTTAACAGTAGGAAATAAGGTTTAGGCAAAGTGATGAACCAATAGAATCAACCAAAGGAATTTATAGACAACTGAAACAAAATTAGCTCCAAAGATGAGAGGGAAACTAACAATTTCAAATTTTAATATTTGGTATCATGTACAAATAAAAAAATTTCGAACTTAAGCACAAAATAACCCATAATCTAGACACGTACCCCCACCCCCCCCCCCCCCCAAAAAAAAAAGACAACACCTCATCCTGTCAAAAAGCAACTGTGTTTGGCAAAGCAAGAACCATCGATAGAAGCATCCTCCCAGGGCTCGTCTATGCTAGAAAATACCGATCTGAAGCGTGACAAGTCTCACAAAACCACTTCTATGTCAGCCTTCAAATAGCCACCTTACCACCACCACAGAGACATATAAAGTAGAAGGAAACCATGATAAGTGCAGAAACTGAGTGTGAGAATGGTAGAAGAAAGTGTGAACTGGTAGTAAGATCGAGAATAGCTTTCTAGAGAAGGCTAAGAAATATTGGGGAATGAAATAATGATGGCTGGGTCAGTACAATAACCCTGAAAAGTGAAGAAAGTGAGCGTGTGTGCAAGGACAAAAAGGAACCGTATAGTGAAGGAGAGTATGAGAGAGAACAACTTTGTATCAGAGAAGGAAAAATGAATTTTGGAGAAAGGAATGGTTGGGGAACGAAATAATGAGATTCAGTTTAGATTTATAGAGATAGACTGCACCACCATTTTAAACCATAGCTAAACATTTAGTTAATCTGACCAAATCCCCATGTCCAACGGCTACTAGCATTGCACCTCTAACCCCATGTCACATAAAGCCCAACACCTACAGCTGTACCTTTCATTTATTACCCACTTCTCTTTAAAGTTAATTGATGGAATGAATTTGTCTGACCAATGCATTGAATAACCGTGTAGTAGAAGGAAGAACAACAATTTAATGAACAAAAAAAAATCCCCACAAATTAAATCAAATGCCAACAATAATTGAATTTAATATTCTATAACTTTCGTAAATGATGGACCGCAAGCCACATAAGATGTACAGTAATCTAACATGTTCAATCTTATTATTCTATAGATACGTGCCTGTTAAGTTTTAGTTTTTTAGTTTAATTATGATATATTGTCGGTTTAAAATTTTTTATATTATCAACCAATCAAAAATCATTTTATATGTGATGTTTAAGATAGTTACGAATATGAAAGTATATTTTTATGACGTGATAATTTAAGATTGATGGATAATATAAAAAAAGGATATGATCAAACCCTGTATCCAAAAGATCTGGACCGTCCGTCCAGATCGGACGGTCCAGATTAATTGGGGTTATAAAATTTAAAAAAAAAGAAAGAGAAAATGAATCAGATTGAATGAAAACCTAAAACCCCCCATTCCCGCGCCCCACCCTCAAACTCGCGACCCCCCCTCCTCCTGTCACCACCTCCGACGGCGCTGCCTACCTCCGCCAGCCTCCCCCTTCCCTTATCTCTCTCATCCGCTAGCGCCGATCAAGCCCCTTCCCAAATCTCTCTCCTAGTTCTTCTCCTCCTCAAGCATCGCGTCGTCCACCACCGTCAACCACAGCTCTTGATTCCGATGAGGCTTCAGCTTTTCATGTGGTTTTTGTTTCCTTTTGGTTTCCTATTGAATTGGTTTGTTTTCTTATTGTTCTGTTATAGCATGTGCTTTCAAGCTGCCCATTTCTTTCCAAACTCCTATTGTTCTGTTTTCCAATTGTGCTGTTAAAATGTTATAGCATGTGCATCCTTTTGGAGTTCTTTGCCAACAATGTTATCTTTGCCTCCTTTTTTACAATGGTTATAGTATGTGCAATTCATTTTAATTTTTTTTATTTATCTATAACTAATTTTAAATGATTGTTGTTGTCTTTATTAGGATTGGAAGCAAGAAGGTGCAAGAAGATTGGAAACCAAAAGTGGGTATGGTTTTTGACAGTTATGAGGATGCTTGGAACTTCTGGGATGATTATGGTGGCAGAGTTGGATTTGGAGTGAGGAAAAAATGGACACATACGAAAAAAGATGGCTCATTCTCTTCCTATAGGTTTGTTTGTTGTAAAGAAGGCTTGCGGAAGGCAGACAAACGAGATTATAAAGTAGTGAACTCGAGACCAGAGACCAGAACAAACTGTGAAGCAAGATTAGGACTAAAGAGTATGGGTGGAAAATTATTGGTGCATGATTTTGTGGAGGAACATAACCACATCTTACAACTACCCGAAACAATTCATATGTTGTCATCTCAACGAAAACTTTCAGAGGTTCAATGTCAACAAATTGACCTAGCAGATGATGCTGGCCTACAACAAAGGAAGTTGTTTGATTTGATGAGTAAAGAAGTGGGAGTTAGAACTAACTTGGGATATACTCGCCTTGATAAAAATAATTATCTTTCAAAAAAAAGGGAAAGGAGTTTGGTACACGGGGAAGCCGGTTATTTGTTGCAATACTTTCAAAGAAAGCTAGTTGAAAATCCAACTTTCTACCATGCCTATCAGATTGATGCTGAGGAGAAAATCACTAATGTATTCTGGGAATATGCAAGGATACTCGTTGATTATGAGTATTTTGGTGATGTGGTTTCTCTTGATTCAACATATTGCACCAACAGTTTGCATAGACCGTTGGCAGTATTCTCAGTATTTAACCACCATAGAAAAACAGTGATCTTTGGGCCACACTATTATATGACGAAACAGCCGAGTCATACAAGTGGCTTTTTGAGACATTTCTAGAGGCACATAAACAGAAATTGCCTTAAACAGTTTTTACTGATCAAGATCATGCAATGGCAAAAGCATTACTTCAAGTTATTCCTGGATGTTACCATGGCCTATGTACATGGCACTTGATGCAAAATGCCATCAAGCACCTAGGCAATTTAATGAAAGGTGATTCACATTTTCTCACTGACTTTAAGAAGTGCATGTATGGCTATGATGATGAAGCACAATTTGAATAAGGTTGGAGAACCCTCATTGTGAAGTATGGTGTTACGGAAAATACTTGGTTGCAAAAGGTGTACACTATGAAGGAGAAATGGACAGCTTGTTACATGAAGAAGGCTTACACATTAGGAATGCGAAGCACCCAACTCAGTGAAAGTGTGAATACGAATATTAAAAGCTTCATGAATGTGGATTTGGATATTGTCAAGTTCTTTAAGCGTTTTGAGGATGTTGTAGAGGAAAGGAGATATAATGAATTGAGGTGTGAATATGAAGCACGTCAAAAACTTCCAAGACTTAAGAATCTATATTCTAATATCTTGCAACAAATGGCCGAACATTATACTCCAACTATTTTTGATATATTCCAACAAGAGTATAACTTGTTTAAAGCATGTTGTGTGAAGAGCATTAATGTTGGTGCATCTTCAATTGATTATGTTATTGCCATGGTGAGGGATTTGGGAGAGTGGCGAGTGTCCTATGATTCGGAAAAAAAGACAATTTGTTGATCCTGTCGTAAGTTTGAGAATTTTGGCATACTTTATTGTCAATGTGTAAGAGTATTTATTCATTTGGATATCCAAGCAGTGCCCGAGCAATATATTTTAAAGAGGTGGACAAAGTTAGAAAAAAGTGGGACTTTACCTAATGTTGGTGTTAGTCACAAAGCACAAGATGTTGATCTATTCCTAGCGCAGCTCTTCAAGGAGATATGTCCCCGCCTTATTAGGATAGCCACTGAAGCATGTAGAAGTCAAGAAATATTCATGTTCCTTAGGGAAGTTACCGATGAATTGGATAGACAAATACTTGAGTTTGAAAATAAAGAAGTAAGTATATCTCAAGTGAATGGGTTCCATAGCAAAGTTAAGGAGATTACAAGCAACAATGATGATTCAACACAAGTAAAGGGGTTCAAGAAAAAAGAAGGCAAGAAGGGTTCAAAATGTTACAAAGGTTGGGTAGAGCACCATCTTACAAAAAAAAAATGGTGGCTCAAGTGTTTCACAAAGTCAACAACCTATTGAGGTATTATTAAATTATTTCATGTTCTAGTTAGCTTTCCTCAATTACATAAAATTCACTTTTTCTATTCTTTTTTGCCATGTAGAACAATGAGGGGCCCAACACAAGTTTACCTACATGGCTCAATGATATATACAATCAACCATCCGTGGTAAGTTAATAGAATTTTAATTTGGTGAATCAAGTAAATGTTTAGTGATTAAATGATTTTACCTTTTTGTGTAGGAAAGCAATGACATTTTAAACCAATTTGCTGTAACTAGTTTTACTAGTTTATTGATGGTAAGTTTTCAACAAGTATGTCCAAATCAGGTGATTTCTTTTCACATCTATATCTAAAATATTAATTTGTGTCTTTCTATTTATAGAGACATGATGAGGATCTCACAATATTGACCAACCCATAAAGACATGGAGCAACTCTTGTTTTGGGCTACACAACTTATTTTGGATACAGTAGACATGCTTTTTATTGGCATAGGGATATAGTAGACATTTTGGATATGGAGCATAGTCCATTGGACATGTTTTTTGGGTATTGTACTGGCCGAGGTGTAAGGCTCGGCCACCAAGCTTGGAAACCAATCTCTTTGGTAGCAACATTATTTAAACCTAACCAACCTCCTTATCTTGGTATAAGACTGAGATCTTATCGGATAAAGAAAATGTTGTTAGTTGAACATTGGTAAAGAGATAAGTGATAAGGAGATAGAACCGATCCTAAAAAAGGGGATCGGATCACTCAACTATAAAAGAAGTGAGAACCCTAAGAGGAGGGGACTTTTTCACTAACCTTGGTGTTCTTCCTTAAGCGTATTAGAGGTCCCGGCTGCTAACCAAGAGACTATCAAAGAGTCCTTGCCCGCCAGAGTACATCGGATACAAGATTAAGGGATTGCAGCACCATCTGGCCAGGGGTTGAACTCAGAACTACGTTTGACTTTGATTCTCATTGGGATACGTAGGACCGGAATGCAAGTATTATGTCAAGCCATAATCTAAAACAACCTCCATTGTTCACTCTTGGTTTAACGTTCTACGGCGAGATTCCGGCAAGTCGGATCTCTGCAGGAACATTTGGCGCCCACCATGAGGCCGAGGAAAAACTTTCCCCGGTTCCATAAGAAAGCTTGATGGTAACTACACTGAACGGACCGTGGGGAGGGGCGCACAGCGAAAACCAAGTTGATCATGAAGCATCAAATACGAACCAGAACCATGGCAACCCTCCGCCTCCACCCCTCGATGAAGGTAATCCCCAGCTGGGAGAGATTAGGGCACAATTGAGACAGCTGCGTGAGGAAAACGAGGAGATTTGTTCGTAAAACCAAAAGCTCCTAAGAGCTCGGAGAAGGGCAAGATCGGCAACACCATCCGATGAAAAGGACAGCCAAAGGGATCACACATATGCACCTTCTCGACCTGAAACGAGCCGACCTTCCAGGACCAAACTCGGACCTGAGGGTTCAGGAGCCAAGTCTCGAGCTAAGGAGACTGTCCATAAAGAAAAGGTGAGTGACAGACGACCGAGATTGCCTTTCACTGATGACATAGGCGAGGTAATCATGCCTAGACATTTTAAGCCCCTTAATATTGATAAATTCAATGGCACCACTGATCCAACTGAACATGTAGAATCTTTTATTTATTTTGTTTACTTGGTAACCGATTCGGAAGCCGTCATGTGTAAAATTTTTCCAACTTCTTTGCAAGGCCTTGCCTTGACCTGGCATACGAATCTTCCACCTCGGTCAATTGATTCTTTTGATATGCTTGTAGCTAAGTTCATTGCACAATTTGCAGCGAGCCGAAAGCATAAAAGGCACTCGGTCTCGCTAACGAATTTTAAGCAAGAAAAAAATGAATCACTTAGAGATTACATGACTCGTTTTAGTGCTCAACAAGTTTTTATTCCCAATATGAGTTCGGAACTCTGCCTCCATACCTTCATGGGCGGTTTGAAGCCAAGACCTTTCTTTGAGTACTTATCTAAGAAACCACCGAGAGACTTTGAAGAATTGCAGGAAAAAGCCACAGGTTTTATGAACTCTGAAGGGATGGTGGAATCCCAAAAGAGGGAAAGAGGTTTTGAGGACAAGAGCACAGTCCTGAGCAAAGACAGAGACAAAGGAGCCAATCCACCAAGGGCTCATAAAAGCAATGAAAGGGGGTTCTCCGAGAAGCAACCCAGGTACCAGTCTTACACACCGCTGAACCGATCCCGGGCCACTATTCTACAAGAGGTGTGCAATGCCGAGTTGCTCACCTTACCTCGGCCATCCAAAACACCTGCCCAAGATGACAGAAGTAAAGAGTGCAAGTGGCATCAAAACTACGGTCATTCCACTGAAGAGTGTAGAACAGCGCATGATAAAATTAAGGAATTGGTACAAGCAGGCCGTTTAGACCGGTGTGTCCGCCGAGATGATAATGGAGGCGGGCGAGCTGACGACGACGAGGAAGACGAGGTTATGACAATCGTAACCGAGACGAAAACCAGCGTGGTAACAATCAGAATGGAGATCGGGGGCACAATCAGAGGGCTCCCAATGATGAAACAGAATTAGAGGTCAAATGAGTCATTAATACTATTTCAGGAGGTTTCGCAGCTGGAGGAACAACGACTTCAGCTCGGAGGCGTTATGTAAAAGCCATCCGGTCTGTCAACTAGGTTTCTGAAAAACCTATACGGTCGAGGCCTCCCATCACCTTTTCAGATGATGACTTCCAAGGGCTGGATCCTAATCAAGATGACCCGATGGTGATAATGGTGGAGTTAGCAAACTACTCGATCAATCAAACACTTGTTGATCAGGGTAGCTCGACTGGCATTTTATACTTGGCAACCTTTAAAAAGCTTGGAATTCTAGAATAGTTGATAAAATAATAGGAGGACAAGCTAGTTGGTTTCGCTGGCGAGCAGGTAAAGACCCGGGGTTACATAGACCTCTTAACAACGTTCGGTGAGAGTAAGCTAGCCCGAACTATATCAGTCAGGTATGTTATTGTGGATGCCAACACATCGTACAACATTCTCATTGGAAGACCGACTCTGAATGAGCTCGGAGCAATTGTCTCAACCCCCCACCTCACCATGAAGTTTCCAGTTGATTCAGAGGAGATAGTTGCTGTCTGAGCCAACCAAAGGATGGCTAGACAATGTTACACAGATAGTTTAAAGGTGACCCGAGAGCCAGATACCGCAGAAAATGCTAAAAAGGATAAAGCAGAGGTGGTAAGCTCGGTCAGTTCAGTCAGCTCAGCTGGCTCAGTCAGTATGTTTGAATTCGATCCGAGGATGGAGATGTATGAGTCCATAGCTGAACCAACAGAGTCCTTGAAGACGTTCCAACTGGGAGCCCAACCCGAGCAGTGCACAAAGGTCGGCAGTCAGCTTGACCCCCTGCTCAAATAGCAGTTTCAGACTGCTCTAAAGAAGAATGCTGATTTGTTTGCTTGGAAGACATCGGATATGCCTAGCATAGACCCCAATTTTCTATGCCATAGGCTATCTATATGTCCTGAAGCCAAGCCCATAGCTTAGAGGAAGAGAAATCTCGGTGAAGAAAGAAAGAAAGAGCCAGTCCCCCAAAAGGAAAGGAAAAAAAACACCCGCCCACACAAAAAAAGTGGGGGTGGAGGAAAAAACAAAAAAAAAAACGAAAAGGAACAACCACCACCAAACCCCCAAAACCAACCCCGCCCAAACAAAAACCCCACCAACACAAAGCCCAAACAAAAACAAACACAAAAACAAACCAAAACAAAAAAAAGAGGAAAAAGGAAAAGAAAAAGGATACAACCAAAGACCCAAAACCAACGCCAAACAAACACAAAGAAAAAGAACAAAAAGAGCAAAACCACAAAACCCCAACAGGGCCCGGCAACAACCCCCAACCCCCCCCCCATCCCGGCACCTCACCAACCCCCCGACCCCGCCCACCCCCTAAACCCCAACCCCAGCACCGAACACAACAACACCCACAGCCCCAACTCTTCCCCACACCAAAACAGAAAAAAAATAATTTGACAAAACCTAAATAACTAAAACACCAAACTCAAACATTGCTGAGGACAATCAACAATGGGTGAAAATACGATATAATTTGCACAAAACCCTGGTCATACTAGCTATAAAACTAGATGAGCCAGAGGCTTATCACCTAGGAAACTGCAAAGTTGATCAAAGTAAATTTCATCAAATAGGTGAAATACACCGCGTGACTAGCCAATGTCGTGTGGGTAAGAAAGGCTAATGGCAAGTGGAGAATGTGCACCGACTACACCGACCTCAATAAAGCATGCCCGAAGGTTTCTTATCCTCTTCCCAACATTGACAGATTGGTGGATGGGGCTTCAGGTTACATAATCTTGACTTTATTGGATGCATATTCGAGTTATAATCAGATAAGGATGTATCCACCTGACGAAGAGAAAACGACATTTATGACTGATGGCGCAAACTACTGTTACCGAGTAATGCCTTTCGGTTTAAAAAATGCTGGTGCAACTTATCAAAGGCTTATGGACAAAGTGGTTGTCAATCAGATCGGAAAGAACCTAGAAGTTTATGTTGATGATATGGTGGTAAAGTCCGATGACCCAAGGCAACACCCAGCCGATCTCGAAGAAATTTTTGGCCAACTCAGAAAGTACAACATAAGGTTAAACCCAGAAAAATGCTCCTTTGGTGAACAAGGAGGAAAGTTCTTGGGATACATGCTAACACACAGGAATTGAAGCTAATCCTGATAAGTGCAAAGCTGTCATCGAGATGTGAAGCCCACAGAGTGTGAAAGATATATAAAGGCTAGTTGGCCGATTAGCTTCTATGTCTCGCTTTCTCTCAAATTCCGCAAAAAAAGCAAGACCTTTCTTCCAACTTCTGAAAAGACCAAAAGAGTGCACTTGGACCGAGGAGTGTGAAAAGGCCTTTAAAGAGCAAAAAACATTTCTAGCCTCTCCTCCAATCCTAACTCGGTAACAGCTCGGCAAAGATCTGTATTTGTATCTTTATGTCAATGATTACGCAATCAGTGCAGTAATCATTCAGGAAGAAGAAAAACAACAGATGCCGTTGTATTATATTAGCAGAATTCTGAAAGATGCAGAAACACGGTACCAAGTAATTGAAAAGCTCGCCCTTGCTTCAGTCATGGCGGCTCAGAGGTTACGACCTTACTTTCAGTCATACCAAGTTATAGTCAAAATAGATCATCCAATAAAGCAAATGCTCAGAAAACCTGATCTGGTAGGACAAATGATAGCTTGGTCAGTGGAGCTGTCAGAGTTCGGCTTGCAATATGAACCGAGGGGACCAATGAAAGCACAATGTCTCTCCGACTTCCTTGTCGAGCTCTCTTCAAAGCCGAGCTCTGAATCCTTCATTTGGCTTCTTTATGTTGATGGTTCATTCAACGTGAAAGGAAGCAGAGCTGGAATAATTCTTGAAGGTCCAGGTGATCTAGTCCTGGACCAATCCTTGAAGTTTGGCTTCAATGCCTCAAATAATCAAGCAGAGTATGAGGCCTTTATTAAGGGACTAATGCTAGCTAAAGAAGTTGGAGTCAAAGAGTTGAAGTGCCGAAGTGACTCATAACTGGTAACAGGACAAATCTCGGGTGATTATCAAACAAAGTATCCCCAATTGACCAGGTATCTTTGTAAAGTTAATAGTTTAATTTCAGAATTTGACAATTTTACTATTGAACATATACCTCGTGAGGAAAAATCCAGGGCATATCTGTTGTCTAAGTTGGCTAGCACCAAAAAAGCTGACCAACTGCGAACATTTATTCAGGAAAATATCCCTGAGCCGAACATAAAGAGGGTCGAGGTTATGATGATCGAGTACTATGATCGGGGCTGGATGACACCCTTATAGGATTTCCTAGCCTCGGACAAATTGCCTAATGATCCCAAAGAGGCAACGAAAACCCGACTAAAATCTTGTCATTACACCATCCGAGATGGAGAGTTATACAGAAGAGGATTCTCCATGCCTTTGTTAAAACGCATAACAAAGGAGCAATCCGAGTATGTAATGGATGAAATGCATAGAGGAATCTGTGGAATGCACTCCGGTGACCGATCCCTAGCAGCTCGAGTTCTGCGAGCAGATTTCTATTGGCCAACCATGAGAGCAAACTGTGCTGCTGGACTAACAAGTGTGATCCTTGTCAAAAGTTCGTCAATGTGGCGCGAGTACCAGGAGAAGAACTCCATTCCATGTTCTCGCCTTGACCTTTTACCATGTGGGGGATGGACATTGTTGGTCATTTCCCTGTTACTAAAGGCCAAGTCAAATTCTAGCTAGTAGGGTTAGATTACTTCACTAAGTGGATTGAGGCCGAACCATTGGCTACCATAACAGCTAAGTCAGAGTTTCGTGTGGAAAAGTATCATATGCAGACATGGCCTACCTTATGCAATTGTCACTGATAATGAAAAGCAATTCACTGACAAAGGCATTAAAGAGTTCTACTCCAACCTCGGAATCAAACATAAGGTGACCTCGGTTGAGCATCCACAAACAAATGGGCAAGCCGAGGCTGCTAACAAAGTCATCCTGAACGAGCTCAAAAAAAGGTTAGATAGATCAAAAGGGGCATGGGTCGAATAGCTACCAAGAATTCTCTGGTCTTACCATTGCTCACCACAGTCATCGATTGGGGAAACACCATTCAGACTAACCTATGGAACCGATGCAATGATTCTGGTCGAGCTCGCCGAGCTATCTTTCAGAAGGCAACATCATAACCAAAACAAAAATGAAGAAGAAATCCGAGTTGAGCTTGACATGGTAGAAGAAGTCCGAGATGAAGCAAAAATCAGGGAAGAACTATGCAAGCAGAAAGCAACTCGGAAGTACAACTCAAGGTTGCGGCCAAGGGGGTTCGTGCAAGGTGACTTAGTGCCAAGACTACAGAATGATGCAAGATAAGAATCCAAAGAGGGTAAACTCGCAGCAAACTAGTCTGGCCTATTCCGAGTAGCTGAAAGTCTAGGAAATGGTGCTTATAGGCTAGAAGAGTTATCTGGAAAGACTGTTCCAAGAACATGGAACACTTCCCACCTTAAATTTTATTTTAGTTAAAGCTTATGTAAAGCATGTGATGTACTCTTTTTCCTACCCTGGTCTTTTTCCCAAGTAGTTTTGGCCAGGAAGGTTTTAATGAGACACACCTGGGTAAATAAATGAATAAAGTCTATTTCAGTTACATTATTTTGCAAGGAATTGTCATATGGCTAAGAATTCATTTGTCTTTGCAAAACTAAAAGACCTAAAAAGGTTGATCGAGTTAAAATTGACCGAGTTGAAGTCGAAATGACGGATCTAAAAAGGCAATATTAAAGACCTAAAAAGGTTGACCGAGCTAAAATCGATCGAGTTGAAGTCCAAATGCCAGACCTAAAAAGGTAAAATTAAAGACCTAAAAAGGTTGACCGAGCTAAAATCGACCGAGTTGAAGTCGAAATGCCGGACCTGAAAAGGTAAAACTAAAAGACCTAAAAAGGTGGACCAAGCTAAAATCGAAAGGCTAAGCCCAAGTGGCCAAAAGAGCTAAAATCGAAAGGCCGAACTTAAAGGTAAATAAAAACCTAAGGAGGTGAACACGAGCTCAAAGAGGTCAACCGAGCTGAAATCGACCGAGTTAAAGTCGAAATGCTTGACCTAAAAAAGCAAAGTAAAAACCTAAAGAGGTAAACACGAACTTAAAAAGGTCAACCGAGCTAAAATCGACCGAGTTAAAGTCAAATGCTTGACCTGAAAAAAGTAAAGCAACAACCTAAAAGAGGTAACCGAGCAAAATTCGACCGAGTTAATGTCGAAAGGCCAAACCTAAGAGACAAGGAAATAACTTAAGACTTGTGGTAATAAAAAACCTAGGGAAGATATATACATTGAAGGGGGCCGAGCTCAAAAGCTCAAAAAGGCCGACGCGTAATGCCGAGCATTAAGGGCGAGTACAAACTTAAACTTAAAAAGTTAAGAATACGGATTTTAGGCCGGTGAAAAACTTAGGAAAACTGTGAAAATTTAGATTAAGGCCAAGCTTAGAAAAAAAACCTAGGAAATTTTCCAAGTGTTGAAGCAAGTCTCAATGCTGGAAAGTAAAGTTGTTATAACAGAAAAAGGGCATAGCCCTAGGTACAAGAAGTCCCAAAAGAAAAAGGGCATTGCTCTAAAAAACAACATACGTGATGAAAAAAGAGAATATTTTTCTAAGTTACTCAGGGGCATCCACGTCGGCCCGAGAGAAGTCAGCACCAGGGTTGAAGCGTTCAAGCTGCTTCACAGCACGAGAAAACCCTCTGACATGCTCTCTCTTAATGCTGGCCACAGCTTCATCAACATCGGCCTGAAGCTTGCAGTTGATCTCCCTCTTAGTCTCTGAAGACTTCCGAAGTTGAGCCAAGGATGAATGTGAGTCTTCTGCAGCCTTTTGGAAGTGAGCCTTCTCTTCCTTCTCCCTATCAAGCTCAGACTGAAGAGAAGTGTAAGGCTTCTCAAGCTCGGCTTTCTGAGCCTTCAGTTGGCCAATAGCTCGGGCTTGGTCCTCACACTTCGTCACGGCCTGAGCTAATTCATCTTGTACCCGCAAAACTCGGGCAGCATCGGCCTTCATTGACTCCATCTTCTTCACATTGTCGGAGAATTGATGACTCCAAAAACGGGTGATGGAAGCGATCCTGAGGGCATAGGCTGCAGCAGCTTCCATGCTCTCATCAGACTCTTGCTCCAACAAAATCAGAGCATCGGAGGGTTTGAAAACTAGGCCGTCGATGAAAGGACCAGGGTTGAAGTCGTTGCTCCAAAGCGAGTCGAAGCCAAGGTTGCAGCAGCCATTGTATCACTTGGTATCCGAAGTAAGGTCGGTCACCATCGGGGCCTTTTCAGGCATCCGCTCAACAACAGGAATCTCCTCGACCATCGGGAGGGGAGAAACACTTCTAGCAATCTCGGGCCGAACATCTGTCAAGCCCGTTTAGGAAGGCGAGTACTGGGATCGAAAGCTTCAACGGTCTTCGTTTTCATACCCTTCACATCGGAGGCAGGGGCCGAGGGTAAAGACTGAGGATCTCAATGTCAGTCCTCTCTTGAGCCATCATACAGTCGAGGTCATAACTAGAAAACTTAGTGGGGTGGGGCTGCTAGTAAAGAGGGAATTTGGAGATCCCATCCAAGTCAAAAAATAGGGACTCATTTCCTACAGTAGGTCGGACTTTGAAAAAGTCTGACTTGAAAAACTTGTATGAACTCTTGTAGAGCCCAATGATTCCCCTCCGCTCAACCCCACTCAGGGAGATCCAACTGACCCGATCTTCAAACCTGACTTTATAAAAGTAAAGGAATTTAGGAGCAGTAGCCACCATTCCTATCTGCCCACAAAGAATTTGGAAAGCCTTTAAGAAGGCCCAGCTGTTTGGGTGGAGTTGAGTAGGTGCAACATTCATGATTTTCAGAACATCACACTCAAATTGGGTAAATGGCAAGGTAACTCCAATTTGCTCAAACATGGTTTTATATACATATGTGATAGAAGGTTGATCTGGAGGGGCATGAAGGAAGACGTGTTCATTCTCAGAACATAGCAAACACTCTACAGGGCCACTAGAAGAAGCAACCTTAGTTTTAAAGGATGAAAGGGATTCAGAATTCCAAAAGTTTGAATGAAAAGCCCCAGCATCGGGCTTCACCCAGAATTACCCAGGGATAGTGATATCCGGGTGAGGGACTCTAGGCATCCTCCTAGCACGTCTGCGGCACTTAAGGGTGGTAACAGCATCAGGAGTAGTTGAGCTACTACCCGAAGAGGAGGAGGCACCGTGGCCACCTCCATCATTATTAGAAGGCGGTGGAGATGGATGAGGAGAGCCCCCAATGGGGTTGATTTCGGGCTCTAGGATCTGAACCTCGGAAGAAGCATTCTGGGATACCTCGAATGAAGCCTCCATGGATAAGTGAGGAGAAATGAAACAATGACAAGAAGGAATTAACGAGGGCGTACCTGGAACAAAAAAAAGGTGCAGAGAGGCTCGGAGAAAAAAGGCTTGGAGAAGAATAAGCTTCAAGAGGAAAAAGTATGAATGTGAAGGCAAGTAGGGGGTCTATCCTTGGAACTTCCTCAATTTAATAGCAAGCAATATGTCGTTTCATAAAAAATTGAAACGTTCCTTTTTTAAAGTAATGATGGTGGTTACCGTATTGGGGAAGGGAAACGTCTCTTCAAATTCGGCACACCAATGGTGGAGCAACACGTGGCGAAGACATCGGAATACACGCTACAACAGCTAAGGATTTGAGTACGCAGTCGTGCAGCAGGCCTCGGAAATAATGCAGTAAAGGCCACACGTCACAAGCAAGCCCTATCTTAATAAAAAAAGTAACGTCTATTTTCTTCTTGGGAACTAAGAAACTGACGTCACAGTACAAGACTGAAACGACCGCTCCTGTCTTGGCTCGGCTCCTTCAAAGAAGCTTTCATGCTCTTTAGAGATCAAAGCTTGGGGGGCTTGTATATGGACCGAGGTGTAAAGCTCGGCCACCAAGCCTACCGAGCTGAAATATATATGGACCAAGGTGTAAAGCTCGGTCACCTACTTTATTGACTTGAAAGGCTAAATATACCGAGGTGTTAAGCTCGGTCACCTGAGATCAGCGAACTCAAGTGTTGGCCGAAGTGCAACGTCGGTCACCGAAACTATGGTAAAAAAGGAAGAAAACCTACACCATAAACCCTAGATTCTCCAAAAATGATTTTCCAAAGGCCAAGCTCGGCTTCTGTCATGAAAAATTCTTCGCTCCTTTGAGTTCGAAGCTTGGGGGGCTTGTGTATTGGTCGTGGTGTAAGGCTCGGCCACCGAGCTTGGAAACCAATCACTCCGGTAACAACACTATCTAAACCTAACCAACCACCTTATCTTGGTATAAGACTGAGATCTTATCGGATAAAGGTTGTTAGTTGAACATTGGTAAAGAGATAAGTGATAAGGAGATAGAACTGATCCTAAAAAAAGGGATCGGATCACTGAACTATAAAAGGAGTGAGAACCCAAAGAGGAGAGGACTTTTTCACTAACCTTGGTGTTCTCCCTTAAGCGTATTAGAGGTCCCGACTGCTAATCAAGAGACTATCAAAGAGTCATTACCCGCCGAAGTACATCGAATACAAGATTAAGGGATTGCAGCACCACCTGGCCAGGGGTTGAACCCAGAACTACGTTTGGCTTTGATTTCCATTGGGATACGTAGGACCGGAACACAAGTATTCTGTCAAGCCATAATCTAAAATAACCCCCATTGTTCACTCTTGGTTTGACGTTCTACGACGAGATTCCGACAAGTCGGATCTCGGCAGGAACAGGCATAGGTTTTGATATTTTGGAATACTTATGTGATTTTGCTTCAATTTACATGAAAGAAATGTACACAAGGAATTGAACTACAAATATCATTTTATTGCTATCAACACTTTTGTTACGTTATTTTACAACTATTGAAATTCAAGTATACTTATTCAACAAATGTATACATAAGTCCTAATCTAGATGTTGTTCAAAATTGAGCTTTGCAACTACAAACTTCAAGACTTGCTTCTGCTATATACTTGGCCAAACCACATACAGCAGCCAAACTTATGGTCAAACTTCAAGTATCATTGTAATTTGCTGTCCATAGTTATAGCCAATTCCATACATTGTAATCTTTGATGTCCTTCTTTTATGTACTGCTACAAGACACATAATACAATTGTCCATGTGGGAATGGCATCATGATCGATCCACAATTCCAGAAATGCAAAATAACCTGAAATTCAAGGTCAACAAATGCAAAATAACACAGTGGAATGACAAAGGGACAACCATGGAACAGAAAAACAAATCAGCTGCTCCCAAATGAAATGCTATAACAAGTAGTTCAACTTTCCAATTATTCAACCACCAATTCACATTAACAGAGCAAAGAATATGAACAGAGCAAAGATGATGAACAGGAAGGGCGATTAGGAGGGGTGGGGGTCGCGCCTCAGGAACACGGTGGTGGACGTCGCAACGGCTGACGTTGGCGGTGCGGCGGAGGTGGTATGAAGGGGGCTGGGCCGCGAGCAGGTAGGGCGGATTGAGGCTCGCGAGCAGGTGGGGACGAGATCAGCAAAAGGCAAAGGTAGGGGGCGGCGGTCCCGTGATGGCGGAGGCAGGCGGTGCCGGCGGCTGAGGTTGAGCGGTGCGGCGGAGGTGGTATGATTGTGGAGTGGGTCGGGCCTGAGTTGGAATTGAGGAATGGGAGGGGTTTTGGTTTTTCCCTCAATATGATACATTTCCTCTTCTTCTTTTTTTTAATTTTATAACCCCAATTAATCTGGACGGACGGTCCAGATCTTCTTGCTGCAGGGGCGTCGGAGGGCTTGAAGCTGAAGGGAATCCGGATTGCTACTATCTGCTACGGAAGCTACAGACATAAAAAGGCAGGCAAGGAAGTGAGATATTGAAAACGATTCTCATGCTTGACTAAGACATGAGCACATGCCTTAGTTTGTCATCACGTAGGCTTTTATGGTGCCTATGGTTCCCAACATATCAACCGTTGATTTATTAATAAAATATAACCAATGGCTGTTAAATAAAAAATGACCTGCAAATGGTTCCACAGGTCCCTGCATTGAAAGAACACCTGCAAACCGTAGAACCATTCCCGTGAATCTTCAACAAGGTCAATTCCCATCACTGAAATGCATGGTGGAGTAGTATGTGCACTTGTGGGTCCTCCATGGTCTTGTTGGCTCTATGCATCAGCAGCAATTAAAGCAATGTGATGAGGAATGGATAGGAAAAAGTATCATCAAACACACAATAGAAAAACCATAAAGCAATGTGATGAGGAATGAACAAGCATATATGATGCATGAGGACGAAAGAACTGAACCTGAAGAATCATGCCCGTGCATGAGTCATTTTAAACCATACATAGCTTAATTGTGCAAGTTACGCATATGATGAGGATAACGAGAATCTTGGGAACTAGGAGGTTGAGTCATATAGACATCCTCATTTGAAAGTGCCATATGTAAAAAGGTATTATTATTATTCACATCAAATTAACACTCAAGGTGCTTCTTCACTATACTGTCCTCTGGTCTCTCTTTGTATCCAACTACACCCTGAAGGTTTTCTCAATCCCTTTTCACTCACCATCTTCTTAACTTCTTCTGCATGCTCCCATTTATCCTTTGATGCATAGGTGTTTGCTAGAAGCACATAATTTCCACAATCCTCAGGGTCAATCTCAAAGAGACGTCTAGCAGCACTCTCAGCCAATTCCACATTGCCATAAACCCTGCAACATGCTAATAAAGAACCCCAAGTTGTTGCATCAGCACTAGTTGCATTCTCCTTTATAAGACTGTACGCCCTTTCCAGTTGGCCGGCCCTCCCAAGGAGATCAACCATGCAAGCATAGTGCTCAGTTAAGGGCTCAATACCATATACCCCAGTCATAATCTGAAAAAACCTACAACCTTCTTCAATAAGACCTGAAGAGCTACATGCATTGAGGACACCAACAAATGTAACTTGGTTTGGCTTTAATCCTTCCTTTTGCATCTTGAAGAAAATATCTATAGCATCCTGTGATTTCCCATGCTCAGCAAAGGCTGCAACCATTGTACTGTAAGCACACACATCTCTCTGTTTCATTCTACTGAATTCCCTCCATGCTAAGTTTATATTTCCACATTTTGAGTGCATGTGGATCAATGCATTGGATACAATATGCGTCCTATCTGGAGATAAAAGAACAATGGGGTCCCAACCAAACAAAAGGACAAAGGTTAGTACCAAACATTTTTTACCTAAAGGGATTGAATTGACAAAAAACATAAAGCACAGAAAACCAACAATATGTCTTACCACAACAACCCTCCTGGAGATGGTCGGTTAATGTGTTTGACATTCTAATATCCCTAAGTTGTGCACATGCTGACATAGCACCCACCATTGCCACCTCAGTGGTTTTAACATTCGCCTGTCTCGTTTCCATATACATATCAATAGCTTCCTTTGCATATCCATTCTGAGCATAACAAGCTAGCATTGCTGCACAAGTTGATGCATCTCGTGGCATTGGTATCCCATCAAATACCCTTTTAGCTTCACTCACATTACTAAACTTTCCATATCCAGCTATCATTGCGACCCATGTGACTGCATCCTTCTCATTCATAACATCATACAATTCCTTGGCAGCTTTCATGTCTCCATTATTTGCATATCCAGCAACCATAGTAGTCCAAGTAAACGTATTCCTTTCTCCCATGTTATCAAAGAGCCATTGAGCCTCAACCATCATACCCACCTTGGCATACCCACAAATCATTGCCGTCCAGGCAACTACATCTTTGTCATCCATTCTATCAAACACGTACCGCGCATCAAATACACAGCCAAATTTTGCATACATATCAAGCAGTGCAGTTTGCACAATCTTGTTTCCAGAACACCCTGACTGCACCATCCTTGCATGCACTTGTTTTCCTTCAAATATGGCAGGGACTCGTCCACATGCATTAAGGACGGAGGAGAAGGTAAACCCGGATGGGGAAACCCCATTTTGGTGCATTCTAGCATAGGTAGAAATGCAATGGTGAAAATGGGCATGGAATAGGAGTTTACGAATTAGGGAGGTCCAGAGAAAGCCATTTTGGCAGTTTGGTATTAGGTCAAACAGTTGGTGGGCATAACAAAGATTAGCTTCACATGGAAACTGGAGAACTCGAAGTAGCAAACGACCCAAAAAGTAATGGTAGTGATGGGGTTGAGTGTGGAGTTTGATAAAGAGGGCTTGGGTTTGTTTGAGATGACCAATGGTTTTTGCAGCATTAAGCAACTGCTTTACTAAAGCTGAAGTTTTGTGCTTTGGGTTTGGGCTAATGATAAAGTCGTCCTCATGTCCAACTTCAATCATGTTCAACTTCATATATTCAGGCTACCTATATATGACAGTAAGAGAGGAAGAGAGGGGGAGGAGAAGAAAATGAAATCAGGTAAACAAAAAATCTCAGAATGCATAGACAAAATTAAAATAAATGGAAACAATGCTGGAAAAATATAACAAACAAGGTTGCTCATGGTCAGGGAGTTCCCTGGGGCACTTATCATGATTTAAACCTCTTCAGAAGCCTAAAGCCACATAGATGAAGTCTTTTGGTTCAAAGGAAAAATGTCCAAACAGTAACAACTCATTGGTTGAAAAAAAAAATATTAGTTAAGTTGAGTCTTTTAGTATACCTAAGAAGTAAGAACAAGACTGTAATAGCCCTGATTACTTTTAGGAGAATCAAGACATTGGTTAAAGAATAAAAAAAAAAGTTTTCAAAGGGGAGTGATGTATTTATTATTCTAAGTAGTATATTTAGTTTTCGTGTAAAAACTTTTTCTTTTGGATTCCTTAACTAGTGTTTTAAGGGCACTAGTTAGATAGACTCTTACTTTTATTTTATTTGGGATTTAATAGTGTGTATGGTTACCATGGATTTCTAAACAAATTCCTTAGTTTGAATAAGCAATATTTCAAATAAACGGGTATGTATGCCTTAGATTGGAGGGGCATGTTTGTAGATGTTATGTGAGCATATTTATGTATATAAATAGACGTGCTCTGACTGAATTAAGTCAAGGTTCACACTCCATCACAACGACAGAAGACAAAAATGTAAAGGTTCATCCAAATATCTCTCACTTAGCAAACTTCAAATGTATACCTATGTTGCATACCTTTTCCACCGTGTTAAGCTACAATTCACTCTCTATCTGATTAAGCTTACTTCATTTAAACCAACCTTCTTTTAGTTGTATTTTTTCATCATGAAGTGCTCAAGAGGCAAAGAATAAAATATGAGCATACATGATATGGAAACATAATCCTCAGCTTATGCAATATAAAAATATGTGATGTGTATTATTAATTTACATGATGACCAATACAAACTTCACTAGAGCAAGTATCAGTGGGTCAACTTAAGAGCATACCAATCAACATCTCGTGCAATTAATACATCTATCTGAGATTGAGAACCATTAACAACCATAGACTTGTCATCTGAATTTCAATATGAGGGCTAAGATTATTGGGAATACCCTTACCGGATGGGGATCACACACTATCTGCAATCATATTTGGTTATTGACAAATTCCGGGACTTCTCCAGCTGCTTCGCATATCGTTCACTGTGTAAGTTACAGATTCTATTCACAGCTTTCCAAACTCTTAAGTTACTATTCAGCAAATTCATTCTTCTCTCATATAAGCAATTGGAGATGCTTGAAAGAACAGAACGTGAGGCCCAAACTATGCAATGATATTTGGAACCAGCAGCAGCATTGGCACAGTGTCATACATATTGGATTACCAGTTACCTGGAATAAGGCACAATCTTAGATACAAAGACAAGATATATAATCCCATGTTTGTAGCCTTACAGTAGAACGAAAAAGTGAAAAACACTTGTGGTCTTCATTCAAAGGTAACAAAAGAGAGGAAGAGGGAGAAAGGGGGGAATAGACAATTTATACTCTGAAATGCAGTAAATATGACTGCAAATTTACAAAACGATAGAATGGATCTGAACAGGGGAAAAAAGTGCTTGTCATATTTCCATATTTTATTTTCCCTATCAAGCCTTCAAGTTCAATCAAAGTGTAATCATGCATTCATAACTTCATAAGCATAAAGAGCATGCTATAGGGGATACACAACTACAACTTCCACAAAAGAAGAAAAAGAAAGAAAATTTAACTAAGAAAATTTCCTAATCTTAATGATGATAAGCAGCTCTTGGTACAAATTCCATACTGTTAAGGGGCAATTTTGATCAAGAACAATGTGTAACAAGAACAGCAGAAGCAAAAGCACAATCTGAAAATGAGTATTCTATGAAGAAAAAAACAACATAATTATTTATATTTTTAAAATAGATGAGACCAAGTAAAAAAAATCTCAGAAAGACAGAAACTAGGGGTGAGTGTGGGACGGGTTTGATTTGTCCCTCACCCAGTCCTAGACCTGAAGGAACCCGATCATATGTAGGTTATATTAAGACCGGGCCTAGATGGGACGGGACCAAGTTGGCCCGAAGTTGAATAGATCCTTTGTAAATTGAATTAATTAATTTTTGTGAGTGGGAAAAAAATTGAAACTAGAAGAGAATAAGACCCGTTAATACACAATTCTCAATCCACAGAATATGACAGCTTGCTGAGAGGGGAAAATAATGCTAATTAACTACAAAAGTATCAGCAAATTCACCTTACATATCCTCTGTAAAGTCAAGTTACAAATCGTACAAGGCTATTAGCAAAGTCAAAAAAATTCTGTGTATCAGCAAACAGCCAAACAGTAAGAGTGATAGTGCTTTAAGCAAAAACCTCAATGACTACCAATTTTCTAAGTTACAAACACATATTACAGTATCAGCAGAAACATTAACAAATTCTTTGAAGGATCCAACTCCTAACATTCTAAACCAAGCTAAAAAAAGGATTTCAGGCTCCATCAATGCTCTTGCCCGATTCTGCATCTTATTTTCAAATGGCAAATATTATTTGAAGACCTGACGACACCCCACACCATATAAGTATTGCAAGTGCATGTTTCTTTTGTATTATTTTATTTCACAATATTTAATTCAACTAAAACAACGACAACAACCAAGTCTTATCCCATTAGGTGGGGTCGGCTACATGAATCCTACGACGCCATAATGTTCTATAATGAATAACATTATTACGTCGTTGATCCATATGATAGAGATTCGACTAAGTTTAACGTTGGATGTCGATGGCCTAACACAACCCTCTCCTTTTATCCGAGTTTCGGACCGGCTATGTTTAGCTTTTGCTATATTTAGCTTGTCACAAAGAACAACATAGCAGGATTTTAAGGTGTTGATACATTTTAGGTGTTGAAATAACACCAATCTTTTCATATTAGCAATACTGTCCTACACATACTGTCTAAGAGTAACTAATCTGTAACACTGTTCTATATGGTTTGAAGATATCAAATTCTGTTTTTTTTTTTTTTTTGGCAGCTAAGACCTGCATCAATTTATTTATTTAATAAAGATTTCATTTAAGGAAAATAAAAGATCCAATTCCAATATATGGCCAAAACTGAATACAATCCAATATGGGCAAACGAGTTTCCATTTGGGGACAGGTTGCAGAATTTTCAATTAGAAAATAAAAAAAAAATCATTGGAAAAGGGAAGGTAGGAGATGAAGATGATACATGGAAACAGTGATACCAAAACGAAAAAGAAAATCAGAAAGAAAAAAAAAGTATGAGATGCATTGATGCAGTAAGGGAAGGAAAATAGAAGGGGGGAATGGGGAAAAAGTTTACGGAAAAGGGGCGAAGTGCAGTTGAGCAAACAATGACGGTCCTTGACGATGTAAAACGACGCCGTCGGTTGATGATGGTGCAGAACGTAAGAACTGAGGTCTGAGAGTGAAAGTTCGAGCTGAGATGTGAGAGGCACAGAAACTAAGATTAAAAGCCTTTTTTTTTTTAAGACAAGCCCGTTTGTTATTACTCAATTATTTTTGAGAAATAATTATTTATCCTTTTGTTTCTCCTTTTGAAAAAATAATCAGAATCTGAAGGGAAAAAAAATCATTAATCCGAAAAAAAATTGAAGCTATTTTATATAATTTCTCATAATTTTTTTACTTTTTTCAAGTAAAAATGATTTTTATGATAATAAACAAATAAAAATTAACTTCTATTTTATTTAAATATATATATAAAAAGTCACTAATATTTTATATGAAAAACACTTTTTTAAATCTTAAACAAACAGTCATAAGTTCATGAGTTTCATAATTTTAAATTCTCCGAAAACATTCTCCTACAAATTCTCCTATAAATGTTGACTACATATAAATTTTATGAGTATTGATCCCTTCGCTAGATATCACTCACCAACCACAGAACCTGCTCCACACCCATAATACAATACTCTGCCTAATAAGGACCATCACTCGTCATTGTTAATTAGCCTTGATCAACAAGGTTGGGCATTTAGGAGGCTGGATTTCCTTTTTTTTTTTAATACACTCTTTGCATTATAATGTGGTGCTAAGTGGGAGATCAAGTCTGTTGTCTGAAAGGTGATGAGCTCCCATTATGAGTTTGTCTCTTACTTTCCGTCGAAGTTACACGCATACAGGAACCACAGGATGCTAGCTCGTTGGTCTGCTCCTCCTCTAGGTTGGGTTAAATTGAATATAGATGGCAGCTACACAATTACATCTTCCCTCATGGATACAGGAGGTCTTCTGCGTTCTGATAAAGGAGACTGATTACATGGTTTCTCATCTTTTGAAGGTCATGTGGAGGTGTTACTGGCAGAGCTCTTAGCTCTCAAGCAGGGTCTCTTTCTTGTTTGGGAATTGGGTTACAGAAAGGTCATGTGTGAATCAGATTCCCTGGATGTTGTTTCACTCCTTCACAACTCTCACATGGCTCATGTAACACCCGAGTGCCACCAAGGATGGGAAGTGTTCGTCGGTGCAAGAAGGTACGGACAAGGAACGGTTTCTGACCGGCTTCTAGGCTGAGGGAGACATGAATGAATCGATTATACACCCGAATGAGACTATATAGTCGAGGATGACTTATATGATTTGATTGTTGCTACCTATACCAATAAGATGCATCTTTTTTTCGGGAGTCCATCACTTAAGAACTTCATAGTTAAGCGTGCATGAAAAGATCGAGTTGGTTTGTGGGGACGGTGCTCAATGTATAAAACAGTCAGGAATGTTACAGCTCACTCTTGTAATCACGCTGCTGTTGTGCGGGATATTATGGATATGAAGAACCGGGATTGGGAGGTCGTGATCCAACATGTTTTTCGTGAGAGGAATACGTGCGCTGATCACTTGGCAAAGCTTGGAGTCTACTCGCATGTTGCTTTGAGAGTTTGGCCTCAACCCCTGGTGACATGGGCTCCCCGCTGTTACATGATTCTTTGCTAGGCTTGGCTGATAGTTTGTCTTTTGTTGTTTTGCTTTCATCTATTTACCCAAAAAAATGTGAGGATTTTTTTCTTGGATTTTTATGTTTGTTTTAGTTTGAATTTTATGGTGGTGACTAGCACATTGAATTTAGTTTCTTCAACATATCGTGCCTTGGATAATTTATCTGTTCATTTGGAGTAGAGTGGAGTGGATAACACAATCAATTTTGTATTTTATCATTTTGTTTCACCTTTTGAAAAAATATCCAAATCTAATAAATCAGAGTAAAATGAGAATTGATGAGATATATATTAAATCGCTATTTGAACATGAATTTTGGCTTAGGCTCTAAAATTTCTAGACACAACCTGTTCATACCTCTCGCTCTTAAATCTTTTTCTTTGTTCACCGTAGATTCTCAAACATTACAACTCAAGGAAATTTTGCTCTACAATATCAATCTTCCCTTAAAGCACCCTCTTAATTTCTGTTTGTATAGCTAGAAATCCAATGGCACGTCAAACTAATTTTTCTTAATTGTTATGCATCTTTTTTACAAGGTGAATCGATCATAAATTTTCATGAAAATATTTTACTCATACAATAATTATTCTTAAAAATTAAAATGATTTATAATTGATTGAGAATATAAAAAACTTTATAATAAAAATGTATCAAAATTAAACGCAATATATAATATAATACTTTTTTGAACAACAATGATTGCTAGTAAATGACAAATGCAGTTTCCTTGTCTCCCCTGCTGAATTTGCGAAAGCAATAGGAGGGAACTCGCAATGTTCACATGATAAACGACTTAACTAGGAATATAGCATGGAATAAAGTAACCAATGTAGTTGCACTTTCACTTTATACAGTGAGCTAGCTTACTGCCTAAGTTGTAAGCTAAGGTTGTCCTCTATGAAATACTAGAAAATCTCATTTGAACTTCACTCTTCACCTTGACATATATCTCGTGCTGTGGTGACAATTGACAAACACACAACAAACATGGACATCAATATCATCAAGGTCTTCTATGTTGTCCCTTTGGTATTCTTCTTGTTGAGTTACCAAAATTCTGTAGTGCATGGCAGATCCATAAACTCCATCCAAATGAAACCTGACCCAAAAGATGCTGCTGCCACAGCTCGTTGGTTGGTCTCTCAGAATTTTTGGGGTGTCTTGAAGTCTCTCTCTCTCTCTCTCTCTCTGAGTCCCTTAACTGCTTTTGTTTTCATGGATTACTTCTTTTTTTCTAGTCTTTGATTTAGAATTTTAAATTTCGTCATGGTTGTGTTTTCCTTATGCTTCATTGTTTGTTGGATTGGTAGGCCATTCCATTATCCATACTCGGTTTGCTGTTGTATTTGACTTTTTATGTGTTATTACATTTTTAAATATTTAATGCTATTTAATGTGACATATAATGTGCAGTCATATTCATAAAAATAAAATAAAAAAGTATATAATGTGCAGTCATGGTTTGGTAAAGTTTCGGTTATGTTATTTTTTTAGAATTATAGCATGCTTTGCGATGGAATTGAACCTTTAAATATTGTGCTTGGTATGCCGACAGTAAAATTGGTTGGGGGTGAAGAGCATAAGTTGCCGGTTTTGGATTTTCTCTCATTCCAACCCCCTCTCTCCCATTTTAGCTATGTCTGGATACATCCCAATTTAAAACCAAAAGTTATTTTTAGCTTATTGTGAGAATCTAAAAGTAAATTAATGGCTCACTAAACATATGAATTGATTATGCAAACATCAGTACCATAATGTATATGCAAAGTCGTGACCCTGGAAATCTTAAAATTCTGATAGCACTTCAGAATTCTTGACATGTTTCATGATGAAAGCAAACTAATGAAGTTGCCAAATCTTATTATTGTAACCTGCACTCGGTTCTCTTTATTTGATTTATCTGGTTGGGAAAGTCCATTTAGCTCAACTCTTCTTTTCTTTGTTTCTTTGCAGTACTATCTCGAGTGACTTGGGTGGATCACCCTTTGGGTAAGCATTTTCTAGTATAATTTTATGATTTGATATGTTTAGCCTTCTCCACATTCAGTGTTAACCTGAATCAAAGGGCTTTTTGTTAACCATGGTAATCTGATGAACATAATTTTGTAATTTTATGATTTGGTATCTACTTAGCATAATTTTCTATAAATATTTTATACACTTCTTGTTTACCTTGCTTTTAATCTTAAATAAAATAAAAAAGTTTTTTTTTCTGAAATATCTTCTCATAACAATAATGTAAAGTTTACTCTTTACTTCATTTCAAAAAAAATACTCAAGTGATATTATCTATATATATGCAGGAATGTGGTATCATTTAGTGATGGACTACCTAACCAAGGCAAAGGCATCCCATACTTTTACTTGACAGCTCTGGATCCAACAGCCAGCAATGCATTGAAAGACCCAAGATCTTCATTCACAGTCAGTGAATACCCTCTTGGGACCTGTGGCAAGATAGACCCAGAGAATCCTACTTGTTCAAAAATTACTCTATCTGGAAAGGTGTGTGAAAATTCTATTGAATCTGATTGTGCTTTTACATTTATTTTTTATCAGGTCTGCAGTTTGTTCTATCTTTGTTAAATACCAAGTCTTCACATTTTTAATGAATTCACTTGCAAAGTTTTTTGGTCTTTTCTCTACCTGTAGATGCTAAACTATCTTTCATCTGAACAACTCTTGGATGTGGGGCTTGTGTTGGCCTTTTTCTCATATGTCCAAACCAAACTATCATAGGCACAATTCTACTTTCTTTCCCTTGATAATAAGTGTGTCTTTGAATTTTACATTTCTTTCTTTGTGTTTCAGCTTAAATTGATTGATGCAGAGTCTCAGGAAGCCGAATTTGCTAAAAATGCCTTGTTTTCCAAGCACTCAGAGATGAAGGGTAATTACTGATTACCCAAAAATAAAAAATGCTTGAGTTATAAGCATTCATTCCTTCATAAGTCATATCAATAGTAGCAAACTTGTTACTATCTTTTTCATCATTATATACTTATCTTTCATATCTGATTCTTTTTTTTTTCCCCTCCCTTTTTTGTTATAATGTTTTTCACAGGCTGGCCTAAGGATCACAACTTTCAAGTCTTCAAATTAGAAATCGAAAATATATTTTTGATTGATTGGTTTGGTGGTCCAAAACCTCTCACAGTAGATCAATATCTACATCCCAAAATTTAAGTATTTACATCAGAAATAGTAAGCTTGTAATATCATTGATATATACATAGAATGACATTTGTATAAACCATGAAGGTACTGGCGTAAGTGTGGGAAATTAAATAAATAAATTAGTGCTGTTTCCTAATTGCTCATTACTATGTTTTGCAGTTTTGCTAATTCATATTTGTTTCTCAACATGGCTCTATCATCTTGTAAATAAGATGCACACTGTTTTTTAGGTCCCCGGTGTTACACCCCATTTTATGGTTGGAGTGGCTCTGTATCCCTGCAAAAGCCTCCTTTGTATATTGCATTGTGATGATTGTCCAACGACCTTAGGTCCCGTTTGGTTTGAGGGAATTAGGAACTGCATGAAAATAGGAATGGACTATTCCCATTTTCATGTTTGTTTATACCATTGGAATAGAAATTTTCAGTTAGAAGTAAGGTTAGCTACAATGATGGGTTGCTTTGCTTCGGATGTTGCTCTGGATGATAATATGATGTTTCTCTATCTTTTTCACAGTTGGTTGGTGTTTAATACAGGACAGGAATAATTTACATTTTATCTGTCGCTTTTGGTTTTCTTGTTGACTTCTTGTATTTGGGTTAGAGTACTCCTGGTATTCTTATTCAATGTATTTTTTGTTATAAAAAAATTAGAAGAGAATTAGGCAAGGTCACGGGGGTATTTTTACTTTAAACACTATTTCTTTTTTCTTTTTATATTTTTATTTTATACAGAAACCACCATTACTTTAATCAAAAAAATTGCTGATGAATCTTTTAATTCTTGTCACACTAAAATGGTGATTACTTTTGGTAATATTTGTGTCATTCCCACGGTGAACTTAAGGGTGTGTATTTAGATAGGATTGATTTTAAAAGACTACCTTGAATTAAAAAAAAAAATTGTGATGTTCAATTAAAAATTTTAAATAATTTAAAAAAGTCATTTGGTATTTCAAAACTTACAATTTTCTATAAGTTTCTTTTAAGGTGGATATTGTATGATTTTTTTAATAAGAAGTATAAATATAAAATTCATCTCAAAGTCCCATCCGGCCATCCTAACCCATAAACTTTCCAGACTTATTGAATGACATAATCCCATAAGCATTAATGAGATATCAAAGGAGTTATGGCTACATCAATATAACATTTATTCCTTGATTTTGGCAGCTGTACTGGTCTAACATGCCCCCGCAAGATTGGAGTTCCGTCAGGAACACCGTTCTTGTTTCATAAATGTTGATGGCGGGCTTTGGATACAGGTTTGGTGAGGCAGTCAGCAAGTTGATCAGTGGTGCAGATATGATGAACTTTGACTTTCCCTTGCTAGACTAAGTCACAGACAAAATGGATGTCAATAGAGATGTATTTCATGCGAGTATGATACACTGGATTGTGAGTAAGATAAGTGGCGCTCAGATTGTCACAAAGGATTGTGGGTGTCATTGAAGAAGAGACACCTAATTCTGTTAGGATAGAGTTTATCCATGACAATTCTGCAGCAGAATTGGCTAGAGCCCTATACTCAACTTCTGTGGATGATCTGGCTACTGCTCTTTGCTTGGACGATTTCCATGAGATTAAGTTGGAACCATAGTAGACAAGATGTGCAGATGTGGAGGTGTAGTCATCAATATTTCCGGCCCAATCAGCATCATTGTATGTAGTGAGTGCAGAAGAAGTTGGTTTCTGAAGTAGGAGACCATGAAAAACAGTGCCTTTATGATAGCGTAGAAGCCTCTTCAATGCAGTTAGATGAGTTGCAGTTGGTCTTTGCAGGAATTGGGTCAGTTTGTTAACAGTAAATGCAATGTCATGCCTCGTCATGGATAAATATTGGAAGCTGCCTATAGTGCTTCGATAAAATGTGGCATCAGTACTTGGTGAACCATCATCTTTACATAGAGAAGCAGTAGATCGAAGTGAGGACGGGCTTGGCATCAATCATCTTGGTTCTTTCAAGAAGTTCTGCAATGTATTTTTGTTGGCTGAGAAATAATCCAGTGGGACTTGAAATGGCCTCAACCCTAAGAAAATAGTGCAAGGCACCTAAATCTTTGATGGAAAATGAAGCTGTGAGGGCTGCAATGCACTCGTGAATTTTTCCAGAAGAGATTCCCGTGATTATAATATCATCTACATACACAAGAGTGTATAACACAAGACCTCGATTTCTGAGAATAAATAGAGATGAATCAGATTTTGAATTTACAAAACCATACTCATAGATGAATTATGACGACTACATGTCCAAACACAGAGCAACAGATAGTGACAAATATTCATAATCAACATATAAATGCTCACAAAAAAATCATATAAATCAAAAATCGTCGTCCTTTTTGAAAACATGGCACTTCTATATTCCAACATTCTATCCTACTCTCCGGAGACCCCAACTCCATGCAGTTTTTGAAAAACAGTGAGCTGATCAGGCTCAATTGCCACTCAGGCACAATTAGCCGACACATGTACATGGCTCAACTTAATTCCCACAGCAACTGTCCAACTCAAGGCACAGTAATCAACGCATGTGGGTTCTAGAGCACACCGTCCTACACAAGGCACGGTGAACAAGGCTCATGGAAATCATGGTCCATCAAGGCACCAATGATACACCGTCGCATGAGATACCTTTCCCCTCAAGGCATTCACACAAAACAAATTGGGCACGTCTGCCAAATGCATGGAAAAAAACATTGTATTTTCGTAGCTTTTCTTTGTGTTTCATTCTTTCCTTCGTCGAGGCTCAAGGCTCACGACTATCCATAAATTTTTCAATGTTTTAAAACTCTCATTATCGACACAGGACATTTTAGCCCGAGTGTCCAAATCACAACAGTCCTAGACATGTGCACTAGTCTTAGACTTTATGGTCGTAGAAAGCAACTTTCACCATTTTACTACTTTCACCATGTTTTATCACAACGTATGTAGAACACACAGTCCACAACAACGAAAATAGGACACACGGTCCACAACAACATATATAGGACACGCGGTCCACAACAACGTAAATAGGACACACAATCCACAACTTCATATATAGGACGCACACTCCACAGTGTTGTGATACGGATCATGTATCCACGTTCTTTAACTCTTAGTATACCGACGTCTCGGTTACTAGGTTCACTTTTCAACATTATTTTTGGTTCAGTGAAAAACAAATACAAAATCAAAACTTTCGTAACTTATTCAAGTTACCGGATATTTTTACTTTAATAAATTCTTTTCAACAACATTTTCTTTTGAAATTCATTTTCAAAACTTTAAACTTTAGGAACTCCACTTCCTTTTCTAAAAATCTCCTTTGTTTTGGAAAAGTCTATTCCCTTTCAAAAATATAGTAAACCTTTTTAAAGAAAAACTCTTTCTAAGAACATTGGAAACTAATATCCCGTTTCCTATGGTACTTTATTATAAGTGTTCTCAAAATTATGTTTTTCTTCAAAATAAGATCTTTCAGCTTAAATAATTTCCCTTTATAAAATTGTTTTGATTATAAAAATTTTCTCTTTCGTTAAAACGTTATTAAAAGAAATCTTTTTCCAAAACTTCAAAATAAATTTGTTCTTCTTCATGGTTTCTCACCATGAATTCTTTTCAAAGTTTGATTTTTCTTAGTATAAAATCATCTAAATTTTCAATTGAATTTCCTTCATAACATCTGTTTTTATTTTCTAAAACTTTCATTAAACATTAAAATTCTTTAATTTCCCCTTTTTTTTGTCAAAACCTTGTTAAAGGAAATCCTTACTTGTGATTTTCTTTGTAAATGTTTTCTTAAAGCTTTTATCTTCATTATTTGAGATCTAACCAATGGTTAGGCTTCCATGCAACAACTTCAACACATATACAACAACTTCAACATTTATAAGTAACATGCACATTTTCATAAATCATCAATATATCATGAACTCAAAATCAACCAAAACAGTCACAACAATAATAACATCAATCCAACACATCAAAATAAACACACAAGACTTGTAATCATCATAACATAATTATCCCTCAGGCTTTCTCCCCTTACCTACTTCGACGGATAGACAAGGTCTTTGTTTGTGTTGTCCAGAGCGAACTTCCTTTGTCCACAGTGTGTCGCAAGTCTAAGAATTAAGCGAATGACTTAAATTAAAACAACAAAGTAATCTTATCTTTCTAAGTGTAGGTTTTGGTCATGGGTAAAAACAATGATGCTAGATATGTCCAAATCTTTTACAATTTCTTGGGTTACATTTTCGCCAAGACTTACTTTTATATATATATATATATATATATATTAAACATATACTTTAATCCCATATTTTTATATCTTTATATTAACACTTGTTTATATTTCATTTTATACCAAAACCTTTACTTGATCATGTTAAAAGATATTATTTTCAAAATCATATTTTTCACTCAAAATTATGATGAACTCTTTTATAAGTAATTTCAGAATAGCAGTGGGTTTTAAAATATGAATGACCACTCAAATGACCTTTAAAATTCTTGAAAATTTAATTCAAGGTACCCAACTCATATATAAACACATTGAAGTTAGTTTCATATCAAAATTCGAAGGCATTAATTTATTAAAAATTACGCATTGCCTCTGATTGTACAGGATTTCCCAGAAATCCAAGTTCACCAACATGTAACTTTATGAAATTGTTTCTCTTTATATACATATGTAAAAATTCTAAAAATTCAAAAAAACTTTAGTTATACTTTATTAATAACCCAGAAATTTTTTATAAAAGTTTTTAACCTTCAAAATCATATTTAAAATCCCCATGCAACCAACTATGTTCTTATTTTTAGCAGCCATAATTTGATTCTACTTTGAGAGATGTTTTGATCTGGTAAATCTTATCCAAATACTTACATATTACATATCAAATTAAAGCCCCAGAAGTATTATTTTCAAATACGAATTTAGATTCTAGAAAAAAAAATTGTATAAAAAGTTATGGGCTTACTAATAAGTATATGTCATGCTGTCAGATTTATGTTTTACATATGTTCATCCACACCAAGTTATTATCTTCACTCTAGCATCATTCACAGCCTCTTGAAAATCCTAAACTCTATTCGCTCTTAACTTGGAAAAACTGCAAGCTTGCTCCCTTAAGCTCCAAGATGGGTCCTTCGTGATGGATCTAAAAGTTATAAGGGTATTTACCAACATGCATGAAGGAAAACTCAAAGGAATGGACATGCATGTGGGACTTCAACCAAAAACACCTATTTTCTACAAATAGGGCTTCGGCCACCCTATTGAAAATGGGGTTGGAGGAGTTTTTCACCACATGCAAACCAATAAGATGAGAGTAGAGATGAGTATGATTTTATAAAAATTGGTTTCATGTCAAAAAGGTTTTTTCTAAAGATTTTCTTAAAATTTTTAGTTAGAAATCATAAACATGCAACTTGATTAAATGACATGCATGTTAAGAATGAGCAAGAATTTGAGAAAATAAAGATTAGAGTAAAATAAGTATACCCTTGGTGATGATGAGAAGTTGAAGATGATCAAGGTCCTGATCTCTTCAAGAGCATGATGATGAAGAATGAGTGAGTTTGTGAGTAGAAAAAAAAAAGGTAAGTGTGAGTGAGTGAGTTTGAGAGAGGATGGGAAAAATGAAGAATGGGATGAGGAGTGAGTATTTATAGAGAGGGGGAGTGGGGGGGCATTGGTGGAAGGAAGAAAAAGGGATTTTTTATTTTTTTTTAATGGAATTTTGAAATATAATTATTTATTATGAAAATAATGATTTCGTGTAATAATGGTTTATTATTCAAATCAAATTTTGCTCACCAAACACTCCAAAATATGATGAAAATAAATTCATTGACTTCGCTTTGTTGCGTTCCAGTCCAATTCCTCTTCCCGGCAGTGTAAAATGATCGTATTTTTATGAAAATCGCATCCGAAAAATCAATAAAATAAAATTTTTTAACGAAAATTTTTAAAATAGTGAAAACATTAGCAATTGAAATTAGAAGCCTAATCGTTTTGTTCACGAGTAAAAATTTCATTTTCTGATCAGTAAACTTGTACCGATAGAGAAAACGCAGATCGGGTTTCGTCTTCATTTTCAGCTGAAATTTTTACTGGAGCTTCCTAAGATAAACTAAGTTGTGAAAATGATTTTAGTTTATCAAAATAATTTCTAAATCTTTAAAATTAATTACTGACAAATACACACTTAAGCACATATTAACAAGAAACAGAAAATCAGGGTGATACATGTTGCATATAGACTTCCTCACTTAGTGAACCATGCAAGAATGTATTATTCACATCAAGCTGGCGTAGTGGCCAATTATGTTGTAAGGCTAAGGAAAGAACCAAACTTATTGTGGTTGGTTTAACAACTGGACTGAATGTTTGAGTGTAATCTAGCCCGGGTGTTTGATGAAAACCTTTGGTCACTAGTCTGGCCTTGTATCTCTCAATGTCACCATTAACCTTTCTTTTAATTCTATAAACCCACTTGCAGCCTATGAGATTTTTGTTGGGAGGGCGCGAAACCAGATCCCAGGTTTGTTGTTGGATTAATGTATCATACTCCTTGCTCATGGCATCACGTCGTTCACTTATTTTTAGAGCCTGACTTACACATGTTGGTTCGGCCGAGTAGGGAAGAGGACGTTTAGTGGTGAGGAGATATTTTGGGTTAGGCTTGAGTATTTGATTCATTCCTCTTATGACTGGGCAAGCAGGTGCAGGTAGAGGAGGCGATGTTGATGTTGGAGAGTCCATGAGAGTATGTAGTGGTGATCCTGTAAAGGAGAGTGGGGCTTGCTCAGTTGTTTGATTAGATGAGGTAGGAGTGTTTGGGATATTTGTGGTAAGAGGTGGTGTGGATAAAGATAAGGTAGAATTTTGAGGAGGAATTGTAGGAGGGATAGGTGTATGAAGATTTTGGATGATAAGGGGTGGCGGGATATAGGGAAGGTGTTGTTAATGTTGGATATTTGAGAATTTGAATATGTTGAGGTGGAAGTATAAAGATTCTGATTAAAAGGGAAGATTGATTCATGAAATACCACATGTCTTAAGAGATATAATTTTCTAGTGGGAGGCTGATAGCATTGGTAGGCATGATGCTGAGTTGAGTGACCTAGGAAGACACAAGGCATGTTGCGATTTGATAGTTTATTTGGAGAGTAAGGACGAAGCCAAGGATAACAAAGACATCCAAAAACTTGAAGATTGTGAAAATTGGGTTTTGAACAAAAGAAAAGTTCACGATGACACTTGTTATTAAGTTGAACAGTTGGCATGCGGTTGATTAAATAAACTGCCATTTGAAATGCATAGCACCAGAATTTTTGTCGGATGAAATAATTAGATAAAAGAGTGAATGCAATTTCTACTATATGGCGATGTTTGCGTTCAGCAATGCCAATGTGTTCAGGGGTGTATGGTGGACTAATATAATGAGATATTCCATTTATATTGAAATATTGTTTAAGTTTGATGTACTCTGTACCACCATCAGTGTAAATTGATTTAACTTTGTGGGAGAAAGGTGTTTCAATTTTGGAATGAAACTGAGGAAATATAACAGTTACATCAATTTTACTTTTTAAAGGATAAAGCCCTGTGTATCGAGTAAAATGGTCAATTAACAAACACAAGATAATATTTGTAGCCATTAATAGATATGATAGGAGAGGGTCCCCAAACATCGCAGGAGATAAGTTCAAGTGGTGACATAGTTTTAATGGATGAGATAGAAAAAGGAAGTTTGTGGCTTTTATTAATAGAACATGAATTACAATGTGAAATTTATTGTGTAAAGTCCTGGAAAGGCCATAGTTGGACAACATTTGAGTAAGAACTTGTTGGGAAGATGACCAAATCGAGCAGGCCAAAGGGAGATTGATGAGGCTGTAGTTGCGAGAGCAGTGGGAGATGACGGATGACTTAGATTGTAGGTGTAGAGATCACCATTACTTGGAATGCACATCAAAACCGCCCCCGTTACCTGATCTTTCACATAGAAGAAAGAAGAGTGAAATTCAACATAAGCTTTATTGGATTTGCATAATTTAGAAACATAAATAAGATTGTGTTTTGAATTAGGAACACAAAGAACATTTTTAAGGTTGAAAGTAGTAGTGGGGGTGGGAAGTGTGGTGGAGCCAACATGTGGAATTTTCAAACCTGTACCATCACCTATTTGGACTTCTTTAGGACCATCATACTCAGAATGAATATGCATATTGTTAAGATTGGTAGTGACATGATGACTGGCACCAGTGTCAAATACCCAGCTAGGTGTCGTGTTAGAGGAAGCAGATGCATTGCGAGCTGTTGGTTGGGTGCTGATTTTTGGAATTTCAGGACAGTATCTGGCTATATGACCTATAGCGGAGCAAAACTAACAGTGAGGTGGAGGTCAGTTGCCGCGTGGGTTGAAACCACAAGTTTTGCGTGACTGAGAGCCAGAGCCACGAGAAGAGTATGAAGCATTGTGGTGAGACAGTTTGTAGGAGAAATTACCGTGACCATAGGGTGGCGTTGGTATAAGTCCATCCTGTTTTGAATTTCACCGAGCAATGTTTACGATAGGCAACTATATATCAACCGACAAATATAATCGTCATGAGCCAGTAGGTGGTTGTGGAGTTCTTCAAAGGTGAAGGGGTGTTCATGTGTCCTGGTTGAGGCTGTAATATCACGGTATTCTGAGCCAAGGCCATTAAGAATACAGAGAATAACATCATCATTAGAAAGAGATTTGTCAATGACAGCAATTATAGGAGAGGGTCCCCAAACATCAGAGAAGATAAGTTCAAGTGGTGACGTAGTTTTTATGGATGAGATAGAAAAAGGAAGTTTGTGGCTTTTATTAATAGAACATGAATTACAATGTGAAATTTTATTGTGTAAAGTCCTGAAAAGGCCACAGTTGGACAACATTTGAGTAAGAACTTGTTGGGAAGGATGACCAAATCGAGTATGCCAAAGGGAGATTGATGAAGTTGTAGTTACGAGAGCAGTGGGAGATGATGGATGGCTTGGATTGTAGGTGTAGAGATCACCATTACTTGGACTGCACATCAAAACTGTAACACCCGGAATTTCACTGTAACATCCCAAAAATTAGCTACTAGGTAATTTAATAGGAGTTGAATTATTATAATGATTACAATTCAAGTTTAGAAGTGGTTAAAATCTCATAAGTGATTTCAAAGAATTTAAATAGATAGTTTAGAGTGTTTTAGGCCTAATTTCACAAAAGAGACCTCCTATGACCCAATACCAAACTTCATATGGATATTTCATAGCCAAAATGAACTTTTTTAGACTCTATGTCTTCATACTAAATGTAGATATGTCTCTTAGATTTCGACAGACACCAAATTCGTCCGAATTGGATTTTTGTAGCTCAAGTTATGACCAAATTCGTACACACTGTTCGGGTTCCAGCGCCAGAACCCTTTTTCTAAATTCTATCCCAGTTTTGACCATATAAACGTCTGTTTCATATTTTATAGTCTTCATAAAAGTTGTATATATTTCTTTTATATTTCCACCGACATAAAATTCATAATTTTTGGATATTTACAACTCAAGCTATATGCGAAATACAGAGTTGTAAGCTGGGTAAGTGGGCCTGACGCTTTTTTACATGTTTTGGGCTATTAGGGGCTCTATAAATATAATATTAACAATCTTAGGGTGCGTTTTGAACCTTAATTATTCCTATAAACTTAGAAATGGCTAAGAAGAGAAGAAAATTCAGGGATTAAGAAGAAAGAGTTGTGGAAGAGGGAGTGTAGGAAGAGGAAGATGAGGAGAACTCTTGACAAACACTAGGATTCGCTGTAGGAAACGCTTGGAGCTTCTTGAAGGTCTCAAGAAGTGAGCAACAATACAATTTCGAATCTTTTCCATGGTATATGTGTTTTTTGTGTTAACAAGGGCTTACCTATGATTTTGGGAGATTTTAATGGAGACGCATGTTGCAAATAACTAAATTCTAAAATTGGGGGTTTTGTTAAAAAGAGAAATAAATTGATTAATTGATGTTGTAATGTGCTTATTCATGTATGACGTGTTGTGATATTCATGATTGTTTGTTATTGGTGGAAATTTATATGTTCAAATTGTGGAAAATATTTTGTTACATACATGAGACATGACATATGTAAATTATAATATGTTGAATGATATTTGCCGCAATACCACCTATGATATGGGTATCGAAAAGTAATACCGCCGTAATTGGGTATCGAAAGTAACCTCGTCATATAATTGGGATGTCGAAAAAGAGCAATACCACCTATAAAGGGGTATCGAAAGTAACACCACCACACGTTGGGGTTTCGAAAAGGGAGAAATACAGTCATGTGCACATGGAAGGTATCAAATAGAAATGTCCCCGACAGGAGGGTGACGTAGAAAGACTCCTCATGAGTAGGGTGGGCAATGGGACGCCATTATCGTGTGATGTGTGAGATTTATTACATGCAGGCAAGAGACCAATTCAAGATTGAGGTCTCTGAGCCACTTGGATTAATTTTGAGATTATTTGGTATGTGGAATGTGATGCATTGAAGTGATTTGTCCTTATGCTATATATTTTTGAGTTGATTATATTATTGTTGTTATTAAGTGTATTTTAATATATATTATTTTTCACAAATTAGCGGATATCATCGACAGTTTTTCTGGTTACCGCGCCAACTGAGAACAACACTATTTTCGAAACATTTTATAACTGTATTGTTGTTCAGTGTGATTTTATATCTCATTAAAAAGTGTTGTTTTCAGAGCCCGAGGACATCGTCGTTGAGGATGCAAAGACTTGAGGAATATATCTTTTAACTTTTATGTTGGTTAGTATTGTGAGATGGATTATGGAGACCATGTAGACGTCGTTATTATTATTATTATTATCATTATTTTCTTGGGTTATAGTGGACGCCCGGTTTTGAGGCTTTTCAGTTTATTTCATTGTGTTTGATTTTTATCTTTACTTTGATAATTATTTTATTATTATGAGATTATTTTCAGACTCAAATAAATTTGCTAAATTTGTATGTTATGAATTTTACCTTTATTAAACAATTTTAAAGGATTTTACTATTTTTATGAATGAGTTACCGATGTAACGAAGGGCATTACATTCACCCTACGTTAATAAATGTTAATATGTGTTAGACTTAGCTTATATATGTTTATATATGCTTGTTATACTTGTTCTTGATGTTTAAGTTCATGTTTGGGGAAGTTTATCCATAGAAAGATTCAATCCTTTTAGAGTCCTAGTAACATGTTTCACCGTTTTGGTCATATCTTGAGTTATCGATGTCCAATTGAGGTGATCTTTGATGCGTTGAAAACCTAAGAGAATTATATACAAGTCCTATTTTATGTGTTTTGTACAATTTGGTTGTTTAGTAGGCCTAGTGCCTCAATATTTGTTTGCCTCGTGAACCGTGTAGATCCAGAAACGTGTTTTGTGTTATAATTAAGCCCAATTGTGCATAAACCGTCATTAACCTCCAAAACCACGACTTTAACCTAATGCTATATATCTAAAACACTCTAGATCAGCCTTCATTCCCTCCTCTTTGAATTCCTAACCCTTTCTCTCTAAAACTCCCTCAAAGGAACCCGTTCTTACACCGTTCTTCACTGCTTCTTGATAGGAGAACATTGCTACGAATAGGGGTTCGTTGTGCTTAATGTTTGGAAATTTAGAAAAGGTAAAATTCGTGCACTTTGTCCCTTGTGTTTATTTCTTTCAAGTTCTTGACCTTTTCCTTTTGATTTCTTGATCTTAGAGTTGAACCAAGGTGTTTCTTGTCGTTCTTGAGGTAGTAGACAAGCGTTCGTGAGAAGGGACCCTAGCGGACTTTCTTCCATTTCTTTTGAATTCAATCTTCATACCAGGTATGGGGAGAAGAATAGTATGAATATTAGGCAAGAGGGTAGCGTAAGATGAAGGGTTCCCATGACCCTATTGGTTGTTAAATGTTAATTGCTATCTTGTAAATGCCTATTTGGTATAATTGTTTTAGTGTTCATGATGAAGTATGCCAATTCATGTATGTTTTAATAATATGTTTCGCGCCATGAATAATTGGTTGAATTGGTATGTTGTTTATGCCATGAATGTTGTTGGTTTGATAATGTTGTTATGACATGAGTGAAAGTTTATTGTTTTGATGATGAAAATGCTTAATAAGACTCTAATTGGTTAAAATAGGACTCATTATTAACATGAGAATTAAATGAATAATTTCCCAAAAGTGTTCATAAAACATGGATTTAATAGTGGGAGATGAGGTTTATGCCAAATGGTTTAGTCAATGACCCTAGGATTAATTTAAGAGTGTTTAGGGAGTTTTTGGCTAAAAGGACATGATCAATCTTCCTAGACAGTACGACCACGCTCCAGGAAGCACGGTCGTGCTTAATAGGTAGCACGCCCATGCTCCCAGTTCAAATTCAAATCGGTCGCGCTGCTTAAGTACGACCGTGCATAACAGTAAGCATGCCCGTGCTGAGGGTGAGCACACCCGTGCTCCCCCAAACAGTGCAAACATGAATTAAAGAAATTAAAGGGGTGTTTCACCCCAATTGTCCCCAATGATGAAATAAGATACAAATAGAATAAATACAAGTTAGATAATTTAATTAAAGACTAATAATTAAGACAATTGAGGATAATAAGTTGGTTAAGTTGGTACCCAATTGGGTTACCGCACGTTGATATGCTCTGGTGTTTTTTGGTCAAAGTGGCCTCGATGCTTTTTGGTCGAGGTGTTGTTGAAGTTGAACCGTGGTGCTTTTTGGCCAAGGTGGTCTTGACTCATATGAGTCAAGGTGTTGATGATGATGAACTTGGGTGATGATTGGCCCAAGCGGAGGTGGTGGTTGCCCGCTTGTTTGTTGTTGTGCTCATGCATTCACGCAGTGGGGGAAGTTCAACATAGGGGAGGTCGTCCTAGAGTACGGCGATCTGGTCGTCCGCGGTGATTCACCCAAGGTTTGGTGAATCTGGCCTCCCATGGTGGTGCATCCTAGAGTATGATATGTCGGCTAACCAAGGGGTTCACCCATGGTTTGGTAAACTGTCGGCGTTGGTGCTTATTGGCCAATGTGGATATGTAACTCCGAAGTTGCCTTCCTGAGATAGTTCGGATCCACATGCATAATGGAGTAGTGGAGCAGTGTTGCACCGCATAGCATATGTTGGTTGATTAACATGTTGATATACTTATATGTTGATGCTTATATAATGTATGTTGTTTTATGCCATGTTACATGTTGTATGTTCATCTTGTTTCCTATCTCCATGCCGATGTGTTTCATATGTGTTCTTACTCCCCGTTTCTCTTCTGTCGTTTTGGTGGCTTGTATCTTTTATGCAGAGGACGACGAGCAGCCAGTTGAGGAGTGACTCTGAGGAGTCGCGACTCTAGTTAGGATTTTCAGTTGTTATAGTTTGTTTCGGCTTCAGTTTAGTTTGTATTACGTGATATTTTCCAAATTGATTATACCAGTTTCGTATGTGACATCGGGGGTTATGTTTTATCTTCTTAAAACCTTGTTATATTTTTTCTGCGTTGTTGAAACTAGTTCATGTGGTACCTTTTCTACCCGTGGACCCTTATTTATTTGAATAAATGAATATGTGTGTTTTATTTTATTTTTTATTTATCTTTAAATGCTTATAAATACATGCAGGGTGGATGGTGTCATAAAAACCGCCCCTGTTACCTGATCCTTCACACAGAAGAAAGAAAAGTGAAATTCAACATAAGCTTTATTGGATTTGCATAATTTAGTAACAGAAGTAAGATTGTGTTTTCCATTAGAAACACAAAGAACATTTTTAAGGTTGAAAGTAGTAGTGGGGGTGGGAAGTGTGGTGGAGCCAACATGTGGAATTTTCAAACCTGTACCATCACCTATTTGGACTTCTTCAGGACCATCATACTCAGAATGAATATGCATATTGTTAAGATTGGTAGTGACGTGATGACTCCCACCGGTGTCAAATACCCAGCTAAGTGTCGTGTTAGAGGAAGCAGATGCATAGTGAGCTGTTGGTGGGGTGCTGATTTTTGGAATTTCAGGATAGTATCTGGCTATATGACCTATAGCAGAGCAAAACTGACAGTGAGATGGAGATTTGCTGCGTGGGTTGAAACCACGAGTTTTGTGTCACTGAGAGCCAGAGCCACGAGAAGAGTATGAAGCATTGTGGTGAGACGGTTTGTAGGAGAAGTTAACAAGATTTTTTTTGTGCTAACTTCTAAAGTCACGGGACTTTTTTTGGGTCAAAATAATCTTTTAAATCCTAATCAAATAGACCCTATAAAAAGGGTAAAGTTTGCATGGTAGTATAAAGCTATAATGGTTTCGTAAAATTATCTCCTAATTAATTAATAAATGACCTTAAGATTGGTGAGTCCAAGTCACGCAGAAAGTGAAAGCTCGATCAAAAAGTGTTTTCCTAATGAGGATAAATTTATCACACCATTGAAATACCTTTCATAATCCTTTTTTTTTTACTGGTAAATACTAATCTTGAAAGACATCGTAGAGTGTCAACTAAATCTTAGATAAAGTTTTTATATATTTATGATCAGGTATTATCAAAATAATTGGATAAATATCAATTATGAAAGGCTAAGATAGACGATTGAATCTCTTGTCAAGGGATTAAGCACAAGAATAATTATAATGTTTTTTTTATGACAAATATCTTAATGTTAAAAGTTTGAAAAAAGAGATTATCGAATCTCTTGTGTCATGCATGTTCGATAAGAAGATAAATATCGGAAGGAAATTGGAGTTTTTCAATAAATAAAACAACCAATAATATTGAAGGGTGGGAAGAGGTTAAACTTTCTATACTAATAAAGCCACCAAAAATATTTAGGTAGCTTCTGCATTAGTTATATACTTATATATCAATATTTTGGATCGGAAATATACTGGGCATGAGAATAAAAGTTTCTTATATTTGATATAAATTTTAGAAAATTATCCTCAAACATAAAAGATGTTTGGAAATAAAATTAATAAATGAAAGTTAAAAATTCTATTCTCATATATGAAAGTGAAAAAAATATTTTTAGGATGAGATTTTTAGAAATATAATTTCTCTTTGAATAATTAAAACATTTCATAAACCAAACATCACATTGTTTTATTACCAAAAATATGATTTTCAAATAAACCAATTCCACTCAATAAAAGTATATATAATTATTAAATACGTAAAGTGATCACAAAAATGAAAAAACAATGATAAATATTTTATTTGAATTTTTAAATATAAACACGACAAAGTAGGCAATAGAAAATTAATTAAGGAATTTACATCTTCATCCTTATCAAAACTTCTCTCGTTTCCTGCCCATCGAAGCCGAAAATGATTGAATAAAATGACCGTCATGTTGTCTCATCTAATAAAAAATGCTTAGCCAAACAGAGCACTTTCTCTATACCGATTCACCTCAATGAAAGGTTCACAAACCATATTAAACTTGTTTGTTCAATTGACGGTGCAAAACATTATTATAAAATTGTTGATATATGTTAATTTCGGCAAATAGTTCAACAATATCAATATGATGTAAAAAGAAGGATATTTCAAGAAAGTAACCATGCTGCTGATGCTCTTATTGGCCGCCACTAATTGATGGACTTCGGCTTCGATCTGCTTGCAAGTCACCTCAGAGTTTGGCTGATTTTCTTTGGGATGATTTAGCTGAATCTCATTGTTAAGGATGAAATTTTGGATTTTTGACATATGTTTTTTCAACAGGCTGATGAGAGAATCAGAGTGATGACTAAGATTTTTTAAGTATTGAAATTGTTTAGTTGACAAGACAAGAACATAGTCTGATTAAATGGGAGAATTCGATAGACGGATTCATGATGAAGCAAAAGAGGAAATATAACTAGTCAAAAGAGAAAAAGTGAAGAAATTAGCTAAGTCCATGATCCGACAAAAAGTTATCAATACAAGTTGTCAAGAAGCCAAACCGTCAAAGACAATCAAGTTGACACGGAGCAGTTCAAGGAATTGAGCAGTTACCAAAGTTGTTTGACAAGCAGTTCAAAATTAAAGTTTAGAAACTGCCAAGATACGTGGCAGTCATTAAGATAGGAAGTTAGTAATAAGTAGTTACTTTATTTGCCTATAAATACTTGTAAACACAATGTAAAAAGGGGTCAGTTACTTGATACAAATCCTACACATCTCGATCACACAGCAGATTGACGGATAACATTCAAGTATTCCCTTCACCCTTCTTATTTCAATTCAATATGAAAACCCAGTACAATACTGGTTATGTCTTTCAAGTTCTTCACTTGTTCTTCATTATTTTCTGTATTCCTCTCAAATTATTCTTCTAATTTCTTTTACTTTTCGCAAGTAATTTCTATTCTTAGATTTTATTTTACTTAACCTTTCTTTTCAAGACTTTTGTCTCTTGTTCGTTATAAACTTAGTTCGATTAGGAAGTTATTTTCTACAATAGAAACTACCTTCATCTTTTACCTTTCATTATTTACGATAATTTTAAACACCATTTTCAAACTCATACTTGTTATAGCATCAAGTCCTTGCCAGTATATTACTAGATTTGACTAACTTGTCAAATTCATACTTGGCAGACAGTTCACACATATTCTTGACGATATTACCGCATAACTCGTAGGTCTAACACTCGTTTGATCTTCAATTAGTTGTCACGAAGGAATATTTGTCAAGAACCAAAAAACCACGTTAACAAATTGGCACGTCCGGTGGGACGAGTTTAGAGTAACTCGTATAGTGTCACGAACTCTGACATACAAATTTATTGTATGCGTCTACGGAGTGGGAGAGTGATTCAAACGTCATCTAATTCCCAAAGCTATGAATATGAGTGGTGCAAGTGATGCAGGCGTAGTCAGCACTAACGTCATTGTGTCAACGGTGGATGCTAATCCTATAACCACTGTTGCGCCAGTTGATAATATTCCTGCAACCATGGCTAATGCTACTAATGCAGGAAATAATAGCATTAATAGTTTAGTGGCGAGAAGAGACGTTTCCTATACTCAAGTTGTCAATAAGTTTGACGAAGTTGGCCAAGGAACACTCCCGTCACCAACTTCCCCAGTTTCACAACAAATAAATCCGCCAACTACCGGATTGTCTCCACAAAGTGTTGTGAATTCAAACCCAAGAGGGACTACGCAACCTCTGCCACAACCTTTGTATGAAATGCCTTACGGTTCGACCACTGTCAACTCAAATACCCCATTTGCATACATACCATATCCAAATGGAGTAACGATGGCCGCCCATACATCTGGACAGGCAGGACCGTCAACCGAGGGGTAAATCCCCAGTCAAGCGAATGGGATAACAGGGTCAGTGGTGATGACCCATACTCGACAAGAGAGACCAGTAGTAAGGCCACAAGTATCCCTATTTAGACAACCCCCGCAAAATATTGTTGATCTGTCAGAGGCTACATTAGCCAATGTTCGACAACAAATTGATTCTAGTAACTTTGACATGGTGAATACATTTACTCAGCAAATGGGTACAGTGATTATGCCATTGATGGAAAATACGAATAATGCATGCTTGACATTAGCAAATGAGATACGTAGGTTAAATAGAGCCTTGGGCGTGTTAGCCCCAGACGATAACCAAAATGCCAGTAGAAATCCCAATAGAAATGTCAATAGGAATGTCAACCAGGGTCAGAATAACCAACCACAGGTTGAACAACCACAAATTATCCAACTTGACGGATCCGAACAAGATGACGAGCGGCCACAGCCCCATAGTCGAGTCCCTTTGAGACGTGGAAATGTACATATTCTACAACCAGAGGAAGACAAAGACTTTGTCATAAACCAGGGTGCTCTTGGAGCGCTTCGTCAAAATGTTCTAAACCAGAATGTTAACCAAGTTGTTGAGCAAGCATTGAATAGGTTTGGTTTTAATATAGGTTATGCCAATCAACCATTTTTTGCATCGACGTTTCCTGATTGGGTCCAACAGGCAGAAATGCCTCGAGGATACAAAATACCCAAATTGTCAAAATTCTCGGGGGAAAGTGGAGAATCAACTGTTGAGCACATTGCCCAATATACGATCAAATTAGGAGACTTGGCTTTAGAGGAGGGACTAAAAATGAAGTTCTTAAATAGTTCATTAACTAAGAATATTTTTTCTTAGTTTTCAACCCTGAGACCTAATTCCATACATTCCTGGAATCAATTAGAGAGGAGCTTTCATGATCAATTCTTTAGGGGTGACCTAAAAATTGTGTTGACAGACTTATTTGGCATTAAAAGAATGAATAACGAGTCTGTCGATGATTACATTGCCCGATTCCGTCAAATGAGGAGTCGTTGCTTCACCCCTATCTCTGAGGCAGAAATAGTGAAGATTGCTGCCGAGGGTCTAGATTATCACATTAGGAAGAAATTGATCAACCAACACCTAAGTGATCTTGCCCAGTTGGGTGACAAAGTCCGACAAATTGAACAATTGGAGACCGAAAAGGTTTTCAAGCAGAGGAAATTCCTCAAAAGAGAAAAGATTAATTTTGTCGGATGTAGTGATTCCGACGAAGAGGGCAATAATTTTGAAGAATATGAGGTAGACTATGTTGAATTGAAAACTGGTCCCCCTTATACATGTCAAGCCTTGAGGCTTGTAAGGGCCAGAGAAAGGATTCCTTTCATCAATAAGAAAGTGTATACATTTGACGTGACCAAAGTCGACCAAATATTTGACATACTGCTCCAAGATAAGCAGTTAAAGTTGTCAGATGATCATAGGCTATTGAAAGCCCATGAAATAAAAGATCGGAAGTACTGTAAGTTTCATAATACTTTTGGTCATGTAACTAACGACTGTATGCATTTCAGGGACATCATTCAGAAAGGTTTGACAGAAGGAAGACTAAAGTTTTCAGACAAGAAAGCAGACATGAAGATTGATACAGAACCATTCGATCCTGAAGTTAACACAACTGACCGCCAAGTCCCTATGGGAATAGGCATGGTCAATATAAGAGCTAGACAGAATATTTAGATGGACCTGACGGATTCATTTGATATCTATCCAAAGCCAGGGGAACCGCTTGTCGATTTCATGACACGCAAGAAATCTGGTAGCATATTTAAAGTTTGCCCAAGATGTGAAGAATTTTATGACGATGCTGCTGCCAAGAAGGCCAGGGGGCAGAAAACGCCATCATATCACCCACAAGAAAGAACTGAGTCTCGTGATGGTAATAGTCAAGGCAGGTTCTCACACCCGAGCAGCCATGTTGGGCCTAACAATGTGCATAGAAGTGATACGCATGTTGTCAACAGGCGGACAGGTAGTAGTCAGCAACATACGTATCAGTCAAGACCCAGACAAAATAACGCTGGAGGTTGGCTTGATGAGCCAGTCAGAGAATCAGTGGGAAGTAACAAGTCCGTCGGTGGAGGGTTCAATTCCATCAAGACTAGGAAGTCCCCTGTCCAACGTAATGGTGGATCGATGGGTAAGAAATTCTGCAATGGCCTGTTATCCCGAATTACGAAAGCAGAAGTGGGTCAGAAGAAATAAGTTCAACAATCGTAATCCACCCTTCTGGAATGAGGATTACCGAAGGGGGCAATTAGCTCAGAACACTCAGTTGACAGGACCTGCTTTGTCAGGACCGTCGAATCAGTCAGCTATATCTAAGAGCCAGAAGAGAAGACTGCAAAAGCTCCAACAGGCTCAAAAGAAAAAGCTTGCCAAGCAAGGGGACATCGTTATAAAGGAATTACCTTCACAGGATACTGGTTGCTTGGTGGCAGTGGCTGACAATATGGCTGACAAGAGTGGAGATGTCAAAATGAAAAGCGTGATAGAGGCTCAGCAAATGGAAGTTGACATGAGGGTGCATGTTAATCAGGTCAGGCCGAATAAGCCTGTGTCGCAGGTCTATGTAGAGAAGAAAAAGGCCTTAGAGATGGCATCACCACCAAAAAATCCACAGGCAAATGGCCTGTCAGTTTGGTAGACATGGAAAAGGTTGCGGGGCTCGAGAAGGAGGTTGATGCAAGAGTGCAAGAACAACAGTTGGCAACGTTCAAGCCTGAATGCGACTTGACCAAAGAAGAATTGTGTTTCGATGTTGTCATCGAAGCATTGGATGATCCAAATGATGACATAAACATCAGTAAAGACATGGACACGGATAGCCAAAATGAAGATCTAGATGATATCATTAAGACATTAGACAACTGTGGTGCAGGGATGCCTGACCTCTGTGAGATAGGTCAGGATCAGATGACGAGGGTGATTTAAGAAGAAATCATGGAAGAATGGTTGGAGGTGCATTCTGGGATGAAGATCCAGAAAACGAAATCATACTGGAACCAGGTATGAGAATGAAGATAGGATTGATTTCATTCGTCCCAGCAGAATATGAGGGATATCTCGAAGTTGACTTCTCTGACGATGATGATTTTGTCAACAATGATAGAGATCAAGGTGATTTTTGGATGTACGTTTAAGAGAACTTGGTTACTGTATTCGACAATGTAGCCCAGTTAGAGAAGCCCACCGATGAGCAAAGAAACCATTTGAGGCCTTTGTATGGAAAGGTCATAATAGATGGAAAACCTACCAACAGGGTTTTAATTGATAGGGAAACTGCTGTGAATCTTATGCCAAGAGCAATGTTCAAAAAGCTAGGGAAGGATCAGTCGGATTTAATTCCGACAGATATGGTCGTCACTGATTTCAGTGGCAAAACTTCTGTCAGATGGTGTCATTTTGTTGAATATTCAAGTTGGCACCGTCAAAAGGATGACAATTCCCACCAAGTCAAGCTACAACCTATTACTTGGCAGGGATTGGATTCATGCTGCGGGAGCAATTCCGTCAAAAGTGCATCAGAAAGTAATCTTGTGGAATGCTCAAGATCAGGTAGAAATAGTCGAAGCAGATGACAGCGCTTGTTATGCTCAGCAATTACATGTTGATTTCAAGGTATATTCACCAAATGCCAGACCTATAATTGCCAACGAAGGGTCATTGACAAGGATGCATTGGAAGAGAGTCTTCTCAGTCAATTTGGCGTTAAGATAAAGGAAGAGGCCGACAAATCTCAGCCAAATTCCAACAATGAGCCTTGAAATACAACTGAGAAGATTGTCGGCCTATCTGGCCGACAAAGAAGTACACACTTCGGAAACTGTGTTAGCGGATTGTATCATTGACGACGACCCTTTGGGTTTTGAAAAGGGAGCCGAAGTTAAGCAAAATGTGGAAGTGGAAGATCTCTTGGAAGAAATAAACTTAGGTACGGAGGAAAAGAAGAGGCCTATCTTTGTGAGTGCTTTTCTTCTAGAGGATTACAAACAAAAACTTGTCAGACTAATTGCAGAGTATAAAGATTGCTTCGCATGGGACTATGATGAAATGCCTGGTTTAAGCAGGGATCTTGTCGAACACCAGTTACCACTCAGGGAGGATTGCAAACCTGTCAAACAGGCGAGTAGAAGATTTGCCCCAAAGGTGGTGCATAAAATCAAAGAGGAAGTAGAGAGACTGCTTAAAGCAAAGTTCATTCGAACAACCAGGTATGTCGATTGGCTTTCTAACGTAGTTCTTGTTATTAAAAATAATGGGAAAATAAGAATATGCAAAGATTTTAGAAATCTAAATACTGCTACCCCTAAAGATGAATATCCGATGCCAATAGCCGACATGCTTTTCGACTTAGCATCAGGAAATGAAATTTTAAGTTATATGGATGGCCATGCAGGTTATAATCAAATCTTTATAGCCGAAGAAGATGTGTCAAAGAATGCCTTCAAGTGTCTAGGAGCAATTGGGACATATGAATTGATTGTCATGCCTTTCAGTTTAAAGAATGCAGGAGCCACCTATCAACGAGCAATGAATACTATTTTCCATGATGTGATTGGGAAATTTATAGAAGTATACATTGATGATGTGGTTGTCAAATCAAAAACTAAAGATGACCACTTAGAGCACCTGAAGCAATGGTTTGAAAGGATGAGAAGACACAACCTCAAAATGAACCCAGAGAAATGCAGCTTCGGAGTATCGGCTGCCAAATTCTTGGGCTTTTTAGTTCATAAGAAAGTAATCGAGGTGGACAAAAATAAAGCCAAAGCAGTTATGGAAGCCGCAACACCGACAAATAAGAAGGAATTAGTCCTTCCTAGGAAAGGTTAACTTTCTGCAGAGGCTTATATCGAATTTGTCGGGAAGAACAAGAGTATTTGCACCATTGGTCAAGTTGAAAGTAGAACAAAGTTTCGTATAGGAATCTTGTCACCAAGAAGCTTTTGACCAGATCAAGCAATACTTAGTCAATCCACTGGTCATGATGCCTGCTATGCCTCGTCGACCGTTGAAGTTGTCCATATCAGCATCTGAAGATACTATAGGATGTCTCATTGCCCAAGATGACTATGACAATGTCGAAAGGACCGTGTATTATCTAAGCGGAGTTCTCAATGATGCCGAGAAAAGGTATAGTGCTATAGAGAAATTATGTCTAGCATTGTATTTTTCATGTACCAAACTCAAATATTATATGATGCCTTGTAATGTATTAGTAATTTCTAAGACTGATGTAATAAAGTATATGTTGTCAAAACCAGTCCTTAATGGGCGTATTGGTAAATGGACCGTTGCTTTGTCGGAATATTCTTTACAATACGTGCCAGTCAAAGCTGTCAAAGGTCAGGCAGTTGCCGACTTCTTGGTAGAACATCCAGGATTGGATGTGCCGGAAATAAACTTTGTCAGTTTAAAACCTTAGAAACTTTACTTTGATGGATCAAGGCATCAAGGAGGTAGTGGAGTAGGAATCTTAATCGTGACTCCACAAGGAACTCCTACTGAGTTCATGTTTGAGCTTAAGTATCCATGTTCTAACAATGAAGCTGAGTATGAAGCTTTGATTGTTGGATTAGAGATACTAATGGAGATGAAAGCACGAGATGTGCATATCTTTGAGGATTCTCAGTTGATTATTAAACAAATTACCCAAGAATACAAGTGTGTCAGTGATAACTTGACCAAATATTGCATTATAGCAAGTAAGTTAATGAGAAAATTCGATAATGTAGTTGTTAAGCATATCCCCAGGGAATTGAATCAAGAAGCTAACGAGTTAGCCCAAATGGTGCTGGGGTACAAGATATCTCAAAAGACCTTGTCAGGATTAATGGAGATTAGAGAATTATTATATCCACAGGAAGAAAGAGATGTCTTAGTCAATGATGTAATCCTGCCGAATGACTGGAGGTTGCCAATAATTGATTATTTGGAAAATCCAAGTCAAAATGCAGATAGATGGATAAAATATACGACATTGAATTATACTATGCAAGGTGGACTACTACATAGAAGATATGTTGACGGAACTTTACACAAATGCTTAAGTGAGCAAGATGCTTATTTAGCTTTGTCAGAGGTTCACGAAGGTATATGCGGAGCCCACCAAGCAGGTGAAAAAATGAAATGGGTACTTCGACGAAGTTTGTATTATTGGCCGACTATGGTGAAAGATTGCATTTTGTTCGCCAAGTCTTGTGAGCAATGCCAGAAACATGGCCAAATACAAAATATCCCATCCAATGAATTACATTCTATTGTTAAGCCTTGGCCATTCAAAGGATGGGCCTTGGATTTAATTGGCCAAATACATCCTTCTTCGACGAAAGGACATCAGTTCATTTTAGTTGGAGTCGATTATTTTACTAAGTGGGTGGAAGCAGTTTGCTTTAAAGCAGTCACTCAACTAGATGTAATTAACTTTATTTAAAATTACATTGTTTGTCGGTTTGGAATACCACAAACCTTGACAACTGACCAAGGGTCATTTTTTACTGGTAAGAAGATTGTAGAATATGCAAGTTCTAGGCATATAAAGATGCTAACATCTACCCTATACTATGCACAGGTCAATGGTCAAGTCGAGGCTGCAAATAAAATTATCATTGGCCTCATTAAAAAGCAGGTGGGTTGAAAACCTAAAAACTGGCATAACACCCTTGATCAAATACTTTGGGCATATAGGAGTTCACCTCGATAGTCGACGGGGACATCGCCATTTAGGTCAGTATACGGGCATGATCCTGTGTTACCTATCGAAATTAATCTTCAATCAACTCGTATTCAAAGGTAAGATGACTTGCCTGTCGACCAATATTGGAATGCAATGTTGGATGAATTGGACGAATTAAGTGATGAAAGGCTGGTTGCATTGGAAAATTTGATTTGACAAAGAAAGAATTTCAAAATTCTATGACAGTCGAGTTAAATTTAAATCATTTAAAGTGGATGATTTAGTATGGAAAGTTATTTTGCCCATTAGTAAACGTTGCCAGGAATATGGTAAGTGGTCACCAAAATGGGAAGGACCATTTAAGATTTCCAAAGTATTTTATCGAAATGCTTATGCACTTGTCGATGTCAATACGAGCCTAAGAATTAATTCAATTAATGGCAAGTATTTGAATAAATATAAACCGGTAATGCTGGAAGTAAAGATTAACAAAAAGTGAAAAGAAATGGGAATATTTTATTCGCTAACTTGGCAATATAACCATACATTGTCAAAAGTACAAGTTGTCAAGTATTTGGAAAAAGTACAAATTGTCAAATGAGGTTAACTTATTCCTAATAGGTGACTAAGAGCCCACAACTCTGATGAAATTAGCAGATTTGTGTTGTTGACGCCGGCAAGTGTACCGGGTCATCGCAAGTAATAAAATAAACACGGTAAGTAATTACCGAGGTTGAACTCAGGGATTGGGCTACCAATTCGACTAATCCGCGGGAAATCCGATACGTTTGGTCAAGTTACAGAAGGTGGTTGAGAGAGAAGATAGGATTGAATTCAATTTAACAAATCTAATAAAATAATTAACTAAAAATCTGAAATTAAAATATCCAAGGTCTCAAATCCACCTACCCAATCATGTATAGTACCCAAGTGATGATGAATTCCTCCCTAAGTTCAATTACAATGTCAACCGGGACCCCCAAATTCTCCTATATCCACTGTCGTGCTCAATAGGACGTATTCGATGATTGGATTAATTACTTGCAGGTCTCATAACCCTAATCTCAAATTCTATTAATTCTTGTTCCCTATAAGGTTGCACTAATCTCCTAAATCCACTGTCGTGCTCATTATTCGATTAGTGATACCAATCCAAGTTCTAAAACGCGAATCGCCGATCGGCCTCAAACACGTTTAACTAGTTAATCACGCAACACATATGATCAACACAATCAAATCAGAATTGGAAAACATGTATTGAGAGAAGGGGAGAAAATCATACATCACATGAACGCTATACCGCCATGGGCGGCTTCATTGATCCCTCGGACGAGGGGATTAGTTCCTCATGCTCATAGACAAACAATCGGACTTAACCACCATCGTAAAATAAAAAGAAAAGAGGAGACGCAGCTCCAAAGAGAAACAAGGATTCGTAACTACTGATCTAAACTAGTGGAAAAACCTCCTCCCTAATCTTATCTGAAACAGCCTTTAAATAAGGATTCTGAATCTTGCTCACTCGCGGGGCGAGCACTCCTTCGCGAGGCGAATTTTAGTATTGGCGCGCTTTCAAATTTGGATTTTCGCGAGGCGAGGGTGTGTTCGCGGGGCGAGTCTTCCAACTTCAATCTGTCACAGCCGTGACCTTCATCACGGCTATGCCGTGATGGTCTCTGTCTTCCAGGGTCTTCAGGTTCTCGCGAGGCGAGCTGTCTCTTGCGGGGCGATACTTCAAACCTAAATCTGTCACAGCCGTGACCTTCATCACGGCTTTGCCGTGATGGTCTCTGTCTTGCAGGTCTTCAGACTCTCGCGGGGCGAGATGAGTCTCGCGTGGCGAACCAGAGTGATGACTGTTGCTGCTTCAGTTGATGTTCAGGCTCGCGAGGCGAGAATCCACTCGCGAGGCGAGTATCTCCAGAAGTGCTTTTTCCACCGCTTCTTGGCCTTCCTTGACTCCCGGAGCTTCACTTATTGACCTGAAAACACCAAAAGCAACCAAAAGCATAATTCTATCCAAAATAAGCTAAAAACTACACAAAAGACGCAAAACGAGTCAAAGTCCAACTTAGGAACAAAACAAGGCAAATTTGGGCGAAAACGAGAGTGAACTCGACTAATTGGCACATAAACCCTAGTTCATCTAGTCATAAAACTAGATAAGCCAGAGGCTTATCAATTTGTCTATCCACTCTTCCACAATGCAACAGTGTAATCTAATTTGTTGAGGCTTCATTCCCCCTTTGATGAGATTTCATCTGCTTCATATGTTGAGGGTGCGCAGAGTGTAAAAAAAAAATCTGGCATGAGCAGATCTAACCATCATTCAATCCAGAAGGTGGTTGTTGCTTATGGTGAAGTCAGAACAACACCAGGGGAGATAACCACCCCTGAGAAGAAGATGATGAAACTGGAAACAGATGCACCCGTTCTGTTTCAAGTCTACTCTAACCAAAGGTGGGCAACGGTGGTCAGCTCTAGTGGTTAAGTTGGTTGTTGATCTCTATCATGCCCATTACGTTGGTTACTGGTCTTTAGTTAGAAAACGACCATCAAGATAGAGACCTTGACTCTGAGCTTCAAAGGTTATAAACCCAGGCTCCCATGGAGGAAGCAAGAAGAATAAAGGGGAGTTTGTTTCTGATAAGAACATGGCTTACTTGAAGTAATGAGTTTCAAGTTTAGAAATGTTAAGAGTTACAAACCTCACTATTTATAACCGATGGGGGGAGACAAGAAATTAAATGCAAGATATTTTTCGATGTTTTGAAACTCATCACAACATTAATTATAATTTGAATAGAGATGAGTTACGAAACTTATTGGAAAAAAGAAGTTACATTAGACGATGAATAAACATGCAGGTAAACCAAGAGTCATTCTCATTGAATAGACAATAAAAAAAAAGTGTCAGAACTACAGAATTTGGCTGACAAAAGAAAATTACAATGATTGATTCTTGTTCAAGTTGACGTCGAGAGACAATTGGTCCCATTCAAAAGTAAGATTAGCTTTGTCGGCAATTGCGGCATCATAGTCAGGCTATAGAGCACGAAGTTTGCCAACCATAGTTTTAGCTCTTTGGCCAAGTTGGACAGATTCGTCATCAATAGCCTTCACTTTGTCTTTGCTCTTTTCCAGAGCCTTGTCAAACTTGTCGCATTTTTGATCTGTCGATTCAATCTCTGCCAGCAATATTTTCCAATATTCCAGAAGGGATTCTTTGGTTCAAGTGCCTGTCAAGATGAGGTCAAGCTCTTTTTGTTTAGAAGCCTCCAAATCTTGGAACTTGGCAAAGAGGTTATCCTTAATCTTTTCCTCCTCTTCATAAGAAGGAATGACAGAGGACATTTTCTCTAACGTTTGAGAGAAATGTTCCCAAAATTTGTAGATCGAAGGAACTGAGTGCGGCCCGACATAGGAAGATTGGAATGAAGAGGAGTAATCTCTTTAATCAGTCTTGACAACTCTTGTTGAATGTTAACATCAGAGCAATGAGTGTTAAAAGAGTTGTCAAGAAGAGTTGTCAAATCATGCATAAGATTGATGACTCGAGAGTCACTGGAGTCGTACTGGGTTGACGAAGAGTTGGCAGAAAAGGTAGATTCTTTCCGGCTGACCTCTGCCAACATGTTGATCCAAGTATTGGAATGAAGAGCAGGCTTAGGCTTAGGAGATTTAGTAGTTAGAAGTCTGACTGGCGGTGGAGGAATAGCAATGGGCACTGATTCTGCTAATAATATCAATATCCTCATCAGGAATTTTGATGATGGAAGTCGCTTCGACTGGTTGGTCAGCTACAGAAGTTGAAGTCTGAGCAGTCAGCTCAGGTTGTTGAGAACTGGGGGGCATTTCCTGAATGGATTTAGAGCCTATAGGATCTTTTGTCAGAACTTCATCCTCAGGAGCCAAGTGCTCTAAATTTTCTTCAACCTACAAAAGTAAGAAAATCAATGAGTCAGAATTAAAATAATTAAATCAAGGGAGATTGCAAACAAATTGCCTTGTACCTCTGGATTAGGAAGATTTCTTGGTTCGACAATTTTGTTAACAATTTCCCGGATGGTCATTAAGTCATCACCTTGGGAAGTTTTTTCCTAATGAAAGAAATAGAGTGAGACATAAATGTAATATATATGAAAAAAGTGACAGGATGATGAAAATTATACCATATTGGAGTCTGAAGACACCAAATCAATATCCACGCCTGCTTCCTAAGCCTCTTCAGTAGGTTGGACAACTTTTTTTCTGTCAAAGTGGAAAAGAAATTTAGAGATTATGGATAAATCTGTTTACTCCGACAAACCAGTCATAAGGATTAAAGCTTTACCTTGTACTGATCAGAAGGAGGATTGTTGGATGAACCAGCAATGGTGTCTTTGGGTTTGGTTGAAGTCTTGACAGCATCAGAATCTGCTGAGATAGAAGAACTCTTGACAGATTTTGATCTCTTGGAGGGAGAATCGGAGACTGGAGCTTTTCCTTTTCTTTTCTTGGTCCCTCTAGTAGTTTTAGTCTTAGGGACAGGAACTTTGGCCAATCGTGATCCTTTCTTGGCAGTCTTGGTCTTCATAGGGATCAAGTCATCATCCTCATCACCGTTATCTTCAGATACTTCTTCTGCTGACACGTCAGCCTTGGATTTCCCAGGAAGAGGTTTGTCAAGAGGAACAATTGTCAATGAAAACACGAATAAGTCAACTGTCAGCGAAGAAGAAAAGAAAATAGATACTTGTTTGACTAATAAGTACATGGGTCATCAGATTGAAGAAACCGACGAGTGAAGGTGACTGGATTTGGCTTTTCAAAGGGGTCAACATAAGCACTTACGCTCTCTAGAAAGATTAAGTTATCTCCCTCCGTCGTCTTCTTTGGATGTGAATCAATTGAACAAAACGGGACACAAGGAATAGGCACAGGGTCAGGGAAAGAAGCCTTTAAGCTGTCAAAATATTCTTTAGTCATATTTGGGATTTCCCGATATTTGGCAAGCCTTTCAGTTTCCCTGTTATCATGCTTCCTTTTGGCTTTAGCTAAAACACGATTGACATGACGAACCATATCATATGGTCTCATAGGATTCCACTTGATTTTGTAAAATTTCTCGAAAGCTCGAATTTCTTTCCGAAGTTCACCTTGAGTTTTTGATGCCGGATCCTGTTCCTGCATAGAAGAATCATCACCATTACCAGCAGCTTCTTCAATTCGAATCAAGCAAGCTTTTAGACTTGGATGATAATTGGAATAATAACCATTCCACCAGTCAAGAAAGCTTTGAGTTGTTCCATGAAAGATAGAAAATGGGACAATCTGTAAAAAGGTCCTGCGAGCTTTATCTTCTTCATTGATGGCCATAATATCTTCATATGTTGGGGCCATGGCATTGATAAAATGCTCATCCGGGTTTGATGAGTAAGGAACAGGAATGGATTGACAGAAACCAAGCTGACAAGCAGTGGTATTGGGTAAATGGAGGTAGATTCGATGGGTTTTAAAACCAGGACCATCGACAAAAATAACTCTTTGACAAAGAAAATTGGCCCAAATTGATTCATTGGATTTGGATATAGTGGTACTCATCTTGGTAAACCACTCTAGACCATACTTTCGGTCAACAAAAGGGGTAAATTGACCTTTGAAGAAGTAGACGAAAGAGAATGGAAAGTTTTGAAGTAGAACGTGAAATTGGCAATCTCATCTCTTGACAAAGATTCAACAGAATCATAACAAAGATAAGAGCCATAAGTGTCAACCGACATGTCCACGGGAGCTTTATAAGAGAATCGACGCTCTAAAACAGCATGCAACCACAATTGGAGAAGCCAAAGAGGACCTCCTATGTTAGTTTTCTTTTTCTTGGATCGAACAGTGTCAACTAACATGCTCATACTGTCATAGAGATTGGCCAAAACGCATTGGCCTAATGCTACCCTCTTGCCAGTAGCAAGAAGATTGGCAAGAGGAACATAAGAAGCAATTAAAGTAGCAGACTTGCTACAGAAGACATAAGCACATAGGAAAAGAAATAAAAAAGCTACATGCTCAATGTCTATCACAGGTTCTTTGTCTCTGTCTCTAAAATCTGTTATGTATTTGGAGAAAGAACATTTTGGGACATAGACATCAATTTGTCTTTTGACTTCGACACTAGAATGCATAGCAGGGTCATCTAGACGAAGGCCCGTAATAGTTGACATGTCGAATAGGGTTGGACCCATCATTCTGTATGGGAAATGGAAATTGTTAGTGGTTTTGTTCCAGAAAACGATCGACGCCCTTATCAGAGAAAAATCTACTAGTTTGAGATGGCGAGAAAGCTGAATAAACTCAAAGATTCCAGCCACTTCCCACACATCACGTTTTTTGGCTTGGACTCGGTCAATCCAACTAATGTAAGCATTAAATCGGGGTAGCAGGGGGCATTCTAAAAATCCTATCACTCTTTTTAAATGCATGAATAGGGAATGAAGTTGATGAAGCTAAGATAGTTTCGTCTGGACTATTGCAAGGAAAAGAATCACGAAAGTCCTCATGGATTTTGCTCTGGGCAACGAGAGGACCCAAGAACGCAGCAGGTGGGTTCAGAGACATAAAAGAGTCATGAACAGGGTAGATTACCTTAGATTCCTGCCATAGTTCTGATTCGTCCAAGATTGGATCTTGAACTACCGCCCTAGGAGCAGCAACCGAAGCTTGGGATGCTGAAGTTGAAGTTTTAGAGGTAGTGGCCATGGAAGTCAAACGAGATGGCGAAGAGGAAGGGTTCTTTATGAAGAAGAAAGGACTTTCAGGGAGAAAGAGAAAGCAAGGGAAATAAGAGAACATTAGACGATGATGTGATGGAAATTTAAAGAAAGTGGGAGTTGGTGGTTCGATTTCCAAGATAGCTACAACGTTATCATTATCCCTATTAAGTAGGGATATGATTAAGTTGATAAGATTTAATTACTGAAGTTAAGCTCAGAATTAAAAGATCTGTTAAGGATTTGAAAATTCAAATTTTGTTATTCTTTCGGATAAAGCCATCGAAAAGAAAAACTTGGGGGCATCTGTTAAGGATGAAATTTTGGATTTCTGACAGTTGTTTTCTCGATGGGATGACGAGAGAATTGGAGTGATGACTAAGATTTTTTAAGTATCGAAATTGTTTAGTTGACAAGAAAAGAACATAGTCTGGTAAAAGGGGAGAATTCGACAGACGGATTCATGATGAAGCAAAAGAGGAAATATAACTAGCCAAAAAGAAGAATTATCAAAAGAGAAAGAAAGTGAAGAAATTGGCTAAGTCCCTAATCCGACAAAAGGTTATCAATAAAGTTGTCAAGAAGCCAAACCGTCAAAGACAATCAAGTTGACACGGAGCAGTTCAAAGAATCGAGCAGTTACCAAAGTTATTTGACAAGCAGTTCAAAATTAAAGTTTAGAAACTTCTAAGATACGTGGCAGTCATTAAGATAGGAAGTTAGTAATAAGTAGTTACTTTATTTGCCTATAAATACTTGTAAACACAATGTAAAAAGGGGTCGGTTACTTGATACAAATCCTACACATCTCGATAACACAGCAGATTGACGGATAACATTCAAGTATTCCCTCCACCCTTCTTATTTCAATTCAATATGAAAACCCAGTACAATACTGGTTATGTCTTTCAAGTTCTTCACTTGTTCTTCATTATTTCCAGTATTCCTCTCAAATTATTCTTCTAATTTCTTTTACTTTTCGCAAGTAATTTCTATTCTTAGATTTTATTTTACTTAACCTTTATTTTCAAGACTTTTGTCTCTTGTTCGTTATAAACTTAGTTCGATTAGGAAGTTATTTTCTACAATAGAAACTACCTTCATCTTTTAAATTTCAAAGTTACCTTTCATTATTTATGATAATTTTAAACACCATTTTCAAACTCATATACTTTTTATAGCATCAAGTCATTGCCAGTATATTACTATATTTGACTAACTTGTCAAATTCATACTTGTCAGACAGTTCATACCTATTCTTGATGAGATTACCGCATCACTCGTAGGTCCCACACTCGTTTGATCTTCAATTAGTTGTCACAAAGGAATTTTGGTCAAGAACCAAAAAACCACGTTAATACCCTTTGCATCGTGGTGGTGTGAAAGCTTTTTTGTTTTCCTTAAACAGTAAAGATATTTGGACACACAATTTAGACATCTTGTATAGACACTGTATAATTTATAAATGTCTTGAGAGTGATGAAATACATTATGAGAGAGAAGAAAACAAAAAATATAAGTGGGAAGATGTACTTTTATACGGTGTTGGACACCATTTTTACGTACAAATATCATTCAATACTCTTCCTTAAAATAATGTTGGGTGGTTTTTCATCCTTTGTTTATTTAAATAATTAATTTTTTTATAGACATTTATAAAATGAATTATATATAAAAGGATGTTGAGTTGGCTTTATTTTTTTTTAATCGGATGTCCCGATCTATAATCCGACTTGGTATTGTTTGGAGCAAAAAAAGGAAACAACAAAAAATGTGTCTTAAAGAACGTGTTGTTAGCATTTTTCCTCTAAAGGCTATATTATTAGACATTTTACTCCTTGTGATTTGATTCAACAACACACTGTCACACATGCACAATAAATTTGACACTTTACCCCATCGTGTGTTGACTTAAAATAATGTCTCTTTTATTATAAAATTTGACATTTTATTTAGAGATGAAATCATCCCCATCTCTAATTCCATCTTCATTAGATTTGAAATTTAAGAAGAAGAAAAAAGAGCCACCAAATATCCATTTTAATATATATATATATATATATATATATATATATATATATATATATATATATATATATATATCAATACGCTCAGTATAACACTTCTTCAGAACACACTCTTTATTAACGAATGTATTTCATGTGAGACTCGCCTAATAATCCCATGTGATTTAATGGCTCCTACATGAAATCTACCAAATAATAAAGAGGGTGTCAAGAGTGTGTTGTTAGCATTTTTCTTAGATAAATGATAGTTTTGGTAACTTAATTAAAAGCTTAAAACATTCCAACTTTTACTTACAACGTAAACCATTTTTTTTTTTAGATTACCATGTCATTGGTACGAAGTATCCACCATCGTAAACACTGACTAATCTTCGTCTGGTGATCTGGATGACATTTAAGGATTGTCCCTCTCAATCAGATTTTCTTCTTACACTTTTTTTTTGATTTGTTTTGGGGGTTGGGTAGTTCAAGTGGTTTGAGTTAAGGGTAAAAGGAGTAGGAGGCCCAATGTTCAAAACATTGGCAAAGGATAAAAATTAACATAACAACTAACTACTAATATTTGTCTATCGAAAAAAAAAAGATTTTCTTTTTACATAAGGGTCAGGAGTCAAACCCCTGACCACTTATTTAAAGGATCCGAGCCTATTAATTATCGAACCAACCGATGACAATCCCGGTATCATTTTCTTTCATAGATAAAATTGCATTTTCCTTCCCTTATTATATTTCGAAATTGCGTAGAAGTTACTCTTGGAGTTTTATCAATAATATCGACTTTAAAGACAAACTCACTTTAGATAAGTTTTACATATATCAATTGAATTAAATATGAACCCAATGGGTTTTTTACAGTTGGTCATGCATGTTGAGTTTGTTGGGGAGGATCTAAGTTCGAATTGGCCATATAACATATTTTTGGGAAGGGACGATAAATTTGGACTCTCCCGCTGCGAAAGAGAATCCGAATACAGGGACGAGTTGTGACACCTGGTGCTGACGAGGGCAGGGAGTGGTCGCCGGTACAAGAAGGCATGGACAAGGAGTGGCTCTTGGCAGACTTCTAGACGGAGGGGTACATGAATGAACCGATTGCACACCAGAATGAGAGGGATCCTCGGACTGTGTAAGTATGAGACTATATAGTTGAGGATGACTTATATGAATTGATTGGTATTACCTGTACTAACAAGATGCATCTTCTTTTCGGTAGCCCGTCACTTAAGAACTCCACGATTAAGCGTGCTTGACTTGGAGCAACTCTGGGATGTGTGACCTCCCAAGAAGCGTGAGTGAGGACAATGCACGCTGAAAAGACTCGTGTTGGTATGTGGAGTCAATCATCAATCCATCGAGCAACCGGGGATGTTACACGAGTAACCTTATAAGTGTGACTAAGCATCTGAGCAGAGATTAGTCACATAACGGATCTAAATGATTTAAGATTGTGGGAAACTATCTGGATCCACTAGGGAGCCCATGACCCTAATTAGTGTGTTATAACAAAAAAAAAAGGAATTAGATATGAAATATATATTATTAAGTCAGATCTAACCAAATTGCAAAATTGTTAAGTACTGCTTTTTTGAAACAAATTGTTAAGTATTGTCAGGGGAGTGTTTTTAAATGGCAAACGTTAACCTGCTATACAAGGGTATTGATTAAAGAAATTAAAAAAGATAAAATTTTGCTAAAATAATAATAATATATTTAATATAAAAAAAATGATACACTAATTATCTTTTGATTCCTTTGACCACGAAATGTCACGGATTAAGTAACCCACGTAGCACAGTGAACCGGCCATGTCGTATAAGCAAGCTAGGAAAGTCGTCTATAAAATGCTGGAAGTCTCATCAAGTAGTCTTCACACTTCACTCTTCACTCTTCACTCTTCACTCTTCACTCTTCGCCTTTCACTCTTCATCTTCACACGTCTTGATCTGTGGTTAGACTGGAGAGACACAAACATGGGCATCATCAAAATCATGAAGGTCTTGTATGTTGTTTTCCCTTTTTTGTTCTTCTTCTTCGTGAGTTCCCAGGATTGTGTAGTACATGGGAGAGTGCTGTCCATCCCAAACAAACCCGACCCAAATGATGCTGCTGCCACCGCTCGTTGGTTGATCTCTCAGAATTCCTGGGGTGTCTTGAAGTACGTACACACATACAGTACACTCTCTCTCTCTCTCAGTTCTTTAACCACTTTACTTTTGATGAGTTAATTCTAATAGGGTGGTCGTTGTTTTTTTAATGTCTGATTTTGAGTTTTCATCATGGTGGTGTTTTCTTTATGCTTGACTGAGCCATTTTGTTTAAGAATAAAAAATAAATGATTTTGATACGATATAATTTAGTGATTATTTTTAAAGATTTTAGAAAGATTTAAAATAAATTTGTGTTTCTTTATAATAAAAAATCATTATTTTAAATATAATTAGTTATAAAACCTGATTTTTTTTTCAAAAGCTAATGGAAATTGTTTTTTATTTTAACACTGAAAATGATTTTTTTTCAGCTTTTCATTATTTTCAAAAATAAACACAAACACACTAAAAGTTTTAAAAAATTATTATTCAATTTTAAAAAATGATTATTTTTTTTTTATAAAATAAGAATAACAAACATACCAATTCAATTTTAGCTTATTGTGAGGTAATATTTCTTTTGGAGGATAGAACAGAAACATATGTAATGACAGATTATCTGGATTGATCGATCATGTAAATTATGAATTTGTTTTACTTTTTTAATAACATTTATAAATTACACATATGATTAGTTGAGAAAATTAGTTGAAAATGTAAAAGATTTTAGGCTTTATCAAAATTAAACTCATATGATAGTGTGTGTTAATTATATTTATTATGATTGCCTAACTAATTACCTAAATATGCCATTATTTCTCTAACTCCAATTACTTAAATTTGGACTCGGTTGTCTTAAGCTCTGTTTGGCAAGTCTAATGAGCTAGCTTATAGTTTATTTGACTAGTTTATAAGCTTGTTTGACTGAAATAGAGGTATTTGGTAAACAACGTTATCTCATTAGCTTATAGCTTTTCTTAAATTAGCTTATAGTATATAACTTATTGGCATTTTTCTCGTTTTTACCCTCATTCATTTAATGAAATTCTCACTTTACCATACATATCATAAATATGTCATTTTATGTCATTTTATATTTATAACCTAGTTCAACCACTAATTTTATCAAACACTTCAAATTCAATCAGCTACATTTTCAGCTATTAGTTATAAGCTATAAACTAAAAATTAGTTTATCAGCTATCAGCTATGATATGAGCTATAAGCTAACTTATCAGCTATTTTTGTCAAACATAGCCTTAGTTTGATTTATCTGGATGGGAAACTCAAACCATATGTAGCTCAACGCTTTTCTCTTTGTTTCTGTGCAGTACTATCTCAGCTGATTTGGGTGGAGCTCCCTTTGGGTAAGCATTTCCACTTTTTTTATTTGATAGTTTTAGCCTTCTCCGTGTTAAGGGCCTTCAAGTTAAATCAAAATACAACTCCTTTTTTTAAGTGTATGTTTAGTTTATAATTAAGAAACTATAAATATATGCTTGAGATAAAATATCTATAAAGATTTTTGAGACAAACGTATATTCGGATTCAAAAGCATGTTTGTAACAATAAATCAAACGTAGCCTTAAAGGTTGTTTAATGAGGCACTAATATAGCTTATAATAGCGTCAATTAGTTTTTTTTGACAAAAAATAAAGGCTAATAGAGCTGTTTGGTAAATGAGTTTTTTATGGGGAAAAAATCCTTATTTAATTAATAAGCTGTCTGGGCTATACGATTTTTTTTCCAGATGCCTTTCAACAGCAGAGCCAAAGATCAAAGTGAATGAATCATGCCTGGGAATCTGGGATTTACTATTTCTAAGGAAAGAATAGATATAGAGCCATTTATAATCCTATCACCTGTGAATCAGTGATAAGTTTAGCTTATAAAAAAAATGTGATAAGTTTGGCGCATCGTTGAAAGAGTTAGTTCTTCAATGTTAATCCTTGAAAATGAATAATTCTGACTCGACTTCGATTAGTCAAAGTCTAAGGTGATTTATAGATAGCGAGAATATCCAACCAAAAAAAACTCAAATAAAATGAAATAGGGTTTTTTTTCTTCTGAAAATCTGCAAACACATAACTATAATCTAAAGTCCTCTTTCCTAATTTATTTCCAAACTAGTCAAGTTATATTATTATATATCACCTATATGCAGGAATGTGGCATCGTATAGTGATGGACTACCTAACGAAGGCAGTGGCATCCCATACTTTTACATGACGACTTTCGATCCAACAACGATGAATGCGCTGAAAGACCCAAGATCTTCACTCACAGTCAGTGAATACCCTCTTGGAACCTGTGGCAAGACAGATCCAGAGAATCCTACTTGTTCAAAAATTACTCTAACCGGAAAGGTTTGTAAGAAAATGTTTGCAGTTTGTAGCTAAATGTTGTTCTCTGTCCTTTTTGCATGTGCATACTACTTATGGTGTTTTCATGTGCTAATGGAGGATTGCCCCAAAAGAGAGTTAGCATAAGTTTGGTTCCATGGTGAGAGCCATCAGAAGTGAAAGCAAACGTGGGTTTGACCAAATTTGAGATGTTTGGTTCTGTATCGAAGTAGTCATTCTACGACTCGTCCTAGAATGCACCATAGGAAATAGGGTGCACTCAATGCACCTTAAATGGTGACCATTGATTTGGAAGGAAATAAAATGGATGGTTGAGATGGAGACTTGTAACCTTGTAAATAACAAGGTGTATGAAACACCATAACTCAAGAGGGAGCAATGTAGAGTCATCCGTCATTCTACCTCCCAGAATCAATTCTAAGAGAATCAGTTTGAAGTAGCTTTTGTTTTTGGATAAAATTACATTAAGTTTTATACCAAACTGCTCTCAAAATAAAAATATCCAAACATAAATCACTTCACTTCAAATTCAATTATATTCAAATCAATTCTATAAAATCAATTTCATTTGTCAAACGCTCGTCCAAACACGTACTTTGACTGTTAAAAGAATCTCATTAAAGTGATTTGCTTCCCATTTCACCTGTATACTGTCATGCTTATTTGTCTCACTTGAATATATAATGTTTCACATTATCATTGATGTTATGGGCTATAGCATGAGAACAATAAGACAAGTATAATGTGAACTGTAAGCACATTTTCTTAACCTGATTGAGATCTTACCACAAATTTCCTAAACATTGGTTCGAATTTCATTTGGTTTGGTTACTTTGGTGAAAGTACCTTCATAATCATATCAGAAAAAGTTGAGACACAACTCAAATTTTATGGAACAAGAAGTCTATTAGTTATTGAATATTGATCTGTTTGTTCCTATTTGTTTAGTTAGTTTTCTGCAGAATAATGTTACTACTTTAAGATAAGGGAAAATCATAAAGAAACTGCCTTTGGTTTCCCCTGATAATAAGTAGGTCCTTGAATTTTACAACTCTTCCTTTGTGTTTTCAGCTTAAAGTGGTTGATGCCAAGTCCGAGGAAGCCGAAATTGCAATGATTTCCTTGATTTCCAAGCATGCAGAGATGAAGGGTAATTGCCCAAAAATCAATGAATTAGAAGCATTTTTTTCTTTCTTAATTTAGTCCATAGTTGCAAACTTTGAATTACCACCTTTCTCCTCATCATTATACACACATTGGTTGCTGAAATCTGATTCATTTTTTTGATGTTGTCATGTGTTTAACAGGCTGGCCAAAGGATCATAACTTTCAAGTCTTCAAATTAGAAATTGAAAATATATTTCTAATTGATTGGTTTGGTGGTCCAAAACCTCTCACAGTGGAACAGTACCTACATCCCAAAAATTATTACATCAGAAATCAGAATAATAAGCTGGGCATGGTATTGATCTAGCATGGCATGATGGCATCCTTCCTTAGGGGGAGTTAACATAGCACACTTGTACTGCTACCCATAGTGTGATAAATTAAATAAATTAATGTCATTTCTTAGCTGCTCCTTTTGTATATTGCAAATTCATATTTGTACCCAACATAATACACGCTTGAAATAAGAATTGAATAATTTTATTAATATTCTACTACTTTACATCTCGACAATCATTCCTTATAAATACTACTGATACAATCGATAAGTATTGGTAATATGATAAAATAATGAACTAACGAAAGATAATAACAAGGGTCCATTTACTTTGTTCCATTATTATTTATTTATCAATAATTAAAAAAATATAATGTTATTTTCGTTATTTCGTTTTCACCCTGGCCAAGAATCCTTACCATTCTCTTTGGTAGAAGGGAATTATAAGAAAGAAAAGGAGAGCAAGGAAAAAGGGAGGAATTTTTTATTTTTCATTGTTTGGTTGGGTAAAAAAAGAAAGGAAAGAATGGAGGGGCAGGCCCACATAAAAAAATATTCTTCCCAATGCTCCAATTTTTGAAGGAAAAGATGAAAGAAAGAAAAAAGTTGATAAAAATATATTTATACCTTGACTTATTTATTATATTCTATTTTTTACTTAAAAATATTTATATTATTACTCTCTCTCGCACATATATATATATATATATATAATTTTCTCTCGTACTACAATGCTTATTTTGATCGTCCCAGAGAGGATTATAGCTTCAGAGGCTCAACTTCATATTATTTTACTAACTTCCCAAAATCTGTTGGGTATGAAGACATGTGGAGAACGTTTCTTCAATGGGGCAGAGTTATTGATGTGTGTGCGCCACCAAAAAGAGACAAATTTGGTAAGAAATTTGGTTTTGTGAGGCTCATTGATGTTAAAAACGCAAAAGCACTAGAGGAAAAACTGGAGTCTATTTGGATTGGGACGTACAAGCTATGAGTCAACATCCCTGCTTTTAATCGTGGAAAAAATCAGATGGTAGGGCCAGGTAACAACATTGACAATGGGACAAAAGTTAATGAAGCAGGTTGGTGGAGGGAGTGATGCAAATGCAGTAATGGGAGGAGATGGCGTTTGGAATAACTTATTTAAACTCCTTTTAACTTATCTGATGATATAAGCTTTTATGTAGTGTCTTTGGCAGAGCTTATAAAAATAACTTATGTCATCCATAAGGAGTTTTTGACTTATTTTCATAAGTCACTGGGAGAAGCTTATGGAATTATCATAAGAGCTTATGCACTAAACACCCTCCCGTGTTTTTCACTATTCGAATCCTCTCATGCCCCTTTATTTCTTTTTCTTTTTTTTAAGCGCTTATCGCATAAGCTCTCATACGATAATGTCTTATATGATAAGCTTTTAATTAAGTTGTTTTCCCAAACGCACCCCAAGTACACTTTAATAATAATTCCAGAAGGTACAGCAGAAAGGAAACTCCTAAAGGAAATAACTGGAGTGGTTTAGAGTTCAATGTAGTCGAAGCAGATATGGAATGGATTAAGGAAAGCTTCGTGGCTACTGCGATAGACCTGGAAGGAATCATTAATTCTGAGAAGTGGTTTCATTTGGAGACATTGCTTTCAGTTTCATTAACCCCTATGGGTAGTAAAATAGTATTGATTAGAGCTTTGGACTATGACAACTTCCACTCGATACTGAAAGAAAAAGAGAAGGAATTCGGGCGCTGGTTCTTGGAGATTAAACATTGGAGCCCTGATTTGGTGGTTACTGAAAGGGCTGTTTGGTTGAGAATCACAGGGGGCCCTGCTCACATCTGGGATGAGAATTTCTTCAAGCAAATATCGCAATTACAAGGAAGATTCATCTCTATGGATGATTCCACAAGGAATAAGTCAAGACTGGATTTTGGTAGGGTGTTGATATCAACCACGCTACAGGATTTCATTAACAGTAAAGTGGTGGTCAAAATTAACAACAAGCTTTTCACCATTAGGATTTTGGAAGAAACTTTTAGGGTATCTCACCACAAGTTGGTTTCGGACTGGAAACACAATATCTTTGAAGGATCCTTGTCTGATGATGATCATTCGGAGTTCCACAATTTATTGGTGGTACCGAAAACTGATTTCACGACGGAGCTGGGGGGGAGATTTGAATAGGCTAAACCGGGAGTTTTCAAACCACTTGTTTGGAAGGGTCACGTCAACATCTGGTAGGGGTAAGGTAGGCAGCAAAGATGAGTCAGGAATTGGAGAGGCTCAAGGTCAAGAAAAGGTCTCTTCGTTGTCCTTTTTGCAGAAGGAGACGTCAGGAGCCCAACAAAGTTTCAGGAGGAATTGGGCCTGAAGGGTTACCATTCGGAAGAGGTTGTGCGAAGCTTCATGGGCCAAGGGTGCAGTCAGAAGGTTACCGACCCAATTGGAAGCTCAGCAGATGGACTCCTTAGTAATCATCGACGAGTTGTATCACGCAGGGGAATTGGTTTCGTGGGCCAAAGTAATAAATCACTGGCTAGGCCAAATGGATGTGGACTGGACGACATCACCCTGACGGGCGGGATTAATGAAGGTGGCACAAAATTGTTTGATCCGGTGGGCCTACTGAAGGAGCAAACATCTAATCAGAAGCTACTACCACTTGAGCCCTAGGCGGAGACACCGTTGGTTAATTACAGGAAAACAAAAAAGGGGAAAGGAGGAGAGCATAGTATCATTCCAGAAACTAAAAAATTGATGCCTAGGCGAAGGGTTGGATCGATGAGGGATCATATTTTGAGAGAATCATTCGATGGAGATGGCACTAACCTGGAAAATTGGGATATGGCACCAGCGATGATATTGAAGAATTCGGGTGTTCAGGGCTACCATCAGATTCATAAGTGGTAAAAAGGAAGGAGATTGCAAGAGGGAAGCGACCAATGTCAAGTGCAAACTTAATCACTGGGTACACCCAGGTCAGTGATCTGTTATCCGATTCTCAAATTAGGAATTTGAACAGAGCTTTTATTAGAGCAAAGGCTTATAGAGAAGCAAATGAGATTTGGTCTGTGGGGAAAATTCTGGGGGTGAGTTCAAAAAACAGTGAGGGTGAAATGATTGAGAAGTTGGTGGAAATGGACTTTAGAGACAGGAAAATGGGTGATAAGAATCAGAAGGATGGAGATGTGACTGTTTCTTAATGAAGATTGCATCATACAATATAAGAGGGTTGGGGGAGAATTAAAAGGAGGGAAATCGGAGATATTATAAAGATTGAGAGGCTGGAGTTTATTTGTATCCAGGAGACCAAATTGGAAAATATCACTAAACTGATGTGCCAATCTTTCTAGGGAGGTACAGAGGTGGATTGGAGATTCAGAGGATCGGTAGGAAATTCAGGTAGCCTATTAAGTATGTGGGATCCAAAGGTTTTCACTACTCAGGACACTTTGTCTGGTGATGGTTACTTGGGTGTTAAAGGACTTTGGGGTCTTGAACTTTTTCCTTGTTTCATATTCATCATTTATTCCCCATGTTGTTTGATTGGAAAGAGGGCTCTTTGGGAAGAACTCAAGGCTTTGAGATCCCAGTACCCGGATTTACCTTGGTGTATAGTCGGGGATTTCAACGCAGTTAGAATCGGTTCTGAAAGGAAAGGTTCCGGGTTACATTCTATCAACAATGACATGGTGGATTTCAATGAGTTCATTGAAGATCTGGAATTAATTTATTTACCTCTCGTCGGAAGAAAATATACATGGTATAGGACTAACGGAAGTGCAATGAGTAGACTTGATCGATTTCTTTTATCAGAGGAATGACTTTCTAATTGGCAGGATCTTTCACAATGGGGTTTGAAGAGGCCGGTATCGGATCATTGTGCAGTTGTTTTGAAATCTTCTCAAAAATTGTGGGGGCCAAAACCATTCTGAATCCTTAACTATTGGTCTTCTCATAAAGACTTTGAGGAGTTTGTGACTTCGAAATGGAACACCTTAAATCTTGTTGGTTGGGGAATCTAACACCCTGTTTTTCCTATGCTGTCTGTAGCAGTAAATACATATTTAAATGTATTGATTTTAGATTAAACCCAGAGGATGATTTTAACTAAACTAAAATCATTTTCTTGTGTTGTTATATCATATGAAGTTACGGTAAAAATTTCGGTTGAAAATTCAGACGGAAGCCGATCTGCGTTTTCACTGCCGATACAAGTTTACTGAGCAAAAAACCTAATTTTGACCCGTGAAAGAGATAGTTAGTGTTTTTATTATGTTTCCTTCCATTTTGGTTATTTTGAAAATTTTCGTTCAAAAATAAAATATAATATTTTATTCGGGTGAAAACGTCGGAAGAATTACGATCGGAAATACAACCGAGTACGAAATGGAGCATAATAGGAGACATAAAAGACTTGAGGTGATATGAGGGAGTGAGGTGACTCACTAGAGGTATAACCTAAGCTACCTCCTAAAAAATGGTCATGATGACACTTTTTCAAATATATCATATTATATTCTAAAAACCTATTTTTCTTTTTCCTCTTCAACCAAACAAGGCACAAGGTCAAAACTTGCTCTCCAAGCTCATTCCTTTCTCCCCAATTTCTTGCCATTCTCCCCCTCTCTATATATACCCCTTTAATTTTCACTTCATCATCTTCCTCCTTCAAACTCCATTAAAGTTCATCTTCTTCTTTCTTCTAAAAGTTCAAGCTCTTAAAGCTTTAGTTTTTATTCATCTTTTCTACTTAAGTTCTTCATTAAAGTTTTTCCTTATACCAAGGGTAATGCTCCCATATAAATCTTTTTTCAAGTTTTATCTTTTATTTCATAGTTTACTTTATGTGTTCTTTATATGCTTTAAACTTCTAAAATCTCTCTAAAATGGTAGAAAACTCCTTTTGAGTTGAAACCACTTTCTATAGTCTTGTATTAACTTATATTTTCACATACTAAGAGGTTGTGTAAAACAAAAATCTCTATCCATCTCTTTCAATGAAGACCGAATGCTTGCATTTGTGACCTAGGAAGTTTTTGTTTTAACTTTTAGAATATGATCATGTGTTTGAGTTTCTAACTATCCCTTGATCTTGAATCTATAAGTCTTGGAAGTTTTGATATCTTGTTCCTATGATGGCCGAAAAATATGAATAAGTAGGCCTAGGATACTATGTTTCAACTTTCCAAGTATTGATCATGGATTTAGAACTCTTAATAACTTGTTTATTTTATGTTATTAAAGTTAGTATGTGTTACTTTCATTTTTCCAAGATGATCATGGACTTGAGCTCCATAAGATATTTGGATGCTAAGTCTAAGTGATTAGAAAGTTTAAGGATTTACAACTTGTTTATTTTATGTTGTTAAAGCTAGTATGTGTTACTTTCATTTTTCCAAGATGATCATGGACTTGAGCTCCATAAGATATTTGGATGCTAAGTCTAAGAGATTGGAAAGTTTAAGGATTTATAACTTGTTTATTTTATGTTGTTAAAGCTAGTTATGTGTTACTTTCATTTTTCCAAGATGAATATGGACTTGAGCTCCATAAGATATTTGAATGCTAAGTCTAAGAGATTGGAAAGTTTAAAGATCTCTAGTCTATAAATCCTATGAAGGCCGAACCTAGAAGGTTATGGACCTAGGATACCTTATTATTATTTTTCCAAAATGATCATGGTTTTGAGTTCCTTAACACATATGGATGCTAAACCTAAGAGATTGGAAAGTTTAGTGAATGTTAGCCTATTTTACTAGCCTTGGCCGAATGCCCTATGTTTTTTTTTGAACTTAGTGGAATTTTAATTCAACGTTGTTAAATGATCATTGTTTATGAACTCCTAACACTTAAGGATCATAAATCCATGAGTTGTATAATTTTTGGGAATCTCTAACCCTAAGAACTAATCTTGGCCGAACCTATACCTTGTGGTTTAGTGTTCTTGTTTTGATTTTAACTTGTGATTTTGTATTCATAACCTTAGACTTCCATCGCGAGAAAACGATAACGTTCGTGACTTGCCTCGTCGAGCATCTAATCTTCTTACCTTCACAGAAAGTAAGAGGGGATTGCCTAGGGATATTCAATGACTATATGCATGTGTGTATATGTTTACTTGAGTGATTTGAATATTATTGTGATATTGAACCAATACTTGAATAACTTGTTTACTTGAACTATTGTGGTTATTACTTGAAGTTGAACATTACTTGCTTTAAGGTGTTATGAATTATATATAAGTGATGAACTGTCGTTAACTGTGATATTATTATTGAGAATATATTACTGTTGATTGAAGTTTGAGAAGCCGGACTTTAGTCCGTGCACAATGATTATAAAGGATTAAAAGCCTTAATAAGCTTTGAATAGAACTTTGAAAGTATTGGTTTCATTTATAAAAGTTCCTTGTTTAAAATACTTACTTCAAGAAAATGAGATTCCTATTTTGAAAAGAAACGTTGAAGTGTTTTTAAGACAATAGAAACTACCTTTTTATGATCCAAAGTTGGTACGAGAGAAAACATTTTTCGAACTATGTGTTTTATGAAGGAAAACCCCTTTGAAAATATTTGACTTTATTTCATCAAGGATTTCAAAAGCAAACGAATTTCCTAAATGTTTTATAAAAGAATTTGTAAAGGAAAAGATTTTCTCCTAAATGATTTAGAAACGTTCTGGTTACTTGGATAAGTGACCGAGGTTTTGTTTTGGTTTTTGATTTTCACTGAGTGAAAAGTAAGCAGAAGTGAAAGAGAATACTAGTTCGCGAGACGTCGCCTCTAGTATTCAGTTTATGCACGTGATCTGGGATCCTTGTCAAGAATTATGGGCCAAGGGTCCCAATCGTGATATTATGGGCTAGGAGTCCTAATTTTGGAATTGAGGACTGTGTGTCCTAATTTCGTTGTTATGGGCTAGGAGTCCTTATCATGTTGAAATAAAACATGGATAAAATTACAATTGTTTCTACGACCACAACCTCGGACTGCGGCATCGGTCTAAGGTGTTGTGATTGAGCACTCGGACTGCGTGTCCCGCGTTGTTGATTTTCAAGTAATGAAAATTGTGAATAGTCGTTAGCTTTGGGCTTCGACAACGGAAAAGAGTGAACACAAAGAAAAGTCTCGATAATGAAAAGTCTTTTATTCATATGCATTTCCCCTTAGCAGACGTGCTTGAGTTATCCAAATACCCGCTTAAGATGTGGTATTCGATGAGGTATACATCCGAATGGCCGTTATAAGGGATTCGTGATGATGTTGATCCGTGCGCATGAGGTGACGGAGACAACTTGCCAAACGGGGTGTATGAGCCTGATCAACTCTTTCTTTCTGGATGATAAAATGGTGATGGTATCTCACGAGATTAAGATTAGAGCCTGATAATAGAAGTGTCATGTATTATCTTTATAAAATTGATTGATTCGGGTATGAGACCCACTGAAATAATACTTGTTGTTTACCTATGAGTAATGTTAAAATGATAATATGCCATGGTGTTGTATGTATCATGTGTATGGTTGTTGTGTGATATATCCATTTGTCGGTATCTCACTCTTACAGTTATATCAGGTCTCTCCGGGTTTTGCTGTAGTACCTTGGTACTCTAGTACCGATGTTGGAGAGGAGTCTTTCTAAATCACTTGAAGACCTAGTGTTAGAGGTTGGGAAAGTATTCTGATTGGGGGTCTCTCCAATGAATATTTGATAGAATGACCAGCTTAGGAGTCTGAGTTGGGTTGTATATCTAAAGAGGTCAGTAAATGTAGTGTTATATACATCCATCTGTAGTTTGAACTTTTCTTTCGAAAGTGGAAACTTAGAGAAATGTTGTATGTCATGGCAACTTTGTTACGAAAGTGACTTATACCCCAGTTTTCTGACTTAGAAGAAAACAATTTTCCAAAAGCAACCAGTAAATTATCTTTTAATTTACTTCGGCATGTGTTACGTAGTAATGCCCAAGGGGGGCGTTACAGGGAAGCTATGTATTAAAGGAGAAATTGAAGAGGCTTAAACAAGTTCTGAAAGTTTGGAACAAGGAATCGTTTGGGAATATAGATGAAAAAAAAGGAGGTTTTAGAAGAGATCAAGAATATTGATGATGCAGGTGAATGCAGGTGAATGCAGGTCCTTTTTTATGGCGATATAATGGAAAGAAAGGTCTTGTTCGAGAATTTCTGGAAGCTGTCTAGAACTAAGGATTCCATGATTCTTCAATGTTCGAGATTAAAATGGCTCAAATTTGGGGATTGCAATTCTGCCTACTTTCATGCTTGCATTAGGAACAGGTCACGGCTGAATGCTATTAATGGGATCAAATAGAATGGAAGCTAGATTGAAGAGTCAGAGAGGGTCAAGGATTGTGTTTCACGACATTTTGAGAATTTTTTCAAGGAACCGGTCAGGGCAAGGCCTCTGCTAGATGGTGTACAATGCAACAAAATCTCAGATGAACAGTGCAATATGTTGACAGCAGTATTCACTGAGGAGGAAATTAAAAGGGCAGTTTGGGGATGCGAGGGTAATAAGAGCCAGGGACCAGACGGGTATAACTTCACTTTCATAAAACAATTTTGGAAAGTGGTGGGCAAGGATTTCTGCAGGATGATATCAGACTTCCACAGTAACTCAGCTCTCACAAGAGGTTGCAATGCTTCTTTTTTGATCCTCATTCCTTAGAAGAAGTCTCCTGGTGGTATTGATGATTACAGACCTATTTCCCTAATTGGTTACTTATACAAGGTCATTGCCAAATTTTTAGTTGAGAGAATGGCCAAGGTACTAAGCTCGGTAATCTCCTTCAACCAATCAGCTTTTTTGAGAGACATAAATATTTTGGACGGGGTAGTCATTGTAAATGAAGTGCTGGATTATGTAAAGAAAAATGGCAAATCATCTATGGTTTTCAAGGTAGACTTTGAAAAAGCCTACGATTTGGTGAGTTGGGAATTTCTGGACTACATGATTACTAGATTGGGGTTTGATAACAGATGGAGATCTTGGATAAACACATGTCTCCAATCTTCTTCAGTCTCGGTTCTCATCAATGGGAGTCCCACTAAGGAATTCTCTATGTCAAGAGGTATTCGACAGGGGGACCCAATGACCCCTTTCTTGTTTCTTATTGTGGCTGAGGGACTAAGTGGGATCATTCGAAGTGCGGTTGAAAAAAAGGTGTTCAAGGAGATAATGATTTCAGGTAATGAACAAGAAGTGGGAATCTCACACATCCAATATGCAGACGACACAATATATAATGCCAAGGCTATCAAATGCATTCTTAGGATTTTTGAATTGGTGTCCGGGTTGAGAGTGAATTTCCACAAGAGCGAGTTGATAGGAATAAATGCAAGATGTGGATCCTTACAACATGCTGCTGCTGTTTTAAATTGCAAAGTTGGAATACTACCAATCCAAGGAGATCTCACAGCTGGGCACCTTTGTTAAATATAATTCAAAACAGGTTACAAAGCTGGAGAAACAGTTTTTTGTCATTCGGAGGAAGAATCATCCTCATTAATGCAGTCTTGGCAAGCATCCCAGTATATAACCTTTCCTTCTACAGAACACCGAAGAAGGTAATAAACAAAATTATTCAACTTCAAAGAAGGTTTTTGTGGGGGGAAGTGAGGAGTGTAGGAAAATATGTTGGGTAAAGTGGGATTTAGTTTGCAAAAAAAGAGACGAGGGGGGTTTGGGGATTAGGAACATTGAGACGTTCAATCTTGCTCTCCTAGGTAAATGGAGATGGCGTTTCTTTATGGAAACTGACTCTCTTTGGGTAAAAGTGCTTATGGTGAGATATGAGTATCCTTCCTCTTGGAGGACGTCTTGGCCAATGAAGTCAGTTGATGGAGGTCTTATTTCTTCATGGTGGGGTGATTTAGGTAGGCTAGAGGGGGAAAATTCGATAAAAAAAGATTGGTTATCAAACGGGATATCTAGGAAGTTAGGGAATGGGGATTCCATCTCCTTTTGGAATGAGTCTTGGGTGGGTTTTCCTCTGTCAGTTATGTTCAATAGATTGTACCTATTATCAACGAGTAAGGAAGCAAAAATTGAGCAAATGGGGGCATGGAGGGATGGGTTATGGAGCTGGAATCTAGTTTGGAGGAGACGTCTCTTTGGTTGGGAAGAAGCATTGGTGGAGAATCTGATGACTCTAATATAAGAGAAGCCAGTGCTTTCCGGGGATGATTCGTGGAGATGGAGGTGGAATCCAAAAGAAATTTATATTGTTAAATCGGCCTATTCGTGCATCTCAGAATGTGGGAAACAACAGCAAGCACACCTATATAAATTGCTTTGGGACAGGTCGATTCCACTTAAGGTGGGATCTTTTTGTTGGTGATCCATTCAAGATAGGATACCAACAATCTCCAATTTGTCAAGGAGAGGTATTACTATAAACAATGGATCCCAATTATGTGGTTTGTGCAATGTAGTTTCTGAAACGAGTTCACACCTTTTCCTGTCTTGCAATTTTGCTTATTCAATCTGGATGCATATGTACTGTTGGTTACGAGTGGAAACTGTTTTATCTTGTAATCTTGCTGACTTTTTATAGCAACACGATTGACCATTTGCAGGAAGGAAGCAGAAAAGAGTTTGGAGGATGATTTGATTTGCTATTATTTGGACTATTTGGCTTATCAGGAATGATGTTTTATTTTCACAGGGAAAGACAGATTTTGACAAGTGCATAGAATTGATAAAAATAAGGGTATGCAGCTAGAGTCATGCAAAGCTAAAAAAGGTAGCTTCTCATTCTTGGATTGGAGTATTAATCCTCAAGCATGTCTACAGTCTGCACTGTGATATGTAGCTACAAGCCTACAATGTTACTGCCTCTGCATTTTCTACACAATGATTGGGACTTGGTTTTTCCATTTTGCTTGGATATGGATTAGTGCATACTTTTTTAGCTTAAAAAGTTTTTTTTTCATCTTTTCATCTAATTTGCCAGACACATTAGTTTGATTATAAAAGATCTTTTTTCCTCCAAAACAATTGAAAACCAAAATAATTCAGTTTCACAATTCACATGCTCTTAATTTTTCAATTATCTCAATTCTTTCCATTCACTTTCTTCCGAAACAGGGTACATTTGTATTTTGCACTACACGTGAACAAAATATCGTGTCCAACGTATATGAATGTTGGGGCAGTTTAGTACACTTTCTTCTTATCTCCACCACTGAGAAATGTTGCTTCCTGCAACTCACTTCCACTTCCACACCTTCACTTCCTCTCCTTCTTCATTATTCTTCTTCCCTCTTCCATTCCCCAAACTCCTCCATATCCCCACCCGAACCCCCAATTTCCTCATTCGGAGTTCCGCACCCGACACCCAAACCCTCCCCAACTCCGCCATTCAACGAATCGCCGATAAGCTCCGCTCCCTCGGCTTCACCGACGAAACCCCCGTAACTCCGCCTCCACCCCCTCCTCCGTCCACCGCCGCCGGGAAAATCTTCATCCCCTTACCTCATCAATTACCCAAGCACCGAGTTGGCCACACCATCGACCCCAGTTGGAGCACGCCGGACAACCCTGTCCCGCTTCCGGGCACCGGAACCGTCCTCTTGAGGCAGAATGAACTCGCCGGAGAGGCGAAGAAGCAGAAGCAGCAGCAGCAGCAGAAGGAGAAGGCGGCGGGTGAGGTGGAGAGTAGGGTTAGGGTTCCGACGTTGGCGGAGCTGAGTTTATCGAACGCGGAGTTGAGGAGGTTGACGACTCTAGGGTTGAGGATGAAGCAGAAGTTGAAGATTGGGAAGGCCGGGATCACGGAAGGGATCGTGAATGGGATTCACGAGCGGTGGCGGGGTTCTGAGGTTGTGAAAATCGTTTGTGAGGATATTTGTAGATTGAACATGAAAAGGACTCATGATTTGTTGGAGGTAACGGCAGATTTTTTATTTTTATTTTTTTAGGTTTTCTTTGATTTCACTTGTTTGAATAATTGATAGTAAAGAATGAAAGTGGGTCAGTACTGTGAGAGTTTGAATCAATTTTCAGATGATATATCATTGTTCTTTTTTTATTTGTTTAAATCTTAGTATATGTTTGGTTACTCAATGATCAGCATGTGGAAGTGCTTTTAGGAGAAGCCATTTCAAAGGTGATTATGAGGGTTTCAAACGTAGTTCCAAACACCCTATAAATAGCATATAATCAAATTATTTGGATTGGCTTTAATAAGAGAACGCGTTCTCCCGCTAACCATCATAGACTAATCCCTTTCAAAGTGGAGAGATCACATAAGTAGGTACAGCCTCTCCTAACAAAGCCTTTTTCATATATATGGCAAGAATCAAATTTCTGATAACATGCTTAAGGAACCAGTTATCTATAAAGAGTGTTGGACCTTGTTTGGTTGGATTTAAAATAGCATATAATCGAAACCTTATTGAGAGCCTTTAAAAGTGATTTTCCCCAAAAACTGATCCCAACATATATTGAATGAATGATGTTACTCACACACACTTGCACACATATCATTTCACTTCTGCTCAGTTTTCACCATCTGATTGTAGCCAGTCCCGCAAGAACTTTCTATACACCTGCAATGTGATGCTGTTACCTCATGTTGATGTGAAGAGATGTATAACAAGCATTATTGTTATCTGATTATAGTTTATATATTTCTTTGTCATTGCCAGAGAAAAACTGGAGGTCTTGTTGTTTGGAGATCTGGATTTAAGATAATATTGTACAGAGGGGCTGATTATAAGTATCCTTACTTTCTATCTGATAAAGTTTTGAGAAATGACAATGCTGATGATGCTTTGCAAGATTCGGAGGATGACGACAACAAAAATAGTGATAAAAGAGAGAGCGATTCTTCTGAAATGAATTCAGTGACATATGCTGGGCAGAGTTCAAACTTCAAAACAGCGAAACCAGCTTTAATACAAGGTGTTGGTTCTCCTGATAAAGTACGATATCAACTGCCTGGTGAAGCAGAGCTTGCAGAAGATGCTGACCGCTTGTTAATAGGGCTGGGGCCACGTTTTACCGATTGGTGGGGATATGATCCTCTACCCATTGATGCTGATCTTCTACCTGCTGTTGTTCCTGGATATAGGAAGCCTTTTCGCCTTCTTCCATACGGTGTGAATTCTAAGCTAACAGATGATGAAATGACCACACTGAGGAGACTTGGAAGACCCTTACCGTGCCATTTTGCATTGGGTGAGTTTGGCTTACTTTTTCCTGTCTGAAAAAAATTGTTTCAGTTTAATAGCCAATTATTTGTAGCTTTTGTTTCACAGGTAGAAACAGGAAACTTCAAGGATTGGCTGCTGCAATTATTAAGCTCTGGGAAAGATGTGAGATTGTCAAGATTGCTGTAAAGAGAGGTGTGCAGAATACTAATAGTGAGTTGATGGCTGAAGAGTTAAAGGTCAATCATTATTTTTTCTTATAATTTTCAAATTTTCTGAAATTTAGCACTTACAGTTTTAATATTTATCGTAAAATAGTGAAATGGATCTATCAAAAAAAATAATAAAATAGTGAAATGGAAGTGTATAACCTGTCATAGCTTACGACTACCTTTTTTTGGTGCCATATATTGTGTGTGAATGCCATTAGTGCAGTTAACTATTATTCATCAAAATTGTTTATAAATTATTTGAGATTTGAGAACATGAGTAACAAATAGATTCCACCATGGTTGGTAATTAAACTCACATAATTGTTGCATTCTGATGTTCATGATGTTGGCTTAATACTATCCTTTGAATGCATCAGTTTATCCTACTTAAACATACAAGACAAAAGTGGAAGCTAGACATGTTTGCACTCTACCATTTGTTCTTGGACATTTGCAATCACCCTGTACACAGAAGTGGCTAATGCCTCATAAGAAATTCAAAATTTCAGTTGTTTTATTCTGCAAGTTCCAGATAATGATTGGAAAGCAACTAATTTCTTTAAAAGGAGAAAATTTCCTGTTATATTTGTTGTTTTCCTTGTAGACCTTGTTTCATTGAGATTATAAATCATATTTCATTGGAAATCTTGTAGTGAATCTGATTTATGAATGCGAAATAGACCTAAACATGTCATTGGAGCCTGTATGCCACTTATCCATCACAATGTATTTTGATTAGAACTCTGGTATTGCCATCTCCTCCACTATTTGATGTTCCCTATGACAAATTAAATTTATGTATATTGAGGGGGTCATAATGTGATATTGAGTATCTACTTACCACCTAATAATGCTTATTTAGACTTTGTTGGTAAATTAATGAGGTCATGATATGATGTTGACTAACTAATTGGCATATGGAAATTTCAATTTGATAGGATCGATATCGTTAGTAAAAAATAGCAAGAACACCAAGGAGCCAAGCTCCAATTACAGAGATGGGAAACAGAAAATGTAGAGACAAAAGTAACATTAGAAGAAGAAGAAATCAGAGGAGCTAAGTGCTATCTTTTCTCAATGGCCTAAGCCACTCTAAACCTTTCCAAGTTCCCGAGTAATCTGAATCATCCCCCCAATTCCCTATTTATTCTCTCTACTGGAGGTCTGTTCTAATTGCTGCCTTCTTTATTCACTATCTCCCACTAGCTGTAATTCCCAGTAGCTCCCACTAGTTGTAAATGCTCTCATTTGTTACCCTCTTTACTCACTTCACTTCCACTTCCGCTAGTTGATTGTGGGTCTATCACAATTAATCGTAGTTGTAATATGGTGCTCGAAGCACTTCTTGTGATTACTGAAGACTGTAATTGTCTTGTGATGCTTCTTTAGATTGGTGTGCTAAGATTAACTAAAATGAAATTTTGTATAACATTTTAAAACTGACAGTGTTGGCTTTTTGCTCTGTTTTTTTTTTTCTCTTCGTTGAAAGAGGGGTAAAAAAATGATGCACTATCAGTTTTAATTGCTTTACTGATCTAGCATTACTGTTACGGGAGCCAGTTAAACACTGGCTTTGTAGTAATAGTAAACAGATCTCACAAGTTTTATGTAATTCTAAGAGTTGAGCAAGTCTTTTGAGAGAACTTATGTACTGCACGATCTTGTTTTAAAAGCAGAAAAATATATACCATTATATCTGGATTTCAGTATAGTAAAGGATCTACTTCTCTGCAGCATCTGACTGGAGGAACTCTCCTTGCACGGGACAGAGAATTCATTGTTTTGTATAGAGGAAAGGATTTCTTGCCAGTTGCAGTCTCTTCGGCAATTGAACAGCGGAGGAATATTGGAATATACAAGGATAAATTGAAGGCTGAGAGCAGTTCATCAGTTACAGTCACTCCATACCTGAAACATGGAACCATAGAGCATGGTTCTGAAGTAAATGGCATGGCCTTCCAAAAAGATACAGCAATCTCCAAACAAAGAATGTTGACTGACGTTGAAGCAGCTATTAAAAGGACTAGCACCAAGTTGTCAAAGGTATGATTTCATCAACAAGCTCCAATTTGCTGTTTTTCACATTTTTTTTGGAGTTACAGATGATATGCTTTCGCATACAGGCATTAGAAATGAAAACAAAGGCTGAAAAACTTCTAGCAGAACTGGATAATACAGAGAACCTCCAAGAACAGGAAATTGATAAAGAGGGTATTACTAAAGAAGAAAGATACATGTTGCGGAAGATTGGCTTGAAGATGAAGCCCTTCCTGTTATTAGGTGACTCTGGAATATGATGTTTGAAACTCAGTCTTGGGTCTTTTGTTGTTCTAAATTTGGAAGTAAATAAATGGGACTTTCAGAGCTCTTTAAAATACTTCTTCAAAATCTATTCATGATAAATCCTCTCATCTTTCTCAGGTAGACGAGGGGTTTATGACGGAACAGTGGAAAATATGCATCTTCATTGGAAGTATAGGGAACTTGTGAAGGTAATATGTAAATCAGGAACCCTGGAAACTGTCCATCAGACAGCGCAGACCTTAGAGGCAGAAAGTGGAGGAATACTAGTTGCAGTAGAGAGAGTGAATAAGGGTTATGCAATCATTGTGTATCGTGGAAAGAATTATAGTAGGCCTGCTTCTTTGAGGCCTCAAACGCTTTTAAGTAAAAAGGCAGCAATGAAGCGTTTTATAGAGGCCAAGCGTCGGGAGGTAAAATTGTCATCGTTAATTTGTATTCACATAGGAGTATAAACTAATTTTCTTTCTACATTTCCTTTGTGTAAAAGAGAAAAAAGGAGTAGGTTGGAGAGAGATTTATTTGCTCAGTAAGCCACATATAAAATGATGATTATAGTTATAGGCTAGTTTGCATGAGCTTTTTTAAGTAAAAGCTATTTTATGTTTGGAGTGAAATTTGAAAAGCACTTTTTTTTTATGTTGTATTATCTTATTTTGGAAGCACAAAACTTAAGCTTTAAAAAAAATTTGTGCTTTTTTAATGCTTCAACCTTTTCTTAAAGCTCATCCAAACACAGTAAAATAAGACAAAATACTTTTTTATCCAGAAAAATGCACACCCAATGTTTATTAGGTAGAATTAACAAGTGACCACTACATTGTCACATGGATCTTCATCCTCTCTATTTTTTTAATATATTATTTTAATTGAATTGATCACTAACCTTGTGATATAGGATATATATGCATCACCACCTTATTTCTTTCTCATCATTTCTTGCAGTCATTGAAGCTTCATGTTTTGAAGCTGGATAAGAACATAAACGAATTGAAACTTCAAATGGTAAGTGGACCTCTTATTTTAATAATTTATTATTATTATTATTATTATTATTATTATTATTATTATTATTATTATTATTATTATGTTCATGAAATACTTTTACCCCCATTTTCAATCATGGAATATTATGGATTATTCATTTGATTAGGTTAAAGATAAGGAGGCCAACAGTAAGCAGATAGCTGTAGCGACAAGATTTGACTTGGTTAGTTATCTCATGTTGCTTTAACTCTACAATCTCCTTTCCAAGTTACAAATATGATATTAGCATTTTAGACACATTAAGCCAAAGAGGATGAAGGATATGTGATTTGTTATAAATTCTTTGGTTACATTTCCACGCTTTATCTTCTGTTGCACCTACTCAATAATAAGTACACAGTCAAAGTATCTAACATTTGCATCTACTTATTATTTTTTATGGATTGGTGGATGTGTTATATTCGAACTCAACATATATGCCAAAATGTTTCTTTTTTAATTGTTTTCTGTAATTCAAGTTTATCATCGTGGAGATGTTACTCTTTTGTACAAAAGAACCACCTCATAATGTAAAATTCCGTTTCCCTCTTGTATTGGAGACAAATTCAACACCCATATTTGAGATCCTTCTTTTTCTTAAGGTACTTCTAAAGTAACTTGTTTTTTGTCAGATTACTATAAGACCCTCAATAAAAGTTCTGACATTAACTACCCCAGAAAACAAGTAGCAAAACTATAGCATTGTTGCCCTGGTGTTTAATGGGATGCAAACATGTGTCCTAGTGGTACCAGCCTGACCTAATTCTGGCGTCGTGCAAATTATCTATTTAGCCATGACTTTAGCAGATGAGTTAAGAGAGTTTCTTTCAATGTAGTAATGAAGAAGGGAAATATGAAGATGGAAAACTAAGTGCTTTTTAATAGTAGAAATTTAGTAAGAATTATTATTCCAATAGTGTTACTGGGAAAGTTCTCTAAATAATGATATCTGAAATAGTTTTGACATGATTCAAGGCTAGAGACAAACATGAAGCTTGTTCAAATTCCATAAACTTGGATTCCCCTAAAGAAGCTTCTGTTGACAATCAACAATCAGTACAAGAGCAGCAGGTTGAGCTGATTGATGATGGTGGAGCTCGTCAAGGTGAACCAGAATCTTGGGCTGGTTCGATTCATAAAGAAACACAGGCAAGCACAATATAGCTTCGACTGATGAAAATAGAACTATTGACCACAATTCTCCCCTGGATTATCATCTGGTTATGTCATGGTTTCCTTCAAAATGTTTTTAGTTCTTCTGGTTTCTTTTCTAAATATTGATTTGGGAAACTTGATGTTTATTTCAGTTGGATGGTGTGAGTGGTTCTGTGGTTGATACTGAGCATTGTGACTCTAATAACAAGGCAGTGGAATCTTCAGTCACATCATCCAAAAGCGACCCTGAACTATCAGCTCCGGTGATAAATAGGAGTTCAGATGAGTTGCCTTCTAGATCTGTATTTCTTTCCAACAGAGATAGACTTCTTCTACGAAAGCAGGCCTTAACCATGAAAAAGCAACTTGTCCTTGCCATGGGTATTGGTTTCAGCTTTATTTTTTTTCTGTCAACATTTTATCTTGTCCTTTGCTTTATATTCTTCTGTGTTTTCCTGAAACTATGCAAATTGGAAGGAATATCATATCAATTTTTTTTACTGTTGCCACATTGTCCTCTCAGGAAAGAGCAATATTGTGACTGGCCTTGCGAAAGTAATAAACGGTCACTTCAAGAAGCACCCTTTTGTCATAGTAAATGTCAAGGGCAGGGCAAAAGGGACCTCAGTTCAGGAGGTGGTGTTAAAACTAGAGGTGCACATGATGAAGTTCCTTCCCTTTTTTTCATCTCTTCTTTTAGGATCTGTTTAGTTTATCAAAGATAATTATAACTAAAATAATTACAAAAATGTCATCTTGTTTTCATTGTTTTTTGTTTCGAAAGATTTGTACAGGAAACACTGAAAACTTTTTATTTGTTTTCACGGTTTCTTGTACAAATTTTTAAAAACAAGAAACATAATGAAAACAAGGTGACATTTTATAATTATTTTAGTTGTAATTGTCTTTAAAATTAGGAAATGAAAACATGAAACTAGAAACTAGAAACAAACTAAACAAGCCCCTAATTTTTCTTTCGTGTCTTGGGCAATCATAATTCTTTAAATCCTGAAATTTGCTTTCCTTGTTATTCTTGCAGCAAGCGACAGGTGCTGTTCTAGTTTCTCGAGAGCCTAGCAAAGTCATACTTTACAGGGGTTGGGGGGCAGGAGAGAAACGTGGCACTAAAATAAATGTTAAGAAGGTGGGTAAAGAGAGAGGAGCAAAGCCCAATGTGTCTCCTGAACTGTTGGAAGCCATCAGAGTTGAATGTGGGTTGAAGTAACAATCAGAAAATGCAACTCTTTACTGATCTAGTTTTGCACTAAGATATAGGAGATACAGTTCTGAAGTCAGAGAGGAAAATTGGAATTGAGGATGTCAGAGACATTCGATTGTAGAGGAAAGGAGGAAACCAAACCAAACAGGAACTGGAAAAGAAAGTGACAAATGGGGAGAGCCTTAACTAGTATTGAAGCCTTTCTTCAGTCGACAAGTGCCTAGTGACTGTTCCATCATCGTACTTTTTTCTTCCCAGGGACTGAACATGTCTAATGTATTTGACTACCATCTACCAACTACTCCTTTCTTTCCCTTACCAACCAAGCACCTTCTTTCTTTACATTGCCTCAAGGACCAAACATTGAAGGTCATTGTGCCGAATCATATTAAAAGGATAGTGATTTGGTTGCGGAGTACAATAGAAGAAAACAGAAGAAAAAAAAACATAGGAGAAAGGCACAGGTAACATTGTAAAAATGAGGATAGAGAATATAAAGTATTTATTGTTTGGATGTGTGGAAAAGGAAAAAGAATAGGTTTATCTTCCATAATTGTAAGTCTGTAACTGCACTACATCCTTGTCTGGCTGCTCCTGTTTCTTCTCTTTTTAGTAAAATGCTTACCTTCAACCCCAAATTTTTTTTTTTTTAAATTTTAAAAAAGGCTCCCTTTTATTATGTGATGAATTGTACCATACTGGTAGTGTTTTTTGATTATTTAAATTTAAATACTATGAGTAAAGTGCCACAATCGCATCACTGTTTGATTGATAAAAATGGTATGAGAAAATGAACGGAGTAAATGGTTTGGGGGAAAGATAAACCTTGTTACCGGATGTGTACGGGGCATTACCTTGGCACGATATAGTTACATATGTTGGCTGTACTGTCTTCGTTTTATGTAAACTATTCTTTTCTTTTTCTTTCTATTATATTTCAATCATGTTTTATTATATTTGTTAATATTTAATTTTTAACAAATAATATAAATTTATTAACGTTATAGATTAGGGAAATCATGTATATAAATAAAAATTATATATTCTAAAATACCATTAGTTAACCTCATACATTAAGAGGATAATACTAATTTTAAGGATTAATGTAGTATGCACTGGCAATATAAAAAGTTTTACACCGACATCCATTAATATTATGACATTTTTTGTTTTTATTTTAATAATTAAGAAAGAGAAACAACATTAACACTGATTTGTCAAAATATCATTGAATGACTGTATAAAAATTCTTTACACCGACGGTATATAGAAATTAAACTAAAATTTTAATATCAGAAATCTAGCATGATGAGATGCAATAAAGACGACTAACTTTAAAGTAATTGTGAATATTTAATAGTGTAATTATCATGAATTTTAGATAGGCTAATTACTAACTTATATTACATATATGCAATATAGTTGAGTTCTTTAAGTATGATATCAAGGATTTGACTATTGTCGTGTGTATGAAAAATGCTTTATTCGAAAAGACAAAACACACTGCGATGATCTTTATGTCTCGAAAGTAATTAGTCTCTGATTACATATGGGTTGAAGGATACTCTTGGTGAAAAAAAAAAAAATATATTACATATATGCAAGAATGTATCGATTCATATAGGCTACATAAGGGCATTATACAAAGTGCATGGCATTAATTGTTCGCGGAAGAATTGATCGGAAGATAAGGGTGCGTCTAATTCTTAAACACTCCCGATTTTAATTCTTTTCAAACTAATAATCTTAAAATAATTCTGCTTGATGAAAAAGTAAGCATTTTTCTTCTTATCATGTTAAAATTTGTTGTTTTTTCCTTCATTTATTTGTTGCTTCTTATCAAGTGCTTAGTTTTTTTAGTGTGCAAGGATACATGCTACCATGCATAAAAAATAACCTCATTCCAAGGTTTGAAGGATTGCTAAATGAAGGATCAACCTATATATTGAAAATTTGTTGGTTGCTCAAAATGAATCTAAGTTCAGGACAAGCATAAATTTATGTGTAATTTTATCGAAAGTACAAATGCACCCAAATTGAAGCAGAAAATATTCCAAAATATTTTTGATTTTTTTAGTTTTCCTAAAATATTGGGTGATATAGATCAAGGAATTATGATTGATAAGTAGATTTTGAAAAACATCATGTTCGAGTTCTTTTAATTTTCAATTTTTTTATTAATTTTCAATTTTTGTACAACATTTTGTTGTCATGTTTTAAATTTAATTGTTTTCCATTTTTACCATTAAATGTTTTCCTGACAAAATTGGAAAAAAGAGCATGCTAATAGACATTATTTTACATTAAATCTTATAAAGAAGATACAAGTAGACAGTAGTCATGTTATAGGGATTTTAAAACTATGCTAGTTACTTGCCCCAAAAAACAACTATGCTAGCTGTAAACATTTAACGATAGGTGTATAGTTCTCAAAATTTAGTTAACTCCTTCTCATAGCAAGATTCCTTTTAAATTTCAGTGTAGAACTATAGATAGATTCTCGTTATTTGTTTCTTTTGAAATGACAATAAATAAAAGTTGAGGACAATCTCTTAAACATGTGAGAATTTATTTTTCATTGTCAATCTTCTCTTTTGCACAATTGTATATAACAATGTCAAGAATTATCTCTTGTCGTGGTTTGAAGATATATACTTATATGTGATAATAAAAAAGTCTCAATTCCAACACTACTTTGAAATGTTTTTTAATAGGGAAAAGCTAAACGAACACGGAAATCTAACACCTATACCGTATGTAACTATTACAAAAAACATTATTTTAATAATGAATAGAATATTAACATTAAAACAAGATATTTATGAGTTAAGAAAATACTTAAAAATACTAGAAACATTAGAACAAAATGAATATATTATTTACCACCAAGAATTAATTAGAATTAGAATAAGAAAATTAAAACATGAATTATAAAATTGTATAGGATAATGGGATTATCCGAAGAAATAGAAACAAGATTTAAAGAATTAGAAAGAATTATGAGAGAAATAAATAAAAATATCATTCAACTAATTGAAAATACCGATAAAATTGCAAATTACACTTGCGATAAAATACAAAAAGGACAAAGTGAAATAAGAAATATTAAAGAAACATTAAATAATATTAGCAGAGAAAAAGAATTAGAAGAAAATGAAGATGTTATTAGAATAAAAATTATTCTAGAACAACTAGAAAACCTTTTAGAATATGAAGAAAATAACAGATGTGTAACAAAAAGCGAATTAATAGAAATTTTACAAATAAAAAATTTAAAAGAAATAATAATTAAAAAGGAATTAGATCAAGAATCATCAAGAATACCTACACCTGTATCTTCATGGAGCGGATAAAAGATGAATACATGGAAACATTAAAGAAATCAAATGATTTAGAAGAAATTCAACAGTTACTAGAGCAACTTAAAATTGTTGAAGAAGAGAATGATAAAATACACAAAATTGAAAAAAATCAATAAACGAGATATAGAAAATGATGAAATAATCCTAAACTATAGTTCATCTTCAGAGTCTGAAGAAAACCAGATAAGAATGGAAAAATGAGAATATAGTGGAAAAAGCCCTAAAAGAAAATGGGAAGAATATAAATATAGACCCGAAGGAGCTTGGGATAAATACGAAGAAGAGACTATGTATAATAAAGGATACGCAAGAAAAAATAATAATAAATGGACAAAAATTCAAGAGGAATTTAAACCTCGATATAATAATATAGGAAATATTCTAGATCTCGATTGTATAAGAAATAAAGAAGAAGTATTATTAAAATGGACTAATGAAATAATATTAATGATCTTAACTGACGAAAAATTCAAACAGTTGAACTTCATAGAAACTAAGAATTTTGTAACATTTAAAACATCTGGAAATGTACAAAAAATTTTAGTAGGAATTAAAGACGAAGAATGGATAAGATTTGGAAGAATGGTAGACAATAGTTCAGACTATGTTAAATTAATAATGACACTAATACAACAAGAATTTTTAGAATATAATCTTATGGAACAAAGAGAAAAGACAAACAAGACTCTACTCGAAAATGCTAAATCACATTTGAATAGAATGCAGATTTGTGATATGTGTCAGATCGAAAGTTTTATCTGTGAATATCAAAAATACTATTATCAATTGGATGAAGAGACTAAAGAAATATATAAAAATATCTTTATAGATAAACTGCCATATCCACTTAATTCAAAGATCAATAGATTATGGGAATTAAGACCAGAAGAAACCGCAAATACTTTAGGAGGAGTTATTAAGCTCTTATACCAAGAATTAAGAGAACAATGTTTGAACAGAGAAACAATTAGACAATTGAATAGAGGAAGTACTGTCATTTGTTGTGACATCCCCGAGATAGAAAAACCAGGGAAATATGGTTGTGATAGAATAATAAGAAGAAAAAGAAAAAATTATAAGAAATCAAATTTACGAAAAACTTATCCTAGAAAAAAGAATTATTATATAAATAATAAAAAGAAATATTTTAGGAGAAAAAAGTCAACACCAAGAAAATATTGCCCGAAGGGGAAAAAGAAATGTGTTTGTTGGATATGTAATGTCGAAGGACATTATGTCAGTGAATGCCCTCAAAGGAAGGAAAAAGATTTTAAAGAAAAAACAAAATTAATAAAACAAGTTTTCCAGATATATGAACTTGAACCACTAGAAGAAGAATTAAGTAATTCGGATATAAGTATATATGAATATTCCGAAGATGAATTATCTTCAGAAGAAAGAGAATCCGAATAATACATATATAGAAATATTAATAGAAAAAGGAAATAAGAAAACAGAAGCCTATATAGATACTGGAGCAAGTCTTTGCCTTGCAACAGAAGCCCTTATAGATAATTGGGAAAGACTAGAAAAACCATTAAAAATACAAATTGCAGATGGATCAATACATCCTCTGTATTGGATAGCAAAAAGAATTACTTTGGTCATACAAGAAAAATTATTTATTGTTCCAACAATCTATAAACAAGAAACTGGAATAGATATAATTATTGGAAATAATTTCTTACGACTTTATGGACCATTTTGCCAACATCTGAAATATATTACTCTGAAAACACCATATATTTACCAAAAGCAAAAAAGAGAAATTCTTAAACTACCAATTATACACTATTCTGCATGTACTTATTCATCAAAGTTTCAACAGCTGAAACGTGGTGAGATTATTAGTTTAATTTGCACAAAAACACCCAAAAATAAACAAAAATACTGAATTAGTCGAACTAAAATTAAAAGACCCTACAAAGGAAGTAAAATGTAAACCAATGATCTATACAAAAATTGATAGAGATGAATTTGCAAAAGACATTGAAGAAATGTGTAGAAAATGATTAATTAGACCATTGAATAGTAAGCACTCAGCACCAGCTTTTTATGTAAAAAATCATAATGAAATAAAAAGAGGTAAAAGAAGGATGGTAATTAATTACAAGCAAATTAATGATGCCATGGAAGGAGATGCTTATTTCCTCCCAAGAAAGGACTTAATTATTGAAAGAATCAGGAATATGGATTGGTTTAGCACCTTTGATTGTAAATCAGGATTTTATCAGATCCGATTGACTGAAGATTCAAAAGCATTAACAGCATTTAGTTGTCCTCAAGGACAGTATGAATGGAATGTATTGCCGATGGGATTAAAACAATCACCTGGAATCTTCCAGCGGAGAATAGATTCAATTCTTAAGGAATTTAAAAACTTTTGTCTTATCTATATTGATGACATATTAATCTTTTCAAATAAAGGATTAGATGATCACTTTGAAAAAATAGAATTAGTTCTCAATAAATGTCATGAATATGGAATAGTTCTAAGTAAAAAGAAAGCTGTTTTAGCCCAAAACAAAATTAATTACCTAGGATTAGAAATTGAGAAAGGAAAAATAATAATGCAACGGCATGTATTAGAAAAACTCCAAAATTTTCCAACAACATTAAAGGACAAAAAGGATTTACAAAGATTTCTTGGATTATTAACATATATTTCAAATGAAGGTTTCATCAGGAATTTAGCAGCGGAGAGAAGAGTCCTCCAACAAAAACTGAAGAAAGATGTCCCTTGGACATGGACTGGTGAAGACGATAGACTAATGATAAAAATGAAAGACTTATGCCGGGATCTTCCTGAGCTATATCATCCATCGGATGACGATATAATAATTATTGAGACTGATGCCTCAAATGACTGTTGGGGAGGTGTTATGAAAGCAAAACCCCCTGGATACAAAAATGAATTACTGTGTCGATACATGTCTGGAACTTTTTCAGACTGTGAACTTAATTATCCAACTCATGAAAAAGAAAAACTAGCTTTAATCCGTATGCTTGAAAAACATCGGATTTATATACTGGATAAGGACTTTATTGTCCGAACCGATTCAACTTATGTTGCAGGTTTTAAGAACTTAAATCATAAAGGAACTTACAAACAAGGACGATTGATTAGATGGTAAATGAAGCTTGCCGAATACAATTACTCAATCTCTCATATTAAGGGAGACAAAAATGTTCTTGCAGATATTTTATCAAGAGAATGGTGCAATCAACAACTGAAGACATAAAGAAGCAGATTCAATACCAAAGAATTCTCGAAAAATAGAAAATAATGGAGCTAGACTTGATCAAAGCAAATATTGAAGTACTGGAGTTTCAATTACAAGCCAAAGGAGAATCTATCAAAGAAGATCCAATGAAAAATATAAAACAACAGGTACAAGAAAGCACTAATGAAAAATGGTACACTATCTTTAATGGACCACACCCCGGTGTTTACAATGAATGGCACCAAGCAGCCCCTCACTGCATTGGAATTTCCGGAGTCCATCACAAAGGATTTCGTACCAAGGAAGAAGCTGAGAAAGCTTTGATAGACTACCAGAAAGAACATGACAAAGGCAAAGAGACTTATCTTGGCCCAAGAACTTTTTCTGAAACCATAAAGACTCCACCAGCTCAAAAAACTTCATTAAGGATACTCGGAAGAGTTCCTTCCTCCATTGATGACTACCAAATCCCTTCAAGAAAAGACCATGAACTACAAGTTCAGTTTTCCAAAGAAAATTTTTATGAAAACTTAAAAAGACTAACCAACTGGTCCGAAAAGGAAAAGATTAATTGTTTCTACATGGTCAACCAAAATATTTTCAGAGTTAAGGCCGTAATTACTCCCGGAGCAACATCGATTCTTACATTTAATATGTTCCAGTTTGGACTTATTGAATGTCTCTACCTCAGTCAAGACTTGGAAGAAATCAAATTATTTCCATATAATTTGAAGGAAGCCATCCAGAACTATCAAAAGAATGTAGCAAAGGATAGAACCATCTTTCTGAAGTTCTATTCAACCTACCCAGACTTCGCAACTAAACAACCCACAAAGAATTTAATCTTCATCGGAGTAAGTAATAATACTTTCTCTATGAGAGACGAACCTACTGGAGAAACTTATGATGAATAAAAGATTGTCACAATCCTAGCTAATCAACTAGCGAGTATCTTTACTCAGTGTCAAATTATTGGTAAAGACTCTTTTATTAAAGCCATGTACAAAGGTCCACACACTCTGCTACTCAGCAAAACTAGTGGAAGATTGATTAGAGAAAGGGATCTAGCACTACTGACGAACTTCGAACTACCCTTCTACACGTTACAAGGACTTTCAATGAATTACAATCCAGCTGTCCTTGACTTGTTGTGCTCAATGATTAAGGAGAATGGCAATCACGCGTGTGAAAGATGCGCGAAGCAAAAAGACTGTCGGCAAGATGACAAAGACTCAGACGAAGCCATTATTGAAGAATGACGTAAGCACTGACGTCATCAAACAATAATAGAGGAATGACGTAAGCAATGACGTCATCAAGAATTATTGAGATGTCTGATTGATTGTAATAATAGGGACACTTTTGTAAATTACTTAGCCCTTCTGATTGTATAAATAAGCCCTCGGAGGCAAAAGAGAAGCAGAATTTAAAAAGAACTTGAAAAGTGTCTTAAATTCTCACCTCTCTTCTCTCTGAGAAGTTCTAAGCTATGCTTAGCGATTCCATGAGTGTGGAATCAACCCGGTTCTATGTACTTCACTACTGTTGATAAATAAATACTACTTTCATATATTCCTCTACTTCATTACTACTCTACTTTCATTACTTCCAACTACTCGTTAGAATTCCAACTTGACTTAGATGGAAGCTGCGGTGGACCAAAGAACCCAGTATCACTTCAAAACCCCAGATCAGGTATGACTCATCAACTGTTTAATTTCATTCAGTTTATACTAGAAATAAATCATGTCTGAAATAGAAAAAGAAATAATTAATAACACTGATGTAGAATATTTACAAATTACTGAAGAAGACGGAAACTATGAAGGAAGTATTTTAATAGATCCAAAACTTTTTCAAAAGATTCAGAAAGAAGACTTAAATTTATCTAAAGATGCAAACATGAAGAAATTAGGAGGTATAATGAAACGATTTAATCAGAAAGAAAATATAATATACTATGGAAAGATAATTAATGAAACACCAATAGACATATCTGAAACACAGTGAAACACCTGTATCCAATTATTGAATAAAAAGAAACTAATTGAGTTAAAGAGAGATTTAAAAAAGGAATCACATAGAAAGAAAATAGGATATATTCATATAGGAGCGATACAAGTCTTAATTAAGGCAACCTTTCAAGAAGGAATAGATTCACCTATTGAATTAGTTCTAAAGGATGATAGAATAACAGATCCTAAGGATAAAATATTAGGAGTAATCGAAGGAAACTTAGCCTATGTTAAGCTAAAATTCGAAATACACCCAAATATTGGAATACCATTAGATACTCAAGGACTAGATCAATCTTTAACTATGGAACATAGATTTTTAAGAAATAATTTAATGAGATCAGGAGACAAGATTTTCTCAATTACTTACTGTATCAATTATGCACTGACAAATTCACATCATAGCATTACTTTTAGAAATAATGACAGAATAGATATACCAAGACTGTTTGAGGAAATAGGAAAGATTTACTATCCTAAACGAAATGACTCAACTGAATTAGGAATTTCTATAAGAAATCCAATATCACTAAGCTTTAGGCAGACACCTAAACCAATTACTTTCTCTGAAACAGAAGAAAATAAGGATGAAAATATAAACAAATTATCAAATCAGGTAAGAGACCTAGCTCAATATCTGAGAAATAGAATATGAACAAAGAAAAAGATCTAAGAATTATTTATGAAAAATATCAGAATAAAATAAATCTAGATAAAAGAAATATAAAAGAATTTATAGCCCCTTATATAGAAAATAAAAATCAGGAACAAATAGAAAAAAGGGAACTGATTAATATAAGGAATAAAAGAGAAAAATATAAAAGACAAGTATTAGAAAGAATAGAAAAAATAGAAGAGATGACTTCAACTAAAAAATTATTATCTAATTACTTTAGATTAACTGCACCACCCTTTGAAGATATCAAATAAAATAATGGAAGTATATTCTGAATTTGATGATCAGACTGAAAGAGAAATATTAAGTATTTTAATAATGAAAATACCCATAGATTGTAAACAAATAACGGTTAACAAATTAAAACATCAACACTAGCAAGAGAAACTTTATTTAAAACAAATAATACAAAGAATACAGTTAGTTTTTTGTGAGGAAGAAAGAAAGCTATTAATCGAAGAAATAATGAAATTAGATTACCAAATAATGGACTACGGATATGAACTACTGGTAACCCAAATTATGCATGAAAATAATCACTCAGATTATGCCTAATTACTACCATTACCCGGGGATGGGAAAAATAGAGTGGTACCAACCTGGTTGAGCTAAGTACTAGCTAATAATGGGTTCCCGAAATATAGAAAAATTTGTTCACCATCTAAGTATGATAGATCTAACAAATCAAAATAGACTAAAAGAATTAATACAAGAATTAAAAGACGAAGCAACTGATACGTGTAATAAACACATGGAATATCACTGTGAATACTGTGATTGCAACGAATACGACAGAAAAATAGATTTGATAAAAATTATAATTGAAAAACTAAATTTATGGTTAGATCAACCTGATCCATAGATCCAACGGCTCATAATATGTACACACTGTTGAAGTGTCACATACGATGTCAAAGACATTGTGTCAGTTTAGCAAAACTCTTTTTAATAAAGAAGTCTTTTAGAATTATGTTAAAGTTACTCTTAAATTACTATATTTTGGTTTTTTTATATCTTACCCAATGTTTTAAAAATCGGACCGGAGATCGAACCGACAAGAGTTTCGGGTCATGGTTCGATTGGTTCAACCAGTTGAACCGGATGACTAATAAATAAATAAATAAGTTATATAATAAATATATATAAGTATAAAAGTATATGTATACATAAAAAATTATAAAAAAAAACCCTTATAAGACCATTTAGTTCCCAATAAGTAACTCCCAATATAAATAAATATATGTAATCCTTAATATATATTTCCTTTCCCAATGTGTAAATAAATGCAGGGAGTTATTACCTAGGTCTGTACATGGTATCTTTATCTCTTCCACTCCTTATTATTAACTATTAGTTATTAATATTAATAACATTTCAATTTCCAACTGCATGTATCAAATAAAAATTTCCAATCATATAAAACTTTTCACTCCCCTTCCTCTTCTTCGTTCAAACACTGCCACTCCCTTTTCTTTGTTGACGATTCCGACCTTGTGGAAAAATAGAGAAGTGTGCATTGCAGACAGAATGCAGTAAAGAAGGAGAAGAGGATTGCTTGAGAAGAAGAAATGATACTTCTTCATACAATTTTCATTCAACTGAACTAAAAGAACTACAGAACTAACTATTTATACATTGGATGATTAATTATAAATAACAGTGCAATAACTAACTAAGTGGGCAAGCTAACTGTATTCTAACTAACCATCTAACCGAATAAACTAACTGTCTAACTGCCAATTGGATGTATATCTGTGACACCCCCTTCAAGCTGGAATGGATGTTGATCATGACAAGCTTGGAGTGTATAGAATGGAAAGGACCAGGGGCTAGTGGTTTTGTAAGTATGTCTGCAACTTGCAGTGTAGTGGAAATAGGCAATAAGTGCATGACTCCTTGAACTTTGTTGCGAACTAAGTGACAATCTATCTCAATGTGTTTCGTCCTTTCATGAAATACAGGATTTGCGGCTATATGAAGGGCGGAACGATTGTCACAATATAGGATAGCAGGCAATGAGGACTTGACTCCAAAGACATGTAGCAGATATATAAGTCATTGTGCTTCACAACTAGCTTGTGCCAGGGCTCGATATTCAGTTTCGGATGAAGACCTTGAAACAGTAGTTTGTTTCTTGCTCTTCCATGAAACCAAAGAAGAACCAAGAAAGAAACAGAAACCAGTAATCGACTTTCTAGTATCAGGGCAAGTTCCCCAATCTGAATCACTAAAGCCCTTAAGAGTAGTATCTGACGAAGATGGAAAGAACAAGCCTTGCCCCGGAGAGCCTTTGATGTATCTCACTATCCTCATTGCAGCTCGGTTGTGTTTAGTGGTTGGAGATTCCAGGAATTGACTGAGATTGCTCACAGCATATGAGATGTCGGGTCTTGTGTGAGTTAAATACAAGAGTCTTCCAACCAGTCTTCTATAACTTGTAGAATCAGCTAAGGGCTCACCTGACTGCCTGTGCAACTTCATTTTGGAGTCCATAGGTGTAGAGCATGGCTTAGCAGCCATCATGCCTGTGTCTGCGAGAAGATCCATTGCATACTTCCTTTGACATAAGCTAATCCCTTGCTTTGATCTAGCTATTTCAAAGCCTAGGAAGTATCTGAGTTCCCCAAGATCCTTGATGCTAAACTTCCTGTTGAGTAAGTCCTTCATGCGACTGATTTCAGTGAGGTCATTTCCTGACAGAACCAAATCATCTAAATAAACTAGAATAATGGTGACACTAGTTGAGTGTGATTTGGTAAATAAGGAGTAATCAGATTTGGATTGAATATAGCCAGATTGTAATAAGACTTGAGTGAGTTTAGCATTCCATTGTCTGCTGGCTTGTTTGAGGTCATACAATGATTTTTCAAGTTTGCACACAAGTGATGCATCAGAAACAGATAGGCCTTGTGGGGTTTCCATGTACACTTCCTCTTCAAGATCACCATGAAGAAAAGCTGTGTTGACATCCAATTGATGTAGATGCCAGCTGAAAGTTGAGGCAAGTGACATTAGCACCCTGATTGTTGTCATTTTAACAACTGGACTGAAAGTTTCCATGTAGTCTATGCCTGCTGTTTGAGTGTAGCCCTTGGCTACAAGCCTTGCTTTGTGCCTTTCTATAGAGCCATCTGCCTTATGCTTCACTTTAAAGACCCATTTGCACCCTATGGTTTTCTTTCCAGGAGGAAGAGGTGTGAGAGTCCAGGTGTTGTTCTTCTTCAAGGCCAACAGTTCTACCTGAATAGCTTGGTGCCAACAGTCATGAGCCACAGCATCTTTGTAGGTGGTTGGTTCAATTGCAGAAGAGACAGCTAAAGTATAATGTTTATATGAATTGGATAAATGATGAATGGAAAGATAATTTGAAATGGGATACCTGACTGTTGAAGATGATTGAGGAGCTGTGCTGTTTAGCAAACTGCAATGATAATCAGTCAAGTATGCCAGTGTCTTCTTTGTCCTTGTAGATTGTCTTACTGCAGGGTTATTTGTAGTCATGTCAGGGACATTGGAGGCTGCAGCAGCAGATTGTCTTACTGCAGGGTTATCCGTGGCAATGACAGGAGCATTGGATCCTGCAGCAGCAGATTGGTGATCTGCTGTGTCATCGACATTTTGTATGACTGGAATATCAATGTGAGGATCAGGTGAGGACTGTGGAGACACATTTTGTGGTTCAGTGTTCTGTATCTGTTCATTTTGAAAAACCTGAGTTGCTGTGGGAAGATCAAAAGGATCCAAGTTGGTTGAACTTGTCAGCAGGACAGGTTGATGACAGGACTGTGTCTCAATTGACTGATATGGAAATTGATTCTCATAGAACACTACATTTCTTGATAGAAAGGTTTCTCTATTTTTCAAATCAAACAAGATGTAACCTTTTGTATCATTTTTGAATCCCAGAAAGATATATTTTCTTGACTTAGGGTCCAATTTCTTCCTTTGTGCTTGTAGTGTGTTAGCATAGCACAAACAACCAAAAACTCTAATATGAGAAAGCTCAGGGAGTTGTTTATGTAGCATGAAATAAGGAGTTTTATTGGACAAAAAAGAAGAGGGTTGTCTGTTAATGAGAAAAACAGCATGCACCATAGCATAATTCCAAAAGATTTTAGGCAAGTTGGCTTGAAAAAGGAGTGCCCTAGCCACTGCCAAGATGTGTTGGTGCTTTCTTTCCACAATGCCATTTTGTTGTGGTGTTTCTACACAAGTGGTTTGATGGATAATGCCTTTAGAAGCATAAAAATCAGTGAGGTAGAATTCTTTCCCATTATCTGACCTTATGCATTTGATTTTTGTATCAAATTGAGTTTCAACTAAAGCAGAAAAGGATTTTATATGATTAGCAACCTCAATTTTGGATTTCATTAGAAGTATCCATGTGTGTCGTGTGTAGTCATCTACAATTGTGAGAAAGTACTTATGACCAAATAGAGAAGGGATGGAAATGGGGCCCCATATGTCAACATGTATTATTTCAATTGGAGACATAGTATGACTAGAACTATTACAAAAAGGAAGTCTTTTCTGTTTAGCTAGATGACACACCTCACAAGGGACTGTAGAATTTACAGGATCAATGAAAGAATAAGATTTTTGCAAACTGACTAACTTCTCTTGAGAGAGATGTCCTAATCTTTGGTGCCAAATGTTACAAGATGATGCAGAGATATTGTTCACAGTAGCCAATGGAGAAAACAACATACTTGAAGACTTCATAGCATATAGGCCAAACTTGAGCTCAGCTACACCAATCATCTTCAAAGTATTGATGTCCTGTATTATACAACCAGTATTAGAAAATAGAAACTGGCAATGCAAGGAAGTAGTGAGTTTGGAAATTGAAACAAGATTAAAGTTGAAAGAAGGGATGTATAAAACATCAGTGAGGTAGAGTTTAGGAGAGAAAATTACAGTCCCAGCTACATTGGCATGAATCTGACTTCCATTAAGAAGTCTAACAAGGATAGGCCTAATTTTTTTGTAAGTTTGGAATTCGGATAAGGAGAAACAGACATGGTCTGTAGCTCCTGTGTCAAGAATCCAGTTTTGAACATGGCACAATTTTGACAAAGCACAAACTGTACCTGAAGTCTTATTAATGGAAGAATGGTTTGGGATTGTGGTTAACTGATTTGTGTGATGCTGAGAACTGGACTGTTGCAGCAAAGCTAGTAAGGCTTTGTGTTGATCTGGAGTAAAGCCAACACCCGGAGCTTCAAGCCTTTCCCTCTAAGAAGTGTGAGATGTCATGCTTCTATCATCATCATAATCAGAAGCTGTATCATCATCTGCTGAGAGGTTATTCACTGCATTGTTCTTGAAGTAGTTTGATGGATAGCCGTGTTTCTTGTAGCACACATCCACTGTATGACCTGACTTGTGACAGAAGCTACACATTTTGGGATGGTGACTTTTCCCTTTACCATTTGGGAAGGATCTGCCTCCTCGTCCTTTGGATCTTCCTCGGGTCATTTGACCATGATCAGTAACATTCGCAAGAATTTTGTGCTCATCAGAGGAGCCACCATTGAACTGTCGTTCTTGTTGAATGAGCATATTGAACACTTCATCAACATCAGGTAGGGGTTTCATTAGCATGATTGTTCATTTAGGTTCTTTAGGAAGCGAATTACATGATCAGCTTCTCTATAATTCTGAATAATGGGAATCAGAGTGCAAGAACATTTAACCACACACAAACATTGGGGAATAGGTATGAAATTAATCAATTCTTGCCACAAACCTTTCATATGAGTAAAGTAGGTTGTGATTGACCTATCTCCTTGCTTACACATATAAATTTCTTCTTGTAAATCAGAAATCCTAAAAATGTCACCTTGAAAGTATCTTTTCTTGAGGTCATTCCAAATCTCATAACCAGTATCAATCCAAAGAACAGTTTCAAGAATAGAAGGTTCTATTGAGTTATGAAGCCAATAAAGGACCTGAGTATTGCATCGATCCCAAGGTTTGAACATCAAATCATTGACATCGGGCTTCAGAATTGAGCCATCAACAAACGGAAGTTTGTTCTTGTTCTTGAAGGCAATGGTCATTGATCTTGACCATGTGTGGTAGTTACTGCCTGATCCAAGAAGAACAGCTGAAACCAAGGAGCAACCAGTGTTCTCATTTGGAGGCAGATAATATGGGTTTGAAGGATCCATGATTGGAGTCGTCATGTGCTTCTAACCAAATCGAGGAATCTTCAAAGAAGAAGAGTTGAATCAAGAAGATTCGAAGGAAGAAAATGAACTTTCAATGGAAGCAAGTTGAGAAAGAGAAAGAAGAAAGAAAATGGAAACAGAGTTGCAACGTGTAACTCAAACTGATACCATGTGGAAAAATAGAGAAGTGTGCATTGCAGACAGAATGCAGTAAAGAAGGAGAAGAGGATTGCTTGAGAAGAAGAAATGATACTTCTTCATACAATTTTCATTAAACTGAACTAAAAGAACTACAGAACTAACTATTTATACATTGGATGATTAATTATAAATAACAGTGCAGTAACTAACTAAGTGGGCAAGCTAACTGTATTCTAACTAACCATCTAATCGAATAAACTAACTGTCTAACTGCCAATTGGATGTATATCTGTGACAGACCTTCTACTCCCTCACCATCACGATTCCGACTTGCTCTGCCACCACCAAGGCAACCGCAACCTCACCAAGAGGTGGCAAGTATGGCGATGAGGATTTCTGCCCCCATCCAAACATGCCCAAACTTCAAGATCTAGGGTAAGCTTCCATGCTTCATGCCTCTCCCTGCAACAATACCAACATACTAATACCCTCTTCCATCTCACTAAACCCCAAATCAACAATACCAAATGCTTTTGTTTTTTGATCAATCAACAGTACCATCTTCCATCTCAGAATGCAAAAAAGTTGCAGCAAATTGCCGAACCGCCCGGTTCTCAAAAACCGTCCCGGTTCAATGGTTTTGTCCGATTCTATCCGGTTCAAATGGTTTTTTAGCGGTTCAATAGGACTTCCGGTTTTTATGACTGAACCGAACCGCAGACACAGTCGGTTCCCGGTTGAATCGGTCGGTCCGGTTTTTAAAACATTGATCTTACTATTATTATTTCTCATTATCATTTTCATGAAACTTCAACAAGTTTTTTTTTTTTTACATTTTAATTTATTATATAATAATTCAACATTTTTTGCAGGTATATATATGTCTCAAATGTTGTCACTTTTGTCAACTGTTATTTAATTTATGTCCATGTATATAAAAACAAACTAGGCTATCATATACAGATACTTTAATACATGTAACTTAATTTCTTTTTGCTACATTTTCTGTTTGAAATAGAACTCATACATGAAATTGTTATTCCTCTTATTAAACATATATTTTGAATTTAAAAATATAAATTATAAAAAATATTATTCAGACCCAATAAATTTCTGATGCATCGAATGGGTACCCATACTAGCTAGTATTAGTATAAAGTATTTTATACTGCCAACAAATCACAAATCATCTTATGTGTGATAGATGGTATTTTTGAGGTAGTTATGATAAGAGTCAAATATTTTTTTATGATGTGGGTATTTATGATTGGTTGAGTGTGAAAAAAATTATATTGATTACAAATTAAATTATTTTTTAATATTGATTTAGTTTTTACGTACCGTTGATGTAAAGATTTTTTATAGTAATAATCAATCATGAATTGTCTCGTCTTTAAAAATATTTGACTTTTTTTTTATGATAAACGGATTACAGAAAAACTAAGAAATTACACGAGAAGTACTACCCAAAAGCATCATTTCTAAATAAAAGGCCCAACATATGGCAGACTCTTGCATGTGGCCAGTATGACCCAGATCAGCTAGTATATCTGCGCATTGATGGGCTTCATGGTATGTATGAATCACCCAAGTATGCCAATCTGGAAGGCGAAGAAGATGAAGGACGACTCCAAGGAGCGGTTGAAGAGAAGAAATAGTAACACTATCGTTGGCCACAAGATTTACCACCACATTAAAATCCATCTCGAAAACGAGGGCGAAGTTTCTTAAAAATATTTGACTTTTATAATAATTATCTTAAAAATCACATTTATAATAATTTATGATTGATTGACAGTATAAAAAACTTTATACTGATAACATATCAAAATTAAACTCTTTTAATCTTTCTTATTGAGTACATGTAACTCACTAAAAATGGATTAATATATTTTAATAGATTTCATATATAAAATTTGTCTAATAGTAAAAAATGTTATAAATGGTGTTAAAAATATTAAATATCTTTTTATTTTTATATGTCAACTCTAATAATTTATAATTTATAATTTATTAATTATTAATTATTGTTTCGAAAACAAAAAAAATATTTTAATTAACAAAAATATAAAAAAAAATAGTAAGAAAATCATGGTAAAAAAATGTCTTGTTATCTTTACAGTCACAAAATTGTGCATGCGGTATGCTAGAGCAACATCAGTAAAGAGACAAATAGTCATATTTTATGAATAAACATCCGATGGTTCGTAAAATTATGAAGTAATATCTTATCTCTAAAATTATTGAAATTTCAAATTAGTTCTTGAAATTGTAAAACGGTGATCAAATTAGTCCCTCCGTTAAAAATGAAAAATCATATGGACTAAGTTGATATTAAGTTTCCAGTGTCAGTGACTTAATTGATATTTTAAGTGAGTAAAATGAGGGACCAAATTGATACTAACTTATCATTTAGGGACACTTGGAATTTCGATAATTTCAATGATCAAATTAATACTACTTCACAATTCTAATTCCAAACCAAATTGGATATTTACTCCATATTTTATATTAGCACTTTGTTAACAAGTGAGCTAAGAGCATTATTTAAAAAAACCCAAACAAGATAAGTATTCATTGAAAAAATAAGAATACTTTTTCTCAATGTATTAATTATATTATTTTTCATAAAAAAAAAATTTTTAGATTCTTTAAATAAGTACTTATGACACTTGTGTATTTGCTTTTATATTATGGATAGTGCTAACGAATATCTTTAATATATTGATAAAGGAATAAAAAAAATTTCTTTAAAAATAATGCATTCAAATTTTTGAGATGCGGTATATTTTATTTTTTAATAAAAATTTATCTTTATTATTCCTTAATCAATATTAAAGACATCCGTTAGCAAGCAACTTATATTATTCACAATATAGACTTACAGCACTATAGAATAGATTATTGCTGCAGAGTGTAGACCTTAGGTTTTATAGATCTTTCAACCATGTCAGAAGGTAGAGAGAGATAAAAGAGTGTTTTGCACAAAAACCTTGAACCTCTTCTGCCTCTATTTCAACGCCAGAATCATCATCATGTCTCTCTGCTATGTTCTCTATCGCCATCATTGTGCCCACAGTATCCTTTTCTCTTTAGGTCTCAACCACCCCACAAACCTAAAGCCACCATCATTACTACCACTACTCTTCACAAATCACAAGCAACAAGTAAAAATTAAGAAAAGAGAACTTCTCAAATTCAATATCATCAATTTCAGAGACATGTGTTGTTGCTTGAAGGAAAAAGAAAAAGCAGGTGCTAGCTTCACTACAAAGAAAGATACCTTTCTTCTCTGATTGAAGATCGAAGGGTACTGTCTTTTATTCAGCTCATATTCTTCCTTCATTCTCATGATCGATGAAACTTTGTTTCAAGTTCTTTCTGGGGAATCAAGCATCTTGGTCCGATTATTAATTAATTTGCTAGATCAAAGCAAGTTAATTACTTTCACTCTGCTTTAGTATAGCTTTATTGTGTTTTCTTTTTGCAAACTTTTTCTCTTTATATGGGTTTCTTGCTTTTTCTCATGAAGTGAAGTTCATGAATCTAGATATATAAATCTAGGGTTTATGTAAACTTGCAAGTTTGTTATCTTTTGTTACGGTGTGTGTTTATTATAAGAGAGAGAGAGAGAGTGTTGATCTACGTTGCTTTTGAGCTATACAACTATTCTTGGTTTCCTTGTTTGCATGAAGCTCTCTTTTTGAATGTATTTGTGCTTATATGATTCATAATATATATGTTGATCCTATCAAGTTTTAGGCTTGGAAGTTGTAAGAGAAAAGAAATGAATCTTCTGTTAGATCTATCATATGATTCATATCATATAATTTGGTTACAGTTTTATGCTTTTATTTTGAAAGATTTTCTGAAAAATCGTAGCTATCATGACTTCCAAGATATATTATTTGGATGTCGAATAAGTTGAATCCATAGGTTTTAAATTATGGTCGTGATTGCAGTTACGTTGTGTTGCGGATATTACTGGAAAATATGATCGATGCGACTTCAAATATGGTCACGAAGCGGTTTCGATAACTGTTAAAATAACTCTTCATTTCGATTTCGGACCTAGATTTAAAAGCTTGGTTATACAATTCTGCGGTCTCCCTGCGGACCCCAACTGTACGCATCCAAAGGGTTTTCAGTTTTCACCCTGCACTGCACTACTGGGTTTCTTTTTTCTTATGTTTAGTTTGTCTCGTGGCATTAGAGTGTCTTTAGGCAACGAGAATAATCACTGTCTCACTGTTACGACATTAAGAGGATTGAGATGAGTTTAGCTTGATTCTAGCAAGCTAGATCTAATATCTTGATTGAGTTATTTTATTTTATTTTTTTAAATTTGAAATCCGGTCTGATTATAGCTCAACAATGATGAACTCATAATCAAGTCAACCTCAGTTATAGAGGTAATGTATAAATTTAATCATTATACATAAGTTATAAAATTACAATTTAGTTATAATTTAGGTTTTGTCGGAATATAAATTTATTATCTTGTTATATTAACAAAATTAATAGAAATTAAAGAGTAATTTTATTTATAGCTAAAAAAACATAAATTTTAAAAAAATGTGTGATATGGGTCAAGTTGGGATGTAATGAAATACTATAAGAAACAAAATCCTAAAACATACGGATCAACGAAATGTATTAGAATAAGTTAATTATAATTAATACTCATATAAATTTTCAAAAGCATCCCTTCTAATTTTAATGAATTTTCTGATGGTTTATAATTAATGACAATAATTAATAAGGATAATATTATAAATTAATATTTAATATGTATAAAAATTAATATATATTTTTTATATTTTGGATAAAAAAACTATTTATTATTTATATCATGGATTCCGGGGAGTATAACATAAATTATATATTAAAAAAAAACATAAAAAATACAGCAATTTAAGTGCCGGCGGAACATGACCGACAGACTGAATATTGACCACCTCTGCTGGGATATCTGACGGTGTGGCTGGGCCACAGCATGATTTCTACATATTGTGTTTGATATTCTTTCTAGCTCCTCTCGTTTTTCTTTATACTTTATCGATCAAATATACATGAAAGGATTTGTTTTCTGAATGCAAAGTAATTAACGGAATAAATCGGATCAATTGTTGGCATTTGTTTGTTCTAATTCTTTCGATAATACCAAACAGTCACATACACAAAATTAATGTCATTGATGTGGGAGTAGTCACTTTGATATTAAAGTTAGATATTTTGATGAATTAAAAAATACACAAAAATATCCATTGAGATTGGTGTGAATGGTAAAAGATCTCTCGTTCCTTGGGAGATATGTCATCCATCGAAAAACATTTTATGTAAGATTATAAATTAGATTTAATTTTAATTAATATGTTCTCATCGTAAAGTATTTTTAGACTACCATTAATCATGTCATGTCACCAAAAATATTTGATTTCGTAATAATTACATAAAAATCAAATATATGATAAAAATATGATTGGTTGATTATGATATAAAAAATTATACTGATGAGTATTAAAATTAAATTATTATATGGTTTAGGCCATTCTTGTAATAAAAAAATAAAATAAATAAATTTTATAAATTTGTATTATAAATTGCATTATAATTTATGCCTTGGAATACATTTTTATCAATACATATGCATGATGTATAATAAGAATTGCATCATATATGATCCCTCGTGATTTCCATTTTCTGTTGGCAAGATTTTTCTTCAAAATTTCTCATATCATTAATTCTGATGGATCTTGTTTTGTGTAAAACATATATTGAATCTGTTCGGCGGTGGCAGAACGGGGTATCCATTTGATATATGTCAGAATCAATGTTTTGAAAACTGGACCGGACCGGTCGGTCCGATCGGGAACCGGGATCTTGGCCGGTCCGGTTCACGGGAAAAACCGGCCTAGCATCGAACCGGTGGAAAACCGAAAAACCGGTTCATAACCGGCTAGAACCGGTTTCTTTAAAAAAAAAAAATTAGTATAAAAGGATTTGGGTCATCCTAGCCAAAACACAATTCTTTTGTTTTCTAACATATGTGGGCTAGTTTGTAGATTTTGGGTTGGTTTTCCCTATGAAGATGATTTTAAACCCTAAACATATATTTTTATATTTATTTAGTTTAATTTCAAAATAAAAAAAACTGTGCTTAATAATTTTAGTTGTTATGTTGTTTTTTTGTTTAATATTGTTACAAATATTATATTAAAAATTAAAATAATATTATTTAATTATAACCGGTTCAACCACGGTTCAACCTCGGTTGGACCATTGAACCTCGAACCGCTGCCTTCACCGGTTCGATGGCCGGTCCGATTTTGTAAACCTTGGTCAGAATACAATATAGTTGGATATATATCATGGTTTGGTATATTCTTAAATGTAAGTTTTGCTAAGATGGCTTGGTGGGAGGGAGATAGGGTTTTGGAGTGATAAAGTGGAGGTCATGAGTTCAACTCCCCCACTAACATAACAAATACTAACGATCTAATATTTGCTTATCAAAAAAAAAAAATTATGGTGTTGAGAGTGAATGATCGCTCTACTTTCTCAGAGTTGGAGGGGTCCTTTTAGGGTTCGTTTGACGGTCATGACAGGATAGGGGCGGATATGATAAGAGAACATAGAAGTATGATAGGATATAAGCAGGATAAGGTGTTATCCTATCCGATGTTTGATGTTCATCAGATAATCAACCGAATAACATTATAATTTTAGTATGAATTTTAATTTTTTTGTTTTTATTCTAAATGTTTTCATATTTTATTAGATTTTATTTTATTTTTTTATAATTTTCTTTTTTTTTTATAATTTTATTTTTTTTAATTATATAAAAAAAACAAAATTATCCTTGTGTTAAAATTCTATATAATTTTTAAATATCGTCTAACTTCAATTATTTTTTTATAAGTTTAAATATTAATTTTGAGTTTTTACTTTGCATATAGATAAATTATTAGAATAATTTTTTATATTTTTCAGTTTTATAAAATAATATAAAATAACAAAATGAGTCTTGTGATAAAATAAAAAATAAATTTTAAAATTAATTATTAATATTTTTATTATTTTAAATATTTTATATTTTACTATATTTTTTTAACCATGTTATATTTTATTATACTTTAAAATAATATTTTATTATAATTTAATTATTTTACATATACAATATTTTTATAATTTATTAGATTTTAAATCACCATATCCTATCATGTTGAGTTCTAACCCATCCCCTCAGGATAGAATCTTAACTAGATTGACAGAATATGATAAGTGACAGGATTGATTTATCCTATCATATCGGATCACCAAATAACAGTTTCAGACATGATATGATAGCTTATCCTCTCCTATCTCTCTTATCTCTTATCCTGATCATCAAATAAATCATTATAGACACTCTAGAAGATTTGTTCGGGTGGCAAGGACCTTTGTGCTAGTGGGCTACTGTGACTGGATAAGGGCATTTGGATATAAAGTAAGGTGTTATCTTTGTGTGAGATTGGGTATATCCAATCTTGACAGGTACATAATCTTCTAAGAATTTAATTCACATATATTAGCATTTTATTAAATGATAACATATGTAGATAACCTTAATTTCTCAATATAATTGATTAGTCCAATCAAAAAAAAAAAAAGATAATTGATTAGGTAGTTTCTGCTCACCCATTACAAATAAACACCGTATGATTCATTGAACACCCTAAGCCACTGATTCCTACGTACATATGCTCACCCTCGAGGGTAGACACTAGACACAATTCTTCTTGATGAATTGCGACCAAAACGCGCGCGTGCTTCCATGGACAATCTTTTGACTTACAACTCAGGAATTTTGAACATTACCCTTGTGTTTGGTTTGAAAAAGAAAATAATGTGGAGTTGTGGTCAGAAAGCGTTGAAACAAAAAATAAAAAATAAAAACAATATAAATTTTAAGAATTAATATTTTTGTTATACGTAAGTGTTAGTGTTAAATGTTAATATTATTATTTTGTTAATGGATGAGATTTGAACCATCAACATCCTTAGTACTCTATTCTTTAACTCTCGCATCCCAATCATAAGCCAACATTATAACCCCCTTTAAGAGTTGATTGATATGAAATAATCATCGAAAAAAAGTTGAGAGAAATAAGTTTCTTTTTAATAGATAATCACGTCCCCATTCAATAAGAAAGTTGTTGGTAGATGAGAGATAAATTTAACACTTCACCTTATATAACTTTACCTCTCTTTCTTTTTTTCTTTTTTTATTATAATCAGAGAGAAAACTTTTTGTGTGGATCCTACCAGTTTTTTCCTCTATTTTCTATCCACAATCAAATAAAAAAATTTATAAAATTGTTTTATTTTTTTATTTTATTTTTGGATATAAAATGTTTAGGTGAGTTCCTTCAAATTTCACCACCAAACTAAAGAAAGCTTACATGCATGAAGGATGAGTACTGGTTAATGATATACATTGCGTGGATAAACTTTCAGGCAAACTCACATGTTAGTAAAAACTGCGCTATATGGAACTGCCTAAACTTACCTGTTGACATGCAATTGGCAATATATACATCTTAGAGAGACAATACGAGAGGTACAAGACATATTACTTTTTGTGAAATGGATTCTCTTCATCTAATCTCTCTACTCCTTTTTCATCCACAATTAAGAGTCACAATTTATGTTAAGAATTTTTTAATATTTGATTCAAAGTCAAAATAAATTGTGATCCTTGAATACATTATATAAGATTATGATTGTAGATGGAGCGAGAGGATGAAAAGAATTTGGATAAAGAGAATTCATCAAAATTTATCTCTCTCTGTTTACTTTAGGTTTTTCAATCATTTTCGTTATTTGAATATTAAAATATAATACTTAATTGAAACATCTCTTGGTATATAATATATATTTAGATGAATGATTTTTATACACAAAATGAGGATACTATAAGATGATTCGTTTGTTTTTTAAATGTATTTTTGAAAAACGTGTATACAAAGATAAAAAATAAATAAAAAATAAAGATAAATATATACATTATCATATATGATGTCCAAAATTTATATTCAAGTAACCTATCCCATATATTTATCTCAAAATATAGTATATGTTAGTATTCATTCACATACATAGTGTCCTTATTAGCGTTACAAAGAAAATATTTGTTTTAATTGTCAATATTTCCGGCCAACCTTTCTGATATATGTGTATAGGCGTGTCAATGATTCGAGAAGTATGGAGAACATAAAAGTCAATTAAAGACTTACAGTGCTTTACTACCTGTAGCAAATTGAAATTAGCGAAGAATTTATAACAGAAGAGAAAGTCAATGAAAAACGAACCTAAAATAGAAATCATTGCTACTGAAACGTGAAACACACGAAAAGGAAATAAAAAACCAATCAAATATCTAATTAATCACGTATAAATATCTGATTATTTTAATATCTAATTAATCATATATAAATATCTGATTATTTTAATTTATTATTTGATTAATAATTTTTCGAGAAATAAATTTTTTGATTAAGTATGTACAAATATTTAATCAATCACATATAAATATCTGTTTAATTCAGTTTATTATCTGATTAATGGGTTTTTTAAGAACTAAAATTTTGATTAAGTATATGTAAATATCTGGTTAATCACGTACAAATATCTGATTAATCGGTTCATTATCTGGTTAATGTGTTTTTATGAGAAATAAATTTTTTGGTTAAGTATGTACAAATATCTAATTAATCACGTACAAATATCTGGTTAATTCAGTTTATTATTTGGTTAATGGGTTTTTTTTAGAATTAAAATTTTTGGTTAAGTATGTGCAAATATCTGGTTAATCAGGTACAAATATCTGGTAAATTCAGTTCATTATCTGGTTAATGGGTTTTTTTGAGAAATAAAATTTTGGTTAAATATGTGCAAATATCTGATTAATCACGTACAAATCTATAGTTAATTCAGTTCATTATCTGATTAATTGGTTTTTTTGAGAAATAAAATTTTTATTTTTTAAAAAAAAGTCAAAAAAAGTATAAAAAAATAATAAATAAAAATAAATAAATAGCGCTATAGTGAAAGTTGTCCAACTGGTTGTCATATTCCAGTTGTCACAATAACACAACTGATAAAATATTGATGAATGTTTTTTGAACAAATATTCGGGGACACCACACTGTATTCCGTTTGTTTTTGGATATATTTTTGAGAGCGTATATATAAAAATGATAAAAAAATAAGAGCGATAAAAAAAAACATATATGATATCTAAAATTTATGTTCAAATAACAACTCTAAAACATTGGGAATTTTCGTTTCACCTTTCATTTTCATCCTGCACAGGGATATCTGTTGTTTCCCTTGTTCTCCTTCACCTTTCAATTCATACTTACAACAAATCTCACAATCCTACGAACTCTAATCTTTTTTTGAACTCTGTTTATTTATTGTTTCACCTTTGTCCTAATTTTGGTTCGAAACAAATACCATCAACATATCCCTAGGAAAGAATTATCGTTGGAAGGTCAGACTCTGGAAAATGTTGATGATCGACAAGCCCTTCTTTTTTCCTCATTAACAGAAATCATTTAAGAAAATAAGCGGGAACGGAAAAGAATATTGTCTTGTAGGGTTGGACAACAAATTGAGGCTTGACCCAAACCCAAAGAAACCGAAAAAAATAAGTGTATGGGTGAATTGGGTCGGGTCAAGGTGTTAAACGGTGGCAAAATCGATTTTGCATGCCTGTGGACGGTCGAGTGCGGGTCTGGAAATTTGTTCCCACCGGAATCCGATATGACCGAAGACATATCAAATACACACTTTTCCGTCCATTTCGTTGGGCCCAAGGTTAGTGATGGTCAGTCCATTTAATGAGAATACACACTGCACAAGAAACCCTTTTGCATACACACTACACACACTGAGTAGTCACGGCCACAACCGGCGCATCACCATCAAGACCGGTGCATCTCTCTTCGTCTCCACCTCTTTCCAGATTTCTCCTTCCCCTACTCTGCCACCGCCAATGGAGATGAAGCCTAGATCTACCCTCGCGAGCACTCAGATATGCCAACGGAGAAGAAGCCCAGATCTGCCCAATGAAGAAGAAGAGGTGGTCGGTGGCCGTAAGAGGTGCTAAAAATTTATTTTTCTGAGGATTTTTTTTTCCTGGGTTTGGTGTTTCTTGTTTCTGTTTTTGGATTTGAAATTTTTTTGCGTTTGGTATTCCTACAAGTTTGTTATTTGAGATCTCATGAATTTTTCTGAGTTTGTTCTTTGTTATGAGTTTCTATTTTTCGTTTCTGCAAAGTGTTTTTTGTTTGATCTAAACCGTCCCAACCCGCCTAAACACCTGCTGACCTCCCCCAAGCGCCACTCGCCTAGTCCGAGGATGCAAACGGACAAGAATGGGTTAGCTATTCTACACTTCAATTTTGCATTTTTTGGATCGAAACCGACCGATTTCTAGCCCTATTGTCTTGTACCTATTACAGTAGAAAGAAAATAAAAACAAAATCAGCGTAGGCATAACTTCGACAATTTATTGGGAGCATCAACAATTATTAGATTTTACTCACATATGTCCTTCCAAGTCAAGCATTTTGAAGCTTGAAAAAAATTGGGTTTAATTCTCTAGATGTTAAATCGATACAAGATTTAGCACTTGTGTATTTTCCGATAATTTTTTATACAATATAATTTTTCTTGTCCAGATGTTGAATTATAACTATTGATTATCTAGATTGTTTATATTAGATTTTGGAAATTTTGAGCATCAATAAAAATGTAATCAAATAGCTATTTTTTTATATATATTTTAAAAGGATATATTATGTTAATATTAACATATATATCAATGAGCTATTAAACAATTTAAAATTACCGTGGAATTTGTTGGATAATTAGAGATATTTCAAAAGTTTAATGTTTTATTTTGGTTGTGTAATTATTACATAATTAGTGTAAAATGAATCTGGTTGGTTTTTATTATTTAGTCAAATTAATTTTTGTGAAAATAATTTTATATTTTATTTGGTCATACATATTTTGTTTTGTTTTGATGTGATCCTACAAAAAAGGCATTTGACCACTTTCAAAACTGCACGTTGGGTTTGTTGGATGCTGATCCAAAATTTTTGGATCTTTGGCAGATATTAAAAAGAGAATATATACATTAAAAAAATATAGACTTTCTTCTCAATTCAACATTTGGTTTTACTCTATGCACTTGCCACTGTTTTCACGGGTTTTCTATCTTCCAAAGAGTGGATTTCGACAACCTTATTGTTAAGATCTGTTACTTCTGTTAGTTGTTTTTCTGTTTTAGAATTATGTTATTTTCTGTTATTTCTGTTAGTTTTCTTTCCTTTTCTGTTGTTCAGTTGTAGTTGCTAGGCTATATATATTCTCCCTCTCTGTAATATTATAACTAAGTTCTGAATAATGAACTAATGAGCACAATGCTCTTTCTCTTGAGAACTCAACTCTTTTCACATGGTATCAGTTGAATCATTTCTCCTCTCGCTATGCTCAACAATCAATCATTGTTTTTTCTGCATTCTCTGTTGCAATCTTTGATGCAATCTACTGATCTTGAATCAATTTCTTTGCAACATTTGTTGCTTCCTTTCATCAATTCTTCAAGACTCTTGTTCGATCTTGAATCAATTTTTTTTCTGCGACATCTGTTACTGAGTTTTCTTTCTTCCTCAATTCTTCAAGTTGCTTGCTAGGTTCAACATGGCTGAAAATACTGATCTCGTTGCAAACAATGCTGCTATCAACAATGCAGCCCTCACCAATCTATTGAATCCCTACTATACTCATCCAAATGAGAATCCTGGAGTAGCGATTGTTTCTCAGGTGCTCAATGGTGGAAACTACCACTCATGGTCGCGCGCCATGCTTCTTGCTTTGAAGACCAAGAAAAAGGTCAAATTTGTAGATGGTTCTTTACCTCGTCCTGCCCTTGATGATCCCAATTTCACTCTATGGGATCATTGCAATACCTTGGTGGTTTCATGGCTTCATCACTCTCTTGATCCAGAAGTCTTGCAGACCATCATGTGGATGGAAAATGCTTCGGATATTTGGAATACTCTCAAGAAACGTTACTATCAAGGTGATGTTTTTCGAATCAGTGACTTGCAAGAAGAGATTTATCTGCTCAAACAAGGTGATGCCACTATTACCAATTACTTTACAAAATTGAAAGGATTAATCCAAGAATTGGACAACTTTCGCCCTATTCCTTCATGCACCTGTGCTGTAGTCTGTTCTTGTCAACTCATTCCCATTGTTAAGAGTTATAGGGAAGGTGACTATGTGATTAGGTTCTTAAGAGGCCTCAATGAACAATATTCCACTGTTAGGTCCAATATAATGATGATGGACCCTCTTCCTGATTTAGACAAAGTCTTTTCAATTCTCATTCAACAAGAAAGGCAGCTAGTTCTTCAATTTGATGATTCTCGAGTTTTAGCTCAATTGGATACCAACACTGGTACTTCTGGCAGAGGTAGAGGTCGTGGAGGCCAATCCTCTGGTGACCGAGGCAGAGGCAGAAGCACCAAAGTCTGCTCCTATTGTAACAGATCAGGTCATATGGTTGATACCTGCTACAAAAAGCATGGTTATCCTCCTCACTTGCAAAGAAGAGGCACCATCAACCAATATTCCATGGATGATCACGAAATTGAAGATGACCTTCAATCTCTTGGCCAGAAAGAATTACCAGCAGATGCTACATCAGTAGTTTTCACACCAGAACAACATAAGGCCCTCCTTTCTCTGTTGCAGCAAACCCCTCAAGTGTCCTCTTCTCACACCACTAATCAATTGGTTAGTTCTTATAAGGATGGCAACTCAGGTATAATCTGTGCTACTCTTCCTGCTTATAGTTCCAAAGTAAACTCTTGGGTTCTTGATAGTGGAGCTACTGATCATGTGTGTTTTTCCAAAACAAACTTTCAATGCCTTAGACAAATCAGACCTATACTTGTTAAATTACCCGATGGCTCTCATATTCAAACCAACATGGCAGGAACCATATTTTTTTCTGAACAGTTCTATATCACTAATGTTTTGTACATTCCCTCATTTACCTTTAATTTGATTTCAGTTTCCAAACTAATTGCAAACCTTCATTGTTGTCTAAAGTTTCACCCTGCTGGTTGTTCCATACAGGACAACTCCTCCTTGAGGATGATTGGAGCAGCTGAATTGAGAGCTGGCTTGTACATCTTCTCCTCTCCAACAAGTCATTTTTCCCACATTTGTAACTTCAATACTGTCTCTTCTGTTAGTTGTAATGTTTGGCATTATAGGTTAGGCCATCCTTCTCATGAAAAACTTGTCCAAATGAATAAATTGTATTCTTCCATAGATTGTACAAACTCTTGTATCCCTTGTGACACTTGTCACTTTGCAAAACAGAAAAGATTACCTTTTCCTGACAGCACTACTAATTCCTCCAAGTGTTTTGATTTGTTGCATATGGATATATGGGGTCCTTTTGCACACCCCTCCTTACTTGGTCACAAATATTTTCTTACCATTGTTGATGACAAAAGTAGATATACATGGATCATTTTTCTCAAGTTAAAATCAGAAGTTTCCAATCATATCAGACATTTCATATCCATGGTTGAAACCCAATTTTCTGCCAAAGTTAAAAGCATTAGATCAGATAATGGCCCTGAATTTGCTTTGCAAAGTTTCTATGATTCTCAAGGCATTATCCATCAAACTTCCTGTGTAGAAACACCCCAACAAAATGGGGTGGCAGAACGAAAACACCAACATCTTCTTGCTGTGGCCAGAGCATTACTTTTTCATGCTAACATGCCTAAGATTTTTTGGACACAGGCCATATCACAAGCTGTCCATATCATAAACAAACTGCCAACTCGATTCCTAGGTCAAAAATCTCCACATGAGGCCCTGTTTAACTGCACACCATCCATCAATACTTTGAAAGTATTTGGATGTTTATGTTATGCCTCCACACCGAAGACCAACAGGAAAAAGTTTGATCTTAGAGCAAGAAAATGCATCTATCTAGGTGTAAGATCAGGTGTCAAAGGCCATTTACTCTTTGACCTCAAAACAAGAGAACTTCTTGTCTCCAGAGATGTCATATTCTATGAAAATACCCTTCCTTATTCAGATAATCACTCATCACCATCTGCTGTTTCAACACAGCCTATAAGGCCTACCCCTCCATCATCTCCATATGACTATCTACTTGACACATCTCATCCACCCAATCCTCCTTCACCCGAGCCATCAATGTCTGAACCACATCATTCTCTCTTACCCCATCAATCCCCTCCCCGCAGATCACAGAGGCAAAAACAGCCTCCCTCTTACCTTAAAGACTACCACTGTTCTTTGTCTTCTGCAACAGCCAGCAATTCAGTTTCTCCAACCTCCTCCAACATCAGGTACCCTATTTGCAATTACATCTCTTACCACAATCTTTCACAATATCACAAGCACTTTACTCTAAATATATCATCACATCTTGAACCTACGAGTTTTAAGGATGCTATATGTCATGAAAGTTGGAGACAGGCTATCCAATCTGAATTATCATCTCTTATTAAGACTAACACTTGGCAGCTTACACCTTTGCCCCCCAACAAGAAGCCAGTTGGTTGCAAATGGGTGTTCAAATTAAAATTCAAAGCTGATGGATCAATTGATAAACACAAGGCTCGATTGGTAGCCAAGGGTTTCACACAAACTGCTGGTTTGGACTACATTGAAACCTTCAGTCCGGTTGTGAAGATGACAACAGTGAGACTTGTGCTATCCCTAGCTGCTTCACAGGGTTGGCATCTCCATCAACTTGATGTCAACACTGCCTTTTTGCATGGCGATTTGAATGAGGAAGTGTACATGAAGGTTCCACCAGGATTGAAAGTTGACAATCCAGCTCTAGTTTGCAAATTGCAAAGGTCTCTATATGGCTTAAAACAAGCTAGCAGACAGTGGAATGCCAAGCTCACTTCTACCTTACTTGATTCAGGATTTCAACAATCCAAGGCTGATTATTCCCTTTTCACCAAAAGATCCTCCACTGGCCTTACTATCATCCTTGTTTATGTTGATGACTTGGTGCTCACAGGGACTGACCTTACCGAAATCCAACAACTGAAGCACTTACTGAATACCAAATTCAGCATTAAAGATATTGGCATGCTGAAATACTTCCTGGGTTTCGAAGTAGCTCGATCAAACTCAGGCATTGCCTTATATCAGAGGAAATACTGTCTTGATCTCCTAGAAGACACTGGTCTGCTTGCTGCCAAACCTTGCTCCACACCTATGGATGCCACCTTAAAGCTTCACAAATCTTCTGGTACTCCTCTTTTTGATCCAACTACTTACAGAAGACTTGTAGGCCGCCTACTATATCTTACTCATACAAGGCCTGACATTTGCTATGCTGTTGGAAGATTGAGTCAATATTTGCAAACTCCAACAGATGTTCATATGCAAGCAGCACAACATACTCTCAAATACCTCAAAGGAGCTCCTGGCAAAGGCCTATTCTTCTCTTCCTCATCCTCAACTTCCTTGACTGGTTTCAGTGACTCGGATTGGGGGGCCTGCCCCGACACTCGAAGGTCCATAACAGGGTTTTGTTTCTACCTAGGCACTTCCTTAATTTCTTGGAAAAGTAAGAAACAATCCATTGTTTCCAGGTCATCTTCAGAGGCTGAGTACAGGGCTCTAGCCCAAGCCTCCTGCGAAGCACAATGGCTTCTGTTCCTATTGAAAGATCTTCACATTGAGCACCCCAAGCCAGTTGTTCTATATTGTGATAACCAAGCTGCTTTACACATAGCAGCCAACCCTGTCTTCCATGAACGTACAAAGCACATAGAAATGGATTGCCATGTGGTCCGAGACAAAGTTCAAACTGGCATCCTTCACCTTCTTCCCATCTCAACCCATGAGCAATTGGCAGACATTCTCACCAAACCTCTACATGTTGGCCCCTTCAACAACATTCATTCCAAGCTTGGAATGCTTGATATCCACATTCCAGCTTGAGGGGGGGGTGTTAAGATCTGTTACTTCTGTTAGTTGTTTTTCTGTTTTAGAATTCTGTTATTTTCTGTTATTTCTGTTAGTTTTCTTTCCTTTTCTGTTGTTCAGTTGTAGTTGCTAGGCTATATATATTCTCCCTCTCTGTAATATTATAACTAAGTTCTGAATAATGAACTAATGAGCACAATGCTCTTTCTCTTGAGAACTCAACTCTTTTCACACTTATTATATTGAAAACAAAAAGCTGCTTTCTATCATATATAACAGTGTGCATTACGTGCTTTCTATCATATATAACAGTGTGCATTACGTGAACATTTTTAAAGCACATATTTCTTGTTCTAAAAATTCCCTCTCATCTATTATTTTGTTCCTGGGTTCTACATTGCCTGCCTCATCTATATTATATTCTTGCTGTTCTGTTACCTCGGTTTATTTGCCGGGAGGGGCCTGTTGGATCCTGGGGGGTTTGCGCACCACGCGGATAAACCCTTGAGGACAGTGTGATTTCACACGCCTCGGGCTATTGAGATTTGTTCCTGTGTTCGTGCTATGTTGAAGACAATTTTTTACAACAATCTCAAGGGTTTAGTATTAGTCAACAATGTATTCTTGGCTACTCTACACTACGTATTAGATATTGACTCATCCTCACGACGGTGCCGCGGTGCTTCTTGACTTTGCATTCATGGCAACAATGAGAGAGCAACGAAAGGTCCTAGAACTAGAGAAGTGGTGGAGGCCTACCGAAGGTGACTATTGGGATCAATCATCTTTTAGTAACTAGCCCCATTTCGTCATATTCATAACTTTTTTAATATCATGCCAAGGTTGAAGGTAAGTGGACCTACCCCCATTCACTCTGTTTGATACTAGTCATGAACTACATAAAGTGAGATGTTATCTTCTGACCTTTTATATGATGGATGGATGTGTATAAGTTGTATGGATGTGTATAAGTTGTTTGTTAAAATGTCTAAATCAAACTATTTTAAAATTATGTTGCATCTCTCTGTTTTGAAGAACTTGTTAGTCTATTTGTAGCGTTGTATGCGTGATATTAATATGCGGTGTTTATTTATGTGGCGAAAAACTGGGTTTGGACCAGGGGATTAAAATCTCCAGAATGTTTAGCCATTGTTTTTTTTTGTGGTGAATGACATGCTAATCTTTGGAACCTTGATTTAATTAATTGTTATTATTTGAATGAATAAAGTTGGTTGTTTTTTATTTTATTATTTTTGACTAAATACATATTACGTTGTTTTGATTCAAAAGTGTATGCTCTATTTTTTTTTTATATGATATAAGTCAAATTATCCAAGTGCATGTGTAACTATAATTTCTTTTGTAAACAATAAATAATTTGAAAAAAAAAGCATGAATATATGTGCTTTGAAATTGTAGTGGCTGGTTTCCTATTTAATAGTTTATAGTGATTTTAGTCTAAACCGATGTAAAAGAATAGCAAGAATATAATATAGATGAGACAGACAATATATAACCTAGGAACAAAATAATAGATGGGAGGTAATTTTTAGAACAAGAAATATGTGCTTTAAAAATGTTCACGTAATACACACTGTTATATATGATAGAAAGGCTGTAATGCACACTGTTATATATGATAGAAAGTAGCTTTTTGTTTTCAATATAATAAGGTTGTCGAAGTCCACTCTTTGGAAGATAGTAAACCCGTGAAAACAGTGGCAAGTGCAGAGAGTAAAACCAAATGTTGAATTGAGAAGAAAGTCTATATATTTTTTTAATGCATATATTCTCTTTTTAATATATGCCAAAGATCCAAAAATTTTGGATCAGCATCCAACAAACCCAATGTGTAGTTTTGAAAGTGGTCAAATACCTTTTTTGTAGGATCACATCAAAAAAAAAACAAAATATATATAACCAAATAAAATATAAAAAATTTTTCACAAAAATTAATTTGACTAAATAATAAAAACCAACCAGATTCATTTTACACTAATTATGTGATAATTACACAACCAAAATAAAACATTAAACTTTTGAAATATTTCTAATTATCCAACACAATTATATATATATATATATATATATATATATATATATATATATATATATATATATATATATATGCGCGCTTTTTGTGATAGCAATTTCCAATCCAATGATTGATTTTGCAAAAAGCTTATCCAATAAAAACTTACTCACAAATATAAAAACGCACTTACATAAGTATAAACGAATGCCCTCAATAAAATATATATTAATTATTATATATATTTTTTGTTTATGAGATATTATACATATTTTTTTTAAAAGCAACATAAAACATCTAAACAAAAAATTGTAGATTTTCATTCCAACTCCATCCCAGCTCGTCCAGTCGCAGTCACAACTCTCCGCGAGCAGCAACACTTCATGACGTTGCAACCATTTGGGGGTTTAGGGTGTGTGAAGGCCATTTGGGGTTAATAAAATTTTTGTTTGGGCCTACAGTCCATATTTGATACTAGAAGCTCGTGTGCTCTTTTTTTAACGGGCCTTTAGGTTTTTTTTAAATCCATTTTGGCCTAAAATTATAAAAACAAATAAACATTCCCTCGGTTTTTTTTTTGATGAGCAAACATAAAAAATTAATACATAATTTTAATATAATACATATAGGACCTTAGGTCTTATCTTAAATTTAATTTAATAATTTGTCCAAAAAAAAATCTGGTTGTTAGTTGGTTTCCAATCATTTTCGTTATTTGAATATTAAAATATAATATATTTTTTATACAAAAAATTTAGAACCGAGAAAGGCACGCTTTCTTTAAGATCAGGGAATACAACCAACCTCTGCGAGGATTTATAGTAGAGAATTTACATATATTACCTACCAACAGAAAAGATCTAGGAATAGAACTCGAGTCACAGCTGATGTGAATGGAAAGTTTGACCAAATGTACCTATCCCTATTGATTAAAATATAATACTTAATTGAAACATCTCTCACGTTAGAATATAATATATATTTATCTCAAAATATAGCATATATTGGTATTCATTCACAGGTCCTTATTAGTGTTACAAAGAAACTAATTCTGTTTTAATTGTCAATATTTCCGGCTAAGCTTTCTGATCTATCTGTAGGCGTGTCAATGATTTGAAAAGCATGGGGAGAACAAAAAAGTCAATTACAGACTTGGTGCTTTACTACCTGTAGCAAATTGAAATTAGCGAAGAATTTATAACACAATAATGCTAAATGGACACGTTTTGGTGGACATCATACGGTACATCGTATGAACAGTGTCGTACAGTGCGGCACTGTAGCTGTACTGTGCGGCATTGTAGCACATGTTTTTTTAAATTTAAATTTTTTTTGTAAATAAATTTTTTGATTAAGTATGTCTCAATATCTAGTGAACAGGGTACAAATATCTGGTGAATTCACCACATATTTGAAGGCATTCACTAGATAATTGAACTACGTTCACCAGATAATCTAAGGCATCCACAACCCAATTTTAGTATAGGCATTCACCACATATTCGAAGGCATTCACCAGATAAGTGAACTACGTTCACCAGATAATCTAAGGCATCCAAAACTTGGTTTTAGTATGGGCATTCAACAGATATTCGAAAGCACTCACCAGATAATTGAACTACGTTCATCAGATAATCTAAGGCATCCAAAACTTGGTTTTAGTATGGGCATTCACCACATATTCGAAGGCATTCACCAGATAATTGAACTACGTTCACCAGATAATCTAAGGCATCCAAAACTTGGTTTTAGTATGGGCATTCACCATATATTTGAAGGCATTCACCAGATAATTGAACTACGTTCACCAGATAATCTAAGGCATCCAAAACTTGGTTTTAGTATGGGCATTCACCACATATTTGAAGGCATTCACCAGATATTTGTACCCCGTTCACCAGATATTGACACATACTTAATCAAAAAATTTATTTACAAAAAAAATTTAAATTTTTAAAAAAAATGTGCTCAAAGGTCAAGACATTGCAACTACAAGTGTCGCATCATGCGTAAGACTGTTCATACGGTGTACCGTATGTTGTCCCATTTTCTGTGTCAGTTTAGCATAACTGTTTATAACAGAAGAGAAAGTCAATGAAAAATGAACCTAAAATAGAAATCAATGCTACTGAAACGTGAAACACACGAAAAGGAAATAAAACGTGAATTTTCGTTTCACCGGCCAATTTGGAAAAAGTATCGACGACAAGTGTTTCAAAAATAATAGTTCGTATTTTTAAATAAGTTTGAACCTCAGGTGACTTTTCTTCCTGAAAACTAAGTTTTTAGTATCTGATGATTTTATGAAAGGATTTCTTGTTTGAAGTGATTTTTCGAAATCAGGTTTTTTCAACGGTATTAAAGGTATTATGGAACTTAGTAACCGAGACGTCGGGGTACTAAGGTTCTTACGGTGTTATGGATAGGGTGTCCTTTGGACTTTGATTTCCTGTAGACGTGGTGTCTACTTTACGGTGTATTAAAGGTGTTAAAACATTTGAGATGTTTTCTATTACCACGAACCTATGACTGGTGCATCGGTCTAGAGGTTTCGTGATTGAGCACTCGGACTTTGAGGTCCTGTGTTGTTAATGAAAGTTTTAAAGATGTTTAAAACTATGTTGGTCGTAAGCCTGTGAGCTTCGACATGGAAAGATTGAACACAAAGAAATGTGTCAATAACAAAGAGTTTTGCATGCATTTGGCAGACGTGCCCACTGTTCTATGTATGAGTACCTTGCGGATTCAGGTGTATCGTGCTACGATTTTCTTCATTGTGCCCGGGTTGGACAATGAAACCCCATTTATGGTTTTATCATTGCGCCTCGGGTTTAGACAGTGTGCAATGGGTTTGGCTGTGTGCCTTTGTGCCATGGGATGACAATTGAGCCTGATCAACTCACCACGGTTGGGATATCTCATGAGATTAAGTGCAAATTTAGACGATGTATTTGAAGTGTTCATGCAAAGTTTTTCAAATGATGATGTTTGGGGTGTGAAACACATTGATAAACCGTTTGCTTTGATATGAATGCTTATGTTGATATAACATGTATATGTGTATGTGTTTATTTGTTGTGTCGCGCATGTAGTTGTCGAGTTAAATCCATATATTGGTTTCTCACTCTTGCATGTTTTATATGTGGTTTCTCTACTTGTGCATATATTTACATCTGAGACTAGATGGACCCGAATTTGCCTTTGGCTGATATGAGGCTATGTTCGATAACATTTGATCACGCACATCACGGTGGTGCTTGGGAGATTAACCCAGGGGCACTCAATGCCACCTATTATGTCCCTAGTCGAGAGGTCACCGGCACAATAGCTGCGGGACCACAACGGAGGACGCGTGTTGTGGAGACTGTCGAGGTACCTCTACCTCCAGTTTGGCTATATCTACAGTACTTGACTGAGCATGGGTTACTTGGTATTCCACCTCAGTCGATTCAGCCTCTTCTGATAGCAAGACCAGCAGTACCTCCTGCCGAGGTGGTTTTGGATGAGGTCGAGGAGGACTCAGATGAGTACTTCGAGGAGGATCCTGAGTTACACCCTCCCGCGGTAGGTGAGGGTGATCATCATGATCTCCCTAATGGTTTTCATTAGCTTGACCAGTTATAGGTATAGTTCTTTTTGGGGTAACAAGTTTTGTCAGTTTTTTATCTGGCTACTAAGAGCCATGAGTTTTTGGTATGATTCTAGACTGTTCGCTACTATATACGTATATATCTTTGTTTTTCCTTACTTAGTTTTGTGGAGAATGGCCTAACCTTGTCGTATCAGAGCTGGTCGAGTCTTTCGGGAACCTTGAGAAATAGGTCCGTTAGGTTTTTGTTGTGTGATATGTAACACCCCGATTTTCGTTGCTTCGTAATATCGGTAATAAATATATAAACATATATATTTTTATCCGAGACTTAGAAAATGATTTTGGACAAACCAATGTCATTTCCTTGTTATACTTATTTTCATAAGGTTACGGGGAAGTTTGTGGTTGAAAATTCAAACGGAAGCCGATCTGCCGTTTTCTGCATTTTCACTGACAGTAAAAGTTTACTGCTCAGAAAACCTAATTTTAATTCGTGAACGAGATGAAAAATGTTTTTATCGTATTTTCTACGATACTGGATGTTTTGAAATTTTTGGTAAAAAAATAACATAATTTACGTTTTACGGACGGAATACGTAATCGGGTAGACGATGGAAGAGATTTTGGAATTTCTAAGAGCCGATAGAGGGTTTATCTTAGGATTTTGAGATGATTCAAGGGGGTGAATCACATTTCTAAGTTTAGAAGGTTTTCCAAGGTTAAAGTGAAAATTTATGAATTTTACGCTTAAGTCCCTGAACTTTCTGTTAATTACCCTTTTGTCCATGAGTTAGTTTCTATGTTTTTGCAAGTGAATTGGGCTAGAATCCTTGTTCCAAATCCATAGAGGACCGTGGCTTTGAGGCCCAAATTCCTTACCCATGACTTGAGTTTCATAAAGCCCATTTGAAGCCATATAAGTTTCCTATCTTAAGCTTAATGCTTAAATCTTCAAGTCGGCCCCACAAAAATGAAACCAAGCCCAAATTTGCTAAGCCCATGCGCAAGACCATGAGGGATTGATGGCTGCCCTCATTTGTTGTTGGATGAGTCAAGAAAATTCTAGAATGTTCAACAATCTTCCACATTATTCTACATTCTTCCATTTTGTTCTACATCATTCTTTAATCTTCTCAAACCTTCTTGATTTGTCTTAAAAGATCTATGAAAAAAATCAGCCCAAAAGTCATCAAGATAAGACCACATTTATTGTGTCAAAAAGTCATCATGACAATTTAATGACAATTTGCAAACTAGTCCTTATACTTTTGGAATCTTTGCAAAATGGTCCATATGAGTTATTTGCACTTTAATCCTTTGAAAAGCCACCTGATAAGCCTCTGGCTTATCTAGTTTTATAACTAGGAAGTCGGTGGTTTACGTGCTAATTAGTCGAGTTCAATCTCGTTTTCACCCAAATTCGCCTTGTTTCGTTCCTAAGTTAGTTTTTGACTCGTTTGGTGTATTTTGTGTAGTTTTTAGGTTATTTTGAATAGAATTACGCTTTTGGTTGATTTTGTTGTTTCAGGTTAAATAAGTGAAGCTCTGAGAATCAAGGAAAGTCAAGAAGCAGCGGGAAAAAGCACTTTTGGAGGTCTCGCCCCGCGAACAGGATTCTCGCCTCGCGAATAATGAAGACTTGGAAGTCAGAGACCATCACGGCCGTGACCAAAAACCCACACAAGTCAGAGACCATCACGGCCTAGCCGTGATGTGTATCACGGCTGTGACCAAAAACCCACACAAGTCAGAGACCGTCACGGCTTAGCCGTGATTCACATCACGGGCCGTGACAAAAAGGCTCGCGTCGTGAGACACCCTTCGTGTCGCGAGGGTTTGAATCCCACATAAGCACCAGAAACAGAAGCCGTCACGGTCTGGCCGTGATGACCATCACGGCCGTGACGCGTGGCCTCCTTATAAATAGTGCAGAACAGATTTGTAGGACTTTTGGATCAGAACTTTTTAGAGATATTTTAGAATCCTTATTCTGGGGCTGCGTCTCCTCTTCTCTTTTCTTATTCTTATTCTTAGGATGAATTCCGATTGTTTGTCTATGAGCATGAGGAACTAATCCCCTCGTCCGAGGGATCAATGAAGCCACCCATGGCAGTGTAGTGTTCATGTGATGTATGTCTTTCTCCCCTTCTTTTAATTGATGTTTTCCGATTCTGATTTGAATGCTCGATCATATGTATTGCGTGATTAATCAGTTAAACGTGTTTGAGGCCGAACGGCGATTCGCGTTTTAGAACTTGAATCGGGATCGCTAATTGAATATTGCACGGCAGTGAGTAGGATATTAGTGCAACCATATAGGGAACAAGAATTAACCAAATTCGAGATTAGGATTATGAGACCTAGTAAGTAATTAATCCAATCGTCAAATACGTCATAATGAGCACGAGAGTGGATTTAGGAGAATTTAGGGGTCCCGGTTGACATTGTAATTGAACTTAGGGAGGAATTCATCATCACTTGGGTATGCATGTTGGGTAGGTGGATTTGTGACCTTGGACATTTTAATTTCAGACTTTAATAGTTTAGTTTTATTTAGACTTGTTAATTGAATTTCGATATTAATCTTCTCTCTCTCAACCACCTTTCTGTAACTTGACCAAACGTATCGGATTTCCCGCGGATTAGTCGAATTGGTAGCCCAATCCCTGAGTTCGACCTCGGTAATTACTTACCGTGTTTCTTTTATTACTTGCGACGACCCGGTACACTTGCCGGCGTCACCAACAAGTTTTTGGCTCCGTTGCCGGGGATTGGCACAACCAATTTTCCTAATTTTAGGGAAGTTTGATTATTTGGTTAAGTTATTTTTATTTTTATTTTTTTATTTTTATTTTATTTTTATTTGCTATTATCTCTCTCTACTTCTTTGATTCCACTTGGTCTTGCCTTGTTTTGATTGCGAGGTACACGAGGGAATGCTTCCGGGTTGCGAATATTGTAATGGGAACCATGACACTTGGAGTTGTCCGTTCTACTTCTCTCAAGTATATGTGGAACCATGGCATAATTTCTATGACAGCGTGCCCCAGAACAACTATCAGAGTCAGAATCAATATTGGGGTGATATGAGTAGAGACCATCCGGATTTCACTTGGAGTAATGCTGACGATGGTCTAGCCTGGCAACCACAACCTCAACAAAATTGGCAACAACAACCTCAACAGAATGGTGGAAGACAACCTTGGGAGTTGGCTTTTGAGAAGTTGAGTGCGACACTTGAGAAAGTGTCAATCAATACAAACGCAGCCATTGACAAGTTGGCAACTCATACAGGGATGGCACTTCAGAATCTAGAGATGCAGATTGCCCAGCTTACAAAGCAACTAAAGGAGCCTCTCCCAGAGACTTTCCCAGTTGATACCGAGAACGACCCTAAGAACCAATGCAATGCCACAACAACTAGAAGCAGTGGGGTGTTGGGATATGACTAGGATGTAACTAGTTCTCAGGGAGTTGAGGAAGAACTACCACATGTTGAGGAAGAACAACCGGAGGGAAAGGAATTGACAAGCGACAAGGCCCCGGAACAGCCACATGTTGAGGAAGAGCTACCTAAGGAAGAGGAGTTGGCAAAGGACAAGGCACCGGAGCAAGGGGTAGAGAGCAAAATGAAGATAAAGTGGTAGAGGATTTCACCATGCTTGCCAAGCAACTTGATTTTGATGCGTTAAATAAATATGTTGGCTTGCATGCATGTGTGGACACCGGTAAGTTAGACCCTCCCACTTGTCTGGCACACTTCCTCATGAAAACACAATTTGACCCAAGAGGAAGTGAGTACATAACTGAAGAGGTCAATGGAGTCTTCACACACTGGCTGGGTGGAGTTGTGGAAAGAGTAGTATTGCTTCTGCAAGGGCCACTTCACAAACCTTTTGATCCGGGTGGAGAATCGCACATGATGAGCATCTCTTGGCCTCTGTACCACAGACTATGGGATCCAGGTGGATGCTTCTTAATAAGTCAGGCTCGGGACGTTAAACAAGCGCTACTTGGGAGGCAACCCAAGCTAGGTATCCCTCTCTTCTCCTAACTTTTGTTTTTGTTTTGTTTTTGTTTGTCACTCTTGAATAATTTGAGAAGATCAAGAGTTGTTGTATGAATGTCGTGTCGGCAAGCTTGTTAGATTTTAATTAAATTGAGCATAAACTGATTGCATGAATTATTTGACCATCGATGATTTCCCCCTAGGTTTTGATAATAGAAAAGTTTATCCCCACTTAAAAATTGAAAACTGAACTTTGAGAATTTTGTTGTGATTACTTGATTTATGATAAGTTTGGGGTGAGGGGGTGCACACACTAGGAATCGTATCTCGGTCAAACAATTTGCAAAATGTCCAGGTGAGGATTTGAGCCTCCAACTTTGTTTTTGAATGTGTGAATCGCTGTTAAGTTGCATTTTCCCGAATTTGCTTGTATCTCTATATGGTTTGCATGTTTATGTGTTGCATCAAATGATTTAGGCAATTTTATTTGAATAACTACTTGGCCTAAAAAGGACCATCCCTAATGCATGTTCCCTAGTTAGCCAAATTGAGCCCAATTGACCTATTGTTTCTTGATGACCCTATATTACGAGCCAAAATCTGAAAAACCATGTTAACCCAATCTTAGGATTAGGAGAGCATGGAAGCGTAGCAAGAGAATGGTTGTGAGGAACTAAGTTTGGGGTGGCTACAAGGTGATGTGTCATATTGGGAGTGAGAAAAAGAAAAATAAAGGTAAAAAAAAAAACGGGGGCAAATCAAAAGATTAGCAAGGAAAAAGGCTGTAGTCACCCGAGACAAAAAGAAAAATGAAAAAAGGAAATTGAGTGGAAAAAGTGTCAAAATGCTCATGCTCTCTTAGTTCCTAGGGACTTAAGCCTAAATATCCTTCATTATCCTACCCTTAGCCAGGCCCCATTACAACCTTTGAAAGACCTATTGATGTTGCATGCATGTTTTCGTGGGAACTATGTTTGAGATGAAAATCCAATTCATGGGAAGTGCTCTTAGAATGCGAGAGTGAGTGAAAAGTTGATAGCCTAGACAAACTTGAGCGAATGAGTGAAATAATAAATGCTCTTGTGAGGAAGGCAATTGTTTGAAATAGGTGATCTTCCTTTGTGTGTATCTTTGAGCCTCAACTTAGAGTAATGATGGCATGAATGATAAATTCTCAATTGTTTAAAGTAGATGAATGTGGGGATTACATTGATGTAAGGGGGGGGGGGGGGGGGATCATTGAAGAAAAACTGTTTTGTTAAGATTGCATGAAATTTGTGCGAAATCGATTAGATCCTTTAGGCTTGCCAAGTCTTGAGTCGTTTTTGAGTTTTAGCTTGCTTGGGGACAAGCAAGGTTTAAGTTTGGGGTGTTTGATAAGCCTCTGGCTTATCTAGTTTTATAACTAGTAAGTCAGTGGTTTACGTGCTAATTATTCGAGTTCAATCTCGTTTTCGCCCAAATTCGCCTTGTTTCGTTCCTAAGTTAGTTTTTGACTCGTTTGGTGTATTTTGTGTAGTTTTTAGGTTATTTTGAATAGAATTACGCTTGTGGTTGCTTTTGTTGTTTCAGGTTAAATAAGTGAAGCTCTGAGAATCAAGGAGAGTCAAGAAGCAGCGGGAAAAAGCACTTTTGGAGGTCTCGCCCCGCGAACAGGATTCTCGCCTCGCGAATAATGAAGACTTGGAAGTCAGAGACCATCACGGCCTAGCCGTGATGTGTATCACGGCCGTGACCAAAAACCCACACAAGTCAGAGACCATCACGGCCTAGCCGTGATGTGTATCACGGCTGTGACAAAAAACCCACACAAGTCAGAGACCGTCACGGCTTAGCCGTGATTCACATCACGGGCCGTGACAAGAAGGCTCGCGTCGCGAGACACCCTTCGCGTCGCGAGGGTTTGAATCCCACTGACGCGCTGTCGCGCACGCGTCAAAAGATGAGCGGTTAGTAAAAATGTAGTTTAGTGTGCGACAACTCGGGTATCGTATCGCAAGGACTCTCGTAGTGCTATTATCGCAGAAAATAAGTTTCTTGGGGGGGGTGTTTGGTTTGAGGTTGATTGGAAAAACAGAATGAAAACAGAGCGTAAAAACAGAGCAAAATACGTGATTATCAAATAAGACTAAGACGATCAATCTGCTGTTTCGTTTCCCACTATCATCGGTTCATGTAATTCCATGCCCTAAGCAGAGTCTAATCCCTTTTCGATTGTAGCATCGATTAACAAGCGAAACCGACGCTACGGGACATATATTCCTAATTCCGAATTAAGCAAACGGATGAAGCCCTTCGTGAATTAAGCAAACACGAATTGAACGCACGCGAATTAAGCAAATGCGACTAAGTTTAGGAACATACAATCATCGAAACAAATCAATACCCATTCGATACAAACTGAATTAAGCAAACAGAGAATATAGAATAGATATTGAAAGAGAGAAGAGAATTAAATCAGGAATTACAAGACCTCAAGTGTTGGTGGAAGCCGATTACAGCAGATCAACCTAGGGAGATTAGTTCTCCATCAAAAACGCAATACAACCAAAGAATTTCGAAAACAAGGATTGGCAAAAGATCCTTTTGTTCTGCCCTAAACAACTATTTATAACTTTCAGAAACTGCGCAGTCTCGCGAGGCGAGTGGCTTCTCGCGAGGCGAATATTAAAATGGCGCCTTCTTGAATTTGTATTCTCGCGAGGCGAGCGTGATTATCGCGAGGCGCGTCTTCAAAACCTGGGCTGTCACAGCCGTGATGCCTATCACGGCCAGACCGTGATGCCTATCACGGCCAGACCGTGATGGTCTCTGTCTTCGGGTGCTTATCTGTCATGGCCGTGACCTTCATCACGGCCAGGCCGTGATGGTCTCTGTCTTCAGGGGTTTCTCTTCACGCCCGTGATGGGTGTCACGGGATGACCGTAATGCTTGCTGACTTCAGGCTCGCGAGGCGAGCAATAGCTCGCGGGGCGAGGCAGAGAACATGACTTTTTCCGCTTCGGCTGGTCCTCACTCTCGCGGGCGAGTATCCGATCGCGTGGCGAGTGTTTCCAGATTGCAATTTCCATTGTTTCCTTCATTCCTTGGACTCTAAGTCAACCTGAAAACATGAAATAGCCATAAGTGCTTTATTTGACTCAAAAATTGACTAAATAACCCTAAAACTATTTAAGGGACTCAAAACCTTGCTTGAGGACAATCAGGCCTAATTTGGGTGAAAACGAGATATAATCGGCACAAAACCACGGTCATACTAGTCATAAAACTAGATGAGCCAGAGGCTTATCAAAATACCCCAAACTTGAACTTTGCTTGTCCCCAAGCAAACTAAAACTCAAAACGACTCAAGACTTGGCAAGCTAGAAGGATTTCAACCAATTTCGCACAAATTCCAAGCAATTCATCAAAACAATTTTCCTTCAATGTTCCCCCCTTTTCAACAATGTAATCCCCACAATCATTTATTCTGAACATTTGAGAATTTCATCATTCAAACAATTATTAATCTAAACAGGGGATCTAAGTTACACACAAGAGGGAGATCACCAAATTCAAACAATCGCCTTTCTCACAAAGGGGTTTAGTGTTCACTCAATCTCTCAGTTTGTCTAGGCTAACAACATTTCACTCAGTTTCACTTTTAAGAGCACTTCCCATGAATTTGATTTTCATCTCAAAATGGTTCCCACAGAGAACATGCATGCAACATCAAAAGGTCTTTCAAGGTTGTAATGGGGCCTGGCTAAGGGATGGATATACAAAGGTACTGGCTGAAGTCCCTGGGAACTAAGAGAGCATGAAGCTGTTTACACATTGAATTCCTTACTCAAGTTCCTATTCTTATTCTTCTTTTTGCCTTGGGTGGCTACAGCCCTTTTCTTCTAATACCCTTCTTGACATTTTGCTTTTTTTTTTTTTTTTTTTTTTTTAGAGAGATTTATTTTTGCCCTTTGGCTCCAACCTTTATTTTTTTTTTCTTTTTCTCAATCCCCAACAACACATCATATCACTGTAGCCACCCCAAACTTAGTTTCTTGCAACCATTCTCTTGCTAAGCTTCCATGCTCTCCTAATCCTAAGATCGGGTTAACATGGTTTTTCCAGATTTAGGCTCATAACATAAGGTCAACATGAAACAATAGGCTAATTAGGCTCAAAGGGGCTAACTAGGGAACATGCATTAGGGACTGGTTCAATTTAGGTCAAGTAGTTAATTCAAAGAAAATTGCCTAAATCATTTGATGCAAACACATAGACATGCAAACCATGAAGAGATTCAAGCAAATTCGGGAAAGTGCAACTCGAAAGTGATTCACACAATCAAAAACATGTTGGAGGCTCAAATCCTCACCCGGACATTCATGCAAATTGTTTGACCGAGATTCTATCCCTAGTGTGTGCACCCTATCACCCCAAACTTATCATAAATCATGCTCTCACAACAAAATATCTCAAAGTTCAGTTTTCAATTTTTCAAATGGAGATCACAATTTCCAAATTTCAAAAACCTAGGGGGAATCATCAACATAAATCATGCCATCAATCTGTGCTAAATCAACCAAAACCTACCAAGCTTGCCGACACAAGACACACATGCTCTTGAGCTTCTCAAATTATTCAAGAGCGAAAGAAAACACAGCAAAACACAAAACACAACAAAACAAACGGTTCCCTCCCCCACACTTAAAACATACATTGTCCTCAATGAACAACACAAATATCAAAACAGAGTGAGGGAAAGGAAAGGGTGCTCCCTGATCAGGTTGCAGTGTAGGTGGGCTCCCCCAAAGATAGCTCCTCAACAGTAGCATCCACAGGTCCCGAGCTCTCATGAAATAGCTTCAGCCGCTGCCCGTTAACTTTGAATGCCTTGTTGCTACCTGCACTTTTAATCTCTACTGCACCATGAGGAAAAACATTAGTAACAACAAATGGTCCAATCCACCGGGACCGAAGTTTCCCAGCCATCAATTTCAGGCGGGAGTTAAACAGTAAAACCCGCTGACCCACAGAGAATTCCTTCCTAGTAATCAATCTATCATGAAAGTGCTTGGTTTTCTCCTTATAAATCCGAGAGCTCTCATAGGCTTCTAGCCTAAGCTCTTCAAGCTGCTGTAACTGGAGTTTCCTTTCAATACCAGATTTTTGCATTTCCAGATTACAGCACTTGACTGCCCAATAAGCACGGTGCTCAACTTCCACAGGGAGATGGCATGCCTTGCCGAATACAAGCCTAAAGGGGGACATCCCTATCGGCGTCTTGAAAGCGGTCCTCTGAGCCCAAAGTGCGTCTTCTAGACGGCGGCTCCAATCTTTCCTATTCGGCTGCACAACTTTCTCTAGGATTTGTTTTATCTCCCTGTTGGAGATCTCAGCCTGGCCATTGGTCTGAGGATGGTAAGCAGTGGAGACTCTGTGCACAACCCCATACTTCCGGAGTAGAGCTTCCATGGTGCGGTTGCAGAAATGAGTGCCACAGTCACCTGATGATGGCACGAGGTATCTCGAACCTGCAAATAATATTGGACCTAACAAAATTTGCAACAACTTTAGAATCGTTAGTCCTAGTGGGGATAGCTTCCACCCACTTTGAAACATAGTCAACAGCCAAGAGAATGTAAAGAAAGCCAAAAGATGCAGGGAAAGGACCCATAAAGTCGATCCCCCACACGTCAAACACCTCACAGAAGAGCATGGGCTTTGTGGCATTTCACTCTTGCGAGTGATGGCTGTACCTGTCCTCGACACTCCTTACAAGTCCGATACACCTCATAAGCATCTCTAAAGATGGTGGGCCAATAAAAACCAGAATCTAGGACCTTTCTCGCAGTCCTCTGTGGCCCAAAGTGTCCCCCTACTTGAGAGGCATGAGAAAAGTGCAAAATAGACTCAATCTCATAGTCGGGGACACACCGCCTAATCACCTGATCACTACAAAACTTCCAAAGAAATGGATCATCCCAAACATAGTACTTGGCGTCGCTCTTTAGTTTGTGGATTTGTGACCTAGTTGCTCCTGTCGGAAAGACACCAGCAACTAGGTAATTCACAAGGTCGGTAAACCAAGGGGCAACGCCATGCAATCGTAAAAAGCTGCTCATCGGAAAGTCATCCTGAATGGGGACGGATCCTCATCCTCTCTATCCTACTCAAGTGATCAGCCACTAAATTTTCGGCTCCACTCTTGTCCTTGATCTCTACATTGAACTCTTGGAGCAACAACATCCACCGAATCAACCTCGGCTTCGCTTCCGGTTTCTTTAACAAATATTTCAGAGCTGCATGGTCAGTGAAAACAATAACCTTGGAACCTAGCAAATATGATCTAAACTTATCGAGAGCAAAAACAACAGCTAGAAGTTCCTTTTCAGTGGTGGTGTAATTACATTGTGCAGCATCTAAAGTCCTAGAAGCATAGTAAATGACATGTGCAACCTTGCCTACTCTTTGTGCCGGGGACCGCCCCACAAGATAGTTAGAAGCATCACACATGAGCTCAAAAGGGAGGGTCCAAATGGGGGGCTGGATGATGGGGGTAGAGGTCAATGCCTTTTTCAAGAAGTCGAACGCCTTCTTGCAGTTATCATCAAAGCTGAATATGGCATCATTCTTAGACAAGTTCGACGAGAGGGAGAGCTATCTTCTTTGAAGTCCTTAATAAAGCGCCTGTAGAAACCTGCATGACCAAGAAAAGAACGAATCTCGCGAACGCAAGATGGGTAAGGCAATGTGGAAATCACATCAATTTTAGCAGGATCTACTGAGATACCCTCTCTAGAAATAACATGCCCCAAAACAATCCCCCGTTCAACCATAAAATGACACTTTTCATAGTTCAACACAAGATCAGTTTCAATACATCTTTCTAAAACCAAATCCAGACTATGCAAGCATGCATCGAATGAGGAGCCATATACTGTGAAATCATCCATGAACACTTCCATGCAATTTTCAATAAATTCAGTAAAAATGCTAATCATGCATCTCTGGAAAGTGCCAGGAGCGTTGCAAAGGCCAAATGGCATCCTCCTATAGGCAAACGTGCCGAAGGGGCACGTGAAAGTGGTCTTCTCCTGATCCTCCGGTGCAATGTGGATCTGGAAGTATCCGGAGAAGCCATCAAGAAAACAGTAGTGGGATTTACCGGCCAGCCGTTCGAGCATCTGATTGATGAACGGCAAAGGAAAGTGATCCTTTCGAGTGGCCTGGTTCAACCTCCTATAGTCAATCTGAGACTCTCCCCTATTCTCGGACTCTAGTGGGGACAAGCTCATTGTTCTCATTTCTTACCCTTTGTGAGGCCAGATTTCTTAGGCACAACTTGCACCTTTGGGCTCACCCAAGTGCTATCGGAGATGGGGTATATGATACCCGCATGTAGGAGTTTTGTTACCTCCTTCTTTACCACATCCGAATCAATGGATTTAGCGCCTCTGCGGTTGCCTAACTAGTTTAGCCCCATCCTCCAATAAAATCCTATGCATACATCTAGAGGGGCTAATTCCTGGAATGTCGACCAAGGTCCATCCAATTGCTCTCTTGTGCTTCTTGAGAACCTCCAAGAGTTTAGCTTCCTGGTCGAGTCAAGGTTGGAGGAAATGATAACCGGGAGTTTTTCAATTCTCTCCAAGTAAGCATACTTGATTGCCGGGAAGTGTCTTAAGCTCCAAGGAGGGTGGGCTGCTCCACGAGATGGTATGTTTGGAGCAGCGGGCTGTCAAGAATTTCAGCCGAAAAGACAGACTTCACTTACACTATCACCCCGCAAAGTAGAATCAATCTCAAGACAAACAACGCAAGGGTTAGTGTTAGTACAATCATTACATGAATAAACATCATTAAAATCGAAATGGATGGAAAATCAGCAACCAAGTCATCATAGGTGTCGTCAACAATTTTGGAGAGCAACTCTATTTGGAAAACAGAGTGCTCTTCCAATGGATGCTTCATAGCATCAAAAATGTTGAACCTTGCAATAATGTCACCGAACTCCATGGACATGGTTCCATCATCAACATCTATCTTCGTCTTTGCCGTCTTCATGAACGGCCTGCCCAGAGATGATTGGTGATCTGCTTGAATTGGTTTCCCTGCCATGTCCAGGATGTAAAAGTCGGCAGGGAAAATTAAATCATCAACTCGTACCAACACATCTTCTACCACTCCCATGGGGCGAGCATTGGTCTGTTGGCCAACCGTATGGTAAGTCCTGTATGTTGCAAAGGGCCCGAGATCAAGGTTGTTGAAAATGGAGGTGGGCATGACATTTATGGAGGCTCCCAAATCCAACATGCAATTGTCGAATTTGCTGTCCCCAATGGTGCATGGAATAGTGAAAGTGCCCGGATCCTTGCACTTCGTGGCGAGTGCTCGAGTGAGGGCTGAAAGCGTAACCTTCTCGGGGGCAAGTTTGGGCTGAATGAGGGGCTGAAACATTTCGCCCCTAAGTTAACTCTCTCATTACCCTTCATCCTCCTCTTGTGGGTACACAAATCCTTCAGAAACTTTGCATACCTTGGAACTTGCTTAATCACATCTAGGAGTGGAATGTTTACCGCCACCTTTCTAAACACATCTAAGATCTCCTTCTCCTTGTCTTCCCCATCAACCTTCTTATTTTTCTACACTCTTTGTGGGAAGGGAATCGGGGGCACATACACTCTCTCAGTTTCAACAACAACAGAGGGCTCAGGAATAGCCTCAACAGTTTCTTCATCTTTCTCAGGGGCTCCCTCTACTACTTTCCCGGATCTCAAAGAGATGGCACTCACATTGGGATTGGGGGCATTGGGATTCACCACTGCATGCGTGCAGGTAGTTGGCTCGATCCCCGAGCTTGCTTGTAAGTTGTTTATGGATGTGGCAAGCTGTCCAATCTGCATCCTCAAATCCTGAATGCTAGCATCTGTCATTCTGAGACTGTCCAACTTGATGCTGAAACTGGAGATTTTGTGCAGCCATTTGTTTGACCAAGTCTTCTAATGAAGGTCCGGAAGGTGCAGAAGTGGTCACTTGAGGAGGATTCGGTGGTGGTGCCACCGGTTGTTGTTGGGATGAGTTCCCATACCGCAGATTAGGGTGATTCCTCCAGTTGGGATGGTACCTATTTGTAGAGAGGTCAGGAGTACCATACCGGTTCTGATTATTGCCTTGATTGTATAGATTAGCTGCATAAGCTTGAGGCATATCAGTGATTGACCCATCCTTCAGAATAGGGCACGTGTCGGTCAGATGCTCAGGAGAACTACACATGCCACACAACCTCGCCGGCTGCACCTTATCCATTGCCAGTTGCTTCACCAAACAAGTGAGCTCATCAATTCTGGTTTCGAGTGCCTTGTTGGAAGATGAACCTTGAATCTCATTTACACCCCTTGTCTCGACAGAGTTGCTCCTGGTTGTGAACTGCTGGGAGTTTAATGACATATTCTCAATCAATTGCTTCGCAGGCGTGGAGTTTTATCGACGAGTGCTCCTCCACTAGCGGCATCCAAAATATTTCTGTCCATTGGGAGCAATCCCTCATAAAAATATCTTGAATAAGGAGCCGCTCGAAATCGGTGTTGAGGGCAGCTAGATACCAACTTTTTGAACCTCTCCCAAGACTCACCAATGACTCATTGCTTTGCACGATGCCACATATCTCCTTTTCGATGGAAGCAGCTCGGAGGCGGGGAAGTATCTTTCCAGAAAACCTTCTTCAGATCATTCCAAGTTGTGACAGAATTTGGCTCCAAATAATATAGCCAATCCTTTGCAGCGCCTTCAAGGGAGAAAGGGAAGGCTCGCAATTTGATATGGTCTTCAGTAAGGCCTTCCGGCCTCAAGGGTGTAGAACAGACCACCTGAAATTCCTTCAAATGCTTATGTGGATCCTCACCTGCAAGACCACTAAATCTTGGCAACAAGTGTATTAAACCAGATTTAAGTTCAAAAGGAGCAACCACACCAGCATACTCAATACACAACCCATTGTAGTTAACATCAGGGGCAGCAAGCTGCCTCAATGTCCTTTGGTCACCCATGTTATTAAAAACAGGTTCGAAATCAGAATTACCACTAGTGCTTGCCCGTATTGCCCTAAGGCGTGTGTGCAGTGTTCTTTCAATTTCAGGATCAAAATCACACAAGTCAGGACAAGTAGACCTAGTGGCCAGTCTAATTCAAAACAAAAACAAAAACAAAAAGCGAGAACAACAAACAAGAGTCCCCGGCAACGGTGCCAATTTGACGCGCTGTCGCGCACGCGTCAAAAGATGAGCGGTTAGTAAAAATGTAGTTTAGTGTGCGACAACTCGGGTATCGTATCGCAAGGACTCTCGTAGTGCTATTATCGCAGAAAATAAGTTTCTTGGGGAGGGGTGTTTGGTTTGAGGTTGATTGGAAAAACAAAATGAAAACAGAGCGTAAAAACAGAGCAAAATACGTGATTATCAAATAAGACTAAGACGATCAATCTGCTGTTTCGTTTCCCACTATCATCGGTTCATGTAATTCCATGCCCTAAGCAGAGTCTAATCCCTTTTCGATTGTAGCATCGATTAACAAGCGAAACCGACACTACGGGACATATATTCCTAATTCCGAATTAAGCAAACGGATGAAGCCCTTCGTGAATTAAGCAAACACGAATTGAACGCACGCGAATTAAGCAAACGCGATTAAGTTTCGGAACATACAATCATCGAAACAAATCAATACCCATTCGATACAAACTGAATTAAGCAAACAGAGAATATAGAATAGATATTGAAAGAGAGAAGAGAATTAAATCAGGAATTACAAGACCTCAAGTGTTGGTGGAAGCCGATTACAGCAGATCAACCTAGGGAGATTAGTTCTCCATCAAAAACGCAATACAACCAAAGAATTTCGAAAACAAGGATTGGCAAAAGATCCTTTTGTTCTGCCCTAAACAACTATTTATAACTTTCAGAAACTGCGCAGTCTCGCGAGGCGAGTATTAAAATGGCGCCTTCTTGAATTTGTGTTCTCGCGAGGCGAGCGTGATTATCGCGAGGCGAGTCTTCAAAACCTGGGCTGTCACAGCCGTGATGCCTATCACGGCCAGACCGTGATGGTCTCTGTCTTCGGGTGCTTATCTGTCATGGCCGTGACCTTCATCACGGCCAGGCCGTGATGGTCTCTCTGTCTTCGTGGGTTTCTCTTCACGCCCGTGATGGGTGTCACCGGGATGACCGTAATGCTTGCTGACTTCAGGCTCGCGAGGCGAGCAATAGCTCGCGGGGCGAGCGCAGAGAACATGACTTTTTCCGGCACTCGGGCTGGTCCTCACTCTCGCGGGGCGAGTATCTGATCGCGTGGCGAGTGTTTCCAGATTGCAATTTCCATTGTTTCCTTCATTCCTTGGACTCTAAGTCAACCTGAAAACATGAAATAGCCATAAGTGCTTTATTTGACTCAAAAATTGACTAAATAACCCTAAAACTATTTAAGGGACTCAAAACCTTGCTTGAGGACAATCAGGCCTAATTTGGGTGAAAACGAGATATAATCGGCACAAAACCACGGTCATACTAGTCATAAAACTAGATGAGCCAGAGGCTTATCACCCACAGAAACGCCAGAAACAGAAGCCGTCACGGCCTGGCCGTGATGACCGTCACGGCCTGGCCGTGATGACCGTCACGGCCGTGACGCGTGGCCTCCTTATAAATAAGACAGTGCAGAACAGATTTGTAGGACTTTTGGATCAGAACTTTTTAGAGATATTTTAGAATCCTTATTCTGGGGCTGCGTCTCCTCTTCTCTTTTCTTATTCTTATTCTTATTCTTAGGATGAATTCCGATTGTTTGTCTATGAGCATGAGGAACTAATCCCCTCGTCCGAGGGATCAATGAAGCCACCCATGACAGTGTAGTGTTCATGTGATGTATGTCTTTCTCCCCTTCTTTTAATTGATGTTTTCCGATTCTGATTTGAATGCTCGATCATATGTATTGCGTGATTAATCAGTTAAACGTGTTTGAGGCCAAACGGCGATTCGCGTTTTAGAACTTGAATCGGGATCGCTAATTGAATATTGCACGGCAGTGAGTAGGATATTAGTGCAACCATATAGGGAACAAGAATTAACCAAATTCGAGATTAGGATTATGAGACCTAGTAAGTAATTAATCCAATCGTCAAATACGTCCTAATGAGCACGAGAGTGGATTTAGGAGAATTTAGGGGTCCCGGTTGACATTGTAATTGAACTTAGGGAGGAATTCATCATCACTTGGGTATGCATGTTGGGTAGGTGGATTTGTGACCTTGGACATTTTAATTTCGGACTTTAATAGTTTAGTTTTATTTAGACTTGTTAATTGAATTTCGATATTAATCTTCTCTCTCTCAACCACCTTTCTGTAACTTGACCAAACGTATCGGATTTCCCGCGGATTAGTCGAATTGGTAGCCCAATCCCTGAGTTCGACATCGGTAATTACTTACCGTGTTTCTTTTATTACTTGCGATGACCCGGTACACTTGCCGGCGTCACCAACACCACCTCCTTTCTACTTGGTCCTCAAAAGTGGCGCAGCCCACATGCCTACAAATACCCTTCCTCACTTAGTTTCTATTGCCTTTTGTTCAAAAACCTAAAGTTCATAAGTCTTTGAGTGTCAAGTTTGTGAAGCAAGTTCTTGGATCTTCACTTGTTTTTGATCTCTAAGAGGTGAATCCTATTCTTCTTCTCTAATCATGTCTATGTTCTTCAATCAATTTCTTGATTCAAAGTTTATTTCATAGTTGTTCATCACTTTTAAGTTTCTAGATCTAGAACTTTGAAAATTCATAACTAATTCTAGAAAAATCCTTTTGACATGAAACCAATTGCTACGATATTATAATCATCTATATTTTCATAATCTAGAAGCATAAGATCATGAGAAATTTCTTTCCCTAATTTTTGGACTTGACCGAACCTAGGTCAATATCATGTTCATAGGATTTGTTTCATTTTCATGTCTTGATTCATGATTCAATCTTCTAGTATCTTGATAGTTCTTGTGTTTAAGTATATATAAGATCAAAAATCAAACCCTAACCTATTTGTTTCTTAAAGGCCGAAACCCTAGTTCTTGGAACTAGCTGAGTTTTGTTCAAAGTTTTCATTAATGATCTTAGTAATCAAGCTATTAGTATGTATGCTTAATAAATTCAAGTTGGTTTATTAAATTAAGAACCCTAACCCTATGAACATGTTGAGACCGAATCTTGGTATAGAAGAGTTAGGAAGTTTTGAGTTTGAAACTTAGTTGTTTAGTCACTAATCTATGATTTAGGTTAATTAAGGACCATTAATCTATGACTTAATCATGATTAGAAATTTTAAGGATTTTGAACCCTAAAAGTCAGCCCTTGGCCGAAACCTAACCCTCATGAGCTAAGTATGTTGTGGTTTGATTTGATTTATTTTGGTTGCAATTCGTTTGAAGGAAACAACCGAGTTAACTGATTTAAGCCGACGGAGGAAACCGGATCGAATCGGGAGATTATTTGAAAACGTTAGTTTGAGTCTTCAAGAGGTAAGGGGAGCTTACCTGAGGGATTTTCTCTATAACTATTTGCTTTTAGTGTGGTTATGTGATTTATATGTGGTTTGTGATTAATTGTTTATGTTGTTTACGATGTGTTGTTTATCTGTGTATCGATGATTGATCTGCTTTTAATTATCTGCAGTAGTATATTATGTTGTTATGATGCATGATCTGCCTGGGGATATAATTATGATGATGTTGTTGAATATTGTTTGTGAGTGTTGTTTGAGAGGCCTGACAGTGGTCAGTGCACAACCGATTAAGTAGATAAAAGATTTAATAAGCTGTGAAAGTTATATTCAACGTTTTATGGGGAATGTTGGAATATAATAGTTGAGGAAAATATGATTTTGGAAAAATAATGAGTTTTGAGAAATATTATTATTTTAATGATTTATTAGTGTAAAAGAAGTTTATGAGTCACGGTGAGAGCGTAACCGTGAAATTCTTTTAGTACTGCTAATTTTTACAAAAGAAATTCCGAAATATTATAAAAAGTGATTTTGTGATATTAATATTCGAAAAGACCTTATTTATTATATAAGAAAATTATTTTAGAAGAAATGTCAAAGTTTGACTTAAAGATGTTTTCTTTGAAAATGCTAAACGACGGCAAGTTTCGAAATTATTTACGGAGAGAGTTTAAAAACAACAGTACTTATGTTGAGAGGAGATTTAATCTGAATTGATTTATTAGAGTTGAAGTTTCAATAAAAATAAGTTGTTGATGATTTGACGTTATTTTGGAAAAAATGTGTTTCCAAAGGAAAAGTGGATTTTCTATGAATTGACGTTTTATAAACGAATTTCAAGTAGAAAGAATTTTTGGTAAATGAGTTTTACTTAATGATGTGAAACGATGTAAAAAGATGTAGAACGATGTAAAAAGATGTAAAAGATGTAAAACAATGTAAAAGACATAAAAGATGTAATAAGATGTAGAACGATGTAAAAAGATGTAATACGATGTAAAAGATGTAATACTATGTAAATAAAAAAAGATGTAAAAATGATGTAAGACGAAGATATGGAACTTAATAACCGAGACGTCGGGGTATTAAGGTTAGTTGTGTTGTAACTGGGTAACCATTTAAAGAAGTTAAAACGTTTTAAGTTGTTTTCTACTACCACGAACCTAAGACTGATTGCAAGGTCTAGGGACTTCGTGATTGAGCACTCGGACTTTGAGGTCCTGTGTTGTTAATAAAATATGTAAAGATGTTTCAAAAGATGTTAAGTCGTAAGCTTTTGAGAGCTTTGACAAACAAAGATATAGCACAATGAAAAGTGTTGAGAATAAAATGTTTTTTTGCATGCATTTGGCAGACATGACATAATCAAAAGAGGGATTACCTTGCGGCGTCAGGGTAGATCATACAAAGATGTTCTCATTGTGCCCAGGGTTTGGACAATGAGGCCCCATCTCAGATTGTTATCACTGTGCCACGATGTTGGACAGTGTGCGATGGGCGTGCCTGTGGCTGTATGCCTGTGGCAATTGAGTCTGATCAACTTATCACGAGGTTCACAAGGTTGGAGATATCTCATGAGATTATATATGAATGTTTAGAAGATGTATTGAAGTGTTAATGTATAGTTTTCCAACGTTGATGTTTGGGGTGTGAAACCCATTGATAAACGATGTGATATAATATGAATGAGTACGTTGTTATAGACATGTATATGTGTATGTGCATTCTTTTGTGTTGTGCATTTAGTTATGGTGATAAATCCATATATTGGCGTCTCACCCTTACAACCATATCAGAGTTGTACAAGGGGTATGATCTCTACAAGAAGAAGAAGGCTGTCTAGTTCGAGGCATGTTGTTGCTGCTTTTATTGGTTGTAGTGTCCGTTAGTTACGACCAGCTTAGGTAATGTTATGTTTTATGAATAAAGTTGATTATGATTTATGTGAGAAACATATGAGGCAGTATAGTTGGAGGACTTATATACATTATGTATTTAAGTGTGATTTGATTACGTTGTTGTGGTTATGAGGTTAAAAGAAGGATGAAAAAATTTATCACCATATTTTGAAGAGATAAACGTTGAGAAAACATTATTTTCTGAAATAAACCAGTAAATTAAGTTTTATTTCCGCAAACGGGTAACCATGTGATGACCCGAGTTTAGGGTGTCACATTAGTGGTATCAGAGCTGGTCGAATCTTTCGGGAATGTTGGGAAATAGGTTTGTTGTGTTGACGTTGTGTTTTCTCTGAGTTAAGTTTTGTTTGAATTACTTCTTAGAAGTAATATGTGTTAATAAATGAATAAGGAATTACAGAAAAGTGTCTATGGTAGTTTTACCTAAGTTGAAGGTGAGCGGAAAAGAAAAGTTCTTGAGAAAAATTAAGTTGATAGAAAAGTTCGAGGATGAGATGTGCAATGAAGTTATTTTGAGGATGAGATGTGTGAGGTGATATCAAATTGGAGTGGTGAATTATAATCAAGAGGAACTAAGACTATGATTAAATATTTTGAGTAGGGAGTTGATGTGAGGTGCTGTGAAGACATTGTTTGTATTAATGATAAAATTTAGAGTTAGATGATTGGAATAAGCTTTCTGGTGGAACCATGTTGACAAGAGAAGTGGTTAAGTTTTGATTTTGTTTTTCGAGTGTGATAGATTCTGATGTAATTTTGAGGATAGTACTAATAGGTAGAAATGACGTAAGAATGAATTGTGTTGTGGAAAATGGAATAAGAGGAAGGAAGTGATGTGAAGGGCAATGTAAAATCTTAAGTTTAAGATGAGATTGCAAAATTATGTTTAGTTTTGAGTCTCAAAATTTCGAGGACGAAATTTTTTTTAGTGGGGTAGTAATGTAACACCCCGATTTTCGTTGCTTCGTAATATCGATAATAAATATATAAACATATATATTTTTATCCGAGACTTAGAAAATGATTTTGGACAAACCAAGGTCATTTACTTGTTATACTTATTTTCATAAGGTTACGGGGAAGTTTTTGGTTGAAAATTCAGACGGAAGCCGGTCTGCCGTTTTCTGTATTTTCACTAACAGTAAAAGTTTACTGCTCAGAAAACCTAATTTTAATTCGTGAAAGAGATGAAAAATGTTTTTATAGTATTTGCTAAGATACTGGAAGTTTTGAAAATTTTGGTAAAAAAATAAAATAATTTACGTTTTACGGACGGAATACGTAATCGGGTAGACGACGGAAGAGATGTTGGAGTTTCTAAGAGCCGATAGAGGGTTTATCTTAGGATTTTGAGATGATTCAAGGGGATGAATCACATTTCTAAGTCTAGAAGGTTTTCCAAGGATAAAGTGAAAATTTATGAATTTTACGCTTAAGTCCTTGAACTTTATGTTAATTACCCTTTTGACCCTGAGTTAGTTTCTATGTTTTTTCAAGTGAATTGGGCTAGAATCCTTGTTCCAAATCCATAGAGGACCGTGTATTTGAGGCCCAAATTCCTTACCCATGACTTAAGTTTCATAAAGCCCATTTGAAGCCATATAAGTTTCCTATCTTAAGCTTAATGCTTAAATCTTCAAGTGGGCCCCACAAAAATGAAACCAAGCCCAAATTTGCTAAGCCCATGCGCAAGACCATGAGGGATTGATGGCTGCCCTCATTTTTTGTTGGATGAGTCAAGAAAATTCTAGAATGTTCAACAATCTTCCACATTATTCTACATTCTTCCACTTTGTTCTACATCATTCTTTAATCTTCTCAAACCTTCTTGATTTGTCTTAAAATATCCATGACAAAAATCAGCCCAAAAGTAATCAAGATAAGACCACATTTATTGTGGCAAAAAGTCATCATGACAATTTGCAAACTAGTCCTTATACTTTTGGAATCTTTGCAAAATGGTCTCTATGAGTTATTTGCACTTTAATCCTTTGAAAAGCCACCTCCTTTCTACTTGGTCCTCAAAAGTGGCGCAGCCCACATGCCTATAAATACCCTTACTCACCTTTCACATAGTTTCTATTGCCTTTTGTTCAAAAACCTAAAGTTCATAAGACTTTGAGTGTCAAGTTTGTGAAGCAAGTGCTTGGATCTTCACTTGTTTTTGATCTCCAAGAGGTGAATCATATTCTTCTTCTCTAATCATGTCTATGTTCTTCAATAAATTTCTTTATTCAAAGTTTATTTCATAGTTGTTCATCACTTTTAAGTTTCTAGATCTAGAACTTTGAAAATTCATAACTAATTCTAGAAAAATCCTTTTGACATGAAACCAATTGCTATGATCTTATAATCATCTATATTTTCATCATCTAGAAGCATAAGATCATGAGAAATTTCTTTCCCTAATTTTTGGACTTGGCCGAACCTAGGTCAACATTATGTTCATAGGTTTTGTTTCATTTTCATGTCTTGATTCATGATTCAATCTTCTAGTATCTTGATAGTTCTTGTATTTAAGTATATATAAGATCAAAAATCAAACCCTAACCTATTTGTTTCATAAAGGCCGAAACCCTAGTTCTTGGAACTAGATGAGTTTTGTTCAAAGTTTTCATTAATGATCTTAGTAATCAAGCTATTAGTATGTATGCTTAATAAATCCAAGTTGGTTTATTAAATTAAGAACCCTAGCCCTATGAACATGTTGAGGCCGAATCTTGGTATAGAAGAGTTAGGAAGTTTTGAGTTTGAAACTTAGTTGTTTAGTCACTAATCTATGATTTAGGTTAATTGAGGACCATTAATCTATGACTTAATCATGATTAGAAATTTTAAAGATTTTTAACCCTAAAAGTCAGCCCTTGGCCGAAACCTAACCCTCATGAGCTAAGTATGTTGTGGTTTGATTTGATTTATTTTGGTTGCAATTCGTTTGAAGGAAACAACCGAGTTAACTGATTTAAGCCGACGGAGGAAACCGGATCGAATCGGGAGATTATTTGAAAACGTTAGTTTGAGTCTTCAAGAGGTAAGGGGAGCTTACCTGAGGGATTTTCTCTATAACTATTTGCTTTTAGTGTGGTTATGTGATTTATATGTGGTTTGTGATTAATTGTTTATGTTGTTTACGATGTGTTGTTTATCTGTGTATCGATGATTGATCTGCTTTTAATTATCTGCAGTAGTATATTATGTTGTTATGATGCATGATCTGCCTGGGGATATAATTATGATGATGTTGTTGAATGTTGTTTGTGAGTGTTATTTGAGAGGCCTGACCGTGGTCAGTGCACAACCGATTAAGCAGATAAAAGATTTAATAAGCCGTGAAAGTTATATTCAACGTTTTATGAGGAATATTGGAATATAATAGTAGGGGAAAATATGATTTTGGAAAAATAATGAGTTTTGAGAAATATTATTATTTTAATAATTTATTAGTGTAAAAGAAGTTTATGAGTCACGGTGAGAGCGTAACCGTGAAATTTTTTTAGTACTGCTAATTTTTACACAAGAAATTCCGAAATATTATAAAAAGTGATTTTGTGATATTAATATTCGAAAAGCCCTTATTTATTATATAAGAAAATTATTTTAGAAGAAATGTCAAAGTTTGACTTAAAGATGTTTTCTTTGAAAATGCTAAACGACGGCAAGTTTCGAAATTATTTACGGTGAGAGTTTAAAAATAGCAGTACTTATGTTGAGAGGAGATTTAATCTGAATTGATTTATTAGAGTTGAAGTTTCAATAAAAAGAAGTTGTTGATGATTTGACGTTATTTTGGAAAAAATGTGTTTCCAAAGGAAAAGTGGATTTTCTATGAATTGACGTTTTATAAACGAATTTCAAGTAGAAAGAATTTTTGGTAAATGAGTTTTACTTAATGATGTGAAACGATGTAAAAAGATGTAGAACGATGTAAAAAGATGTAAAAGATGTAAAACAATGTAAAAGACATAAAAGATGTAATAAGATGTTGAACGATGTAAAAAGATGTAATACGATGTAAAAGATGTAATACTATGTAAAAAAAAAGATGTAAAAATGATGTAAGACGAAGATATGGAACTTAATAACCGAGACGTCGATGTATTAAGGTTAGTTGTCTTGTAACTGGGTAACCATTTAAAGAAGTTAAAACGTTTTAAGTTGTTTTCTACTACCACGAACCTAAGACTGATTGCAAGGTCTAGGGGCTTCGTGATTGAGCACTCGGACTTTGAGGTCCTGTGTTGTTAATAAAATATGTAAAGATGTTTCAAAAGATGTTAATTCGTATGCTTTTGAGAGCTTTGACAAACAAAGATATAGCACAAAGAAAAGTGTTGAGAATAAAATGTTTTCTTGCATGCATTTGGCAGACATGACATAATCAAAAGAGGGATTACCTTGCGGCGTCAGGGTAGATCATACAAAGATGTTCTCATTGTGCCCAGGGTTTGGACAATGAGGCCCCATCTCAGATTGTTATCACTGTGCCACGATGTTGGACAGTGTGCGATGGGCGTGCTCGTGGCTGTATGCCCGTGGCAATTGAGTCTGATCAACTCATCACGAGGTTCACGAGGTTGGAGATATATCATGAGATTAGGTATGAATGTTTAGAATATGTATTGAAGTGTTCATGCATAGTTTTCCAACGTTGATGTTTGGGGTGTGAAACCCATTGATAAACGATGTGATATAATATGAATGAGTACGTTGTTATAGACATGTATATGTGTATGTGCATTCTTTTGTGTTGTTCATTTAGTTATGGTGATAAATCCATATATTGGCGTCTCACCCTTACAACCATATCAGAGTTGTACAAGGGGTATGATCTCTACAAGAAGAAGAAGGCTGTCTAGTTCGAGGCATGCTGTTGCTGCTTTTATTGGTTGTAGTGTCCGTTAGTTACGACCAGCTTAGGTAATGTTATGTTTTAAGAATAAAGTTGATTATGATTTATGTGAGAAACATATGAGGCAGTATAGTTGGAGGACTTATATACATTATGTATTTAAGTGTGATTTGATTTCGTTGTTGTGGTTATGAGGTTAAAAGAAGGATGAAAAAATTTATCACCATATTTTGAAGAGATAAACGTTGAGAAAACATTATTTTCCGAAATAAACCAGCAAATTAAGTTTTATTTCCACAAACGAGTAACCATGTGATGACCCGAGTTTAGGGTGTCACATTAGTGGTATCAGAGCTGGTCGAATCTTTCGGGAATGTTGGGAAATAGGTCTGTTGTGTTGACGTTGTGTTTTCTCTGAGTTAATTTTTGTTTGAATTACTTCTTAGAAGTAATATGTGTTAATAAATGAATAAGGAATTACAGAAAAGTGTCTATGGTAGTTTTACCTAAGTTGAATGTGAGCGGAAAAGAAAAGTTCTTGAGAAAAATTAAGTTGATAGAAAAGTTCGAGGATGAGATGTGCAATGAAGTTATTTTGAGGATGAGATGTGTGAGGTGATATCAAATTGGAGTGGTGAATTATAATCAAGAGGAACTAAGACTATGGTTAAATATTTTGAGTAGGGAGTTGATGTGAGGTGCTGTGAAGACATTGTTAGTATTAATGATAAAATTTAGAGTTAGATGATTGGAATAAGCTTTACGGTGGAACCATGTTGACAAGAGAAGTGATTAAGTTTTGATTTTGTTTTTCGAGTGTGACAGATTCTGATGTAATTTTGAGGATAGTACGAATAGCTAGAAATGACGTAAGAATGAATTGTGTTGTGGAATATGGAATAAGAGGAAGGAAGTGATGTGAAGGGCAATGTAAAATCTTAAGTTTAAGATGAGATTGCAAAATTATGTTTAGTTTTGAGTCTCAAAATTTCGAGGACGAAAATTTTTTTTAGTGGGGTAGTAATGTAACACCCGATTTTCGTTGCTTCGTAATATCGGTAATACATATATAAACATATATATTTTTATCCGAGACTTAGAAAATGATTTTGGAAAAACCAAGTTCATTTCCTTGTTATACTTATTTTCATAAGGTTACGGGGAAGTTTTTGGTTGAAAATTCAGACGAAGGCCTGGTCTGCAGTTTTTACGCATTTTCACCGTGATAAAAAGTTTACTGCTCATAAAACCTAATTTTAATTCATGAACGAGATGAAAAATGTTTTTATAGTATTTGCTACTATACTGGAAGTTTTGAAAATTTTGGTAAAAAAATAAAATAATTTACGTTTTACGGACGGAATACGTAATCGGGTAGACGACGGAAGAGATGTTGGAGTTTCTAAGAGCCGATAGGGGGTTTATCTTAGGATTTTGAGATGATTCAAGGGGATGAATCACATTTCTAAGTCTAGAAGGTTTTCCAAGGTTAAAGTGAAAATTTATGAATTTTACGCTTAAGTCCCTGAACTTTCTGTTAATTACCCTTTTGCTCCTGAGTTAGTTTCTATGTTTTTTCAAGTGAATTGGGCTATAATCCTTGTTCCAAATCCATAGAGGACCGTGGCTTTGAGGCCCAAATTCCTTACCCATGACTTAAGTTTCATAAAGCCCATTTGAAGCCATATAAGTTTCCTATCTTAAGCTTAATGCTTAAATCTTCAAGTGGGCCCCACAAAAATGAAACCAAGCCCAAATTTGCTAAGCCCATGCACAAGACCATGAGGGATTGATGGCTGCCCTCATTTTTTGTTGGACGAGTCAAGAAAATTCTAGAATTTTCAACAATCTTCCACATTATTCTACATTCTTCGACTTTGTTCTACATCATTCTTTAATCTTCTCAAACCTTCTTGATTTGTCTTAAAAGATCTATGACAAAAATCAGCCCAAAAGTAATCAAGATAAGACCACATTTATTGTGGCAAAAAGTCATCATGACAATTTAATGACAATTTGCAAACTAGTCCTTATACTTTTGGAATCTTTACAAAATGGTCCCTATGAGTTATTTGCACTTTAATCCTTTGAAAAGCCACCTCTTTTATACTTGATCCTCAAAAGTGGCGCAGCCCACATGCCTATAAATACCCTTCCTCACCTTTCACTTAGTTTCTATTGCCTTTTGTTCAAAAACCTAAAGTTCATAAGTCTTTAAGTGTCAAGTTTGTGAAGCAAGTTCTTGGATCTTGACTTGTTTTTGATCTCCAAGAGGTGAATACTATTCTTCTTCTCTAATCATGTCTACGTTCTTCAATCAATTTCTTGATTCAAAGTTTATTTCATAGTTGTTCATCACTTTTATGTTTCTAGATCTAGAACTTTGAAAATTCATAACTAATTCTAGAAAAATCCTTTTGACATGAAACCAATTGCTATGATCTTATAATCATCTATATTTTCATCATCTAGAAGCATAAGATCATGAGAAATTTCTTTCCCTAATTTTTGGACTTGGCCGAACCTAGGTCAATATCATGTTCGTAGGTTTTGTTTAATTTTCATGTCTTGATTCATGATTCAATCTTCTAGTATCTTGATAGTTATTGTATTTAAGTATATATAAGATCAAAAATCAAGCCCTAACCTATTTGTTTCATAAAGGACGAAACCCTAGTTCTTGGAACTAGATGAGTTTTGTTCAAAGTTTTCATTAATGATCTTAGTAATCAAGCTATTAGTATGTTTGCTTAATAAATCCAAGTTGGTTTATTAAATTAAGAACCCTAGCCCTATGAACATGTTGAGGCCGAATCTTGGTATAGAAGAGTTAGGAAGTTTTGAGTTTGAAACTTAGTTGTTTAGTCACTAATCTATGATTTAGGTTAATTGAGGACCATTAATCTATGACTTAATCATGATTAGAAATTTTAAGGATTTTGAACCCTAAAAGTCAGCCCTTGGCCGAAACCTAACCCTCATGAGCTAAGTATGTTGTGGTTTGATTTGATTTATTTTGGTTGCAATTCGTTTGAAGGTAACAACCGAAATAACTGATTTAAGCCGACGGAGGAAACCGGATCGAATCGGGAGATTATTTGAAAACGTTAGTTTGAGTCTTCAAGAGGTAAGGGGAGCTTACCTGAGGGATTTTCTCCATAACTATTTGCTTTTAGTGTGGTTATGTGATTTATATGTGGTTTGTGATTAATTGTTTATGTTGTTTACGATGTGTTGTTTATCTGTGTATCGATGATTGATCTGCTTTTAATTATCTGCAGTAGTATATTATGTTGTTATGATGCATGATCTGCCTGGGGATATAATTATGATGATGTTGTTGAATGTTGTTTGTGAGTGTTATTTGAGAGGCCTGACCGTGGTCAGTGCACAACCGATTAAGCAGATAAAAGATTTAATAAGCCGTGAAAGTTATATTCAACGTTTTATGGGGAATATTGGAATATAATAGTAGGGGAAAATATGATTTTGGAAAAATAATGAGTTTTGAGAAATATTATTATTTTAATAATTTATTAGTGTAAAAGAAGTTTATGAGTCACGGTGAGAGTGTAACCGTGAAATTTTTTTAATAATTGCTAATTTTTACACAAGAAATTCGAAATATTATAAAAAGTGATTTTGTGATATTAATATTCGAAAAGACCTTATTTATTATATAAGAAAATTATTTTAGAAGAAATGTCAAAGTTTGACTTAAAGATGTTTTCTTTGAAAATGCTAAACGGACACAAGTTTCAAATTATTTACGGTGAGAGTTTAAAAACAAAGAGTACTTATGTTGAGAGGAGATTTAATCCGAATTGATTTATTAGCGTTGAAGTTTCAATAAACAGAAGTTGTTGATGATTTGACGTTATTGTGGAAAAAATGTGTTTCCAAAGGAAAAGTGGATTTTCTATGAATTGACGTTTTATAAACGAATTTCAAGTAGAAAGAATTTTTGGTAAATGAGTTTTACTTAATGATGTGAAGCGATGTAAAAAGATGTAGAACGATGTAAAAAGATGTAAAAGATGTAAAACAATGTAAAAGACATAAAAGATGTAATAAGATGTTGAACGATGTAAAAAGATGTAATACGATGTAAAAGATGTAATACTATGTAAAAAAAAAGATGTAAAAATGATGTAAGGCGAAGATATGGAACTTAATAACCGAGACGTCGATGTATTAAGGTTAGTTGTCTTGTAACTGGGTAACCATTTAAAAAGAAGTTAAAACGTTTTAAGTTGTTTTCTACTACCACGAACCTAAGACTGATTGCAAGGTCTAGGGGCTTCGTGATTGAGCACTCGGACTTTGAGGTCTGTGTTGTTAATAAAATATGTAAAGATGTTTCAAAAGATGTTAATTCGTAAGCTTTTGAGAGCTTTGACAAACAAAGATATAGCACAAAGAAAAGTGTTGAGAATAAAATGTTTTCTTGCATGCATTTGGCAGACATGACATAATCAAAAGAGGGATTACCTTGCGGCGTCGGGGTAGATCATACAAAGATGTTCTCATTGTGCCCAGGGTTTGGACAATGAGGCCCCATCTCGGATTGTTATCACCGTGCCCACGATGTTGGACAGGTGTGCGATGGGCGTGCTGCGGGCTGTATGCCCGTGGCAATTGAGTCTGATCAACTCATCACGAGGTTCACGAGGTTGGAGATATATCATGAGATTAGGTATGAATGTTTAGAATATGTATTGAAGTGTTCATGCATAGTTTTCCAACGTTGATGTTTGGGGTGTGAAACCCATTGATAAACGATGTGATATAATATGAATGAGTACGTTGTTATAGACATGTATATGTGTATGTGCATTCTTTTGTGTTGTTCATTTAGTTATGGTGATAAATCCATATATTGGCGTCTCACCCTTACAACCATATCAGAGTTGTACAAGGGGTATGATCTCTACAAGAAGAAGAAGAAATTTGTCTAGTTCGAGGCATCGTTGTCGCTTTTATTGGTTGTAGTGTCCGTTAGTTACGACCCGACTTAGGTAATGTTATGTTTTAAGAATAAAGTTGATTATGATTTATGTGAGAAACATATGAGGCAGTATAGTTGGAGGACTTATATACATTATGTATTTAAGTGTGATTTGATTTCGTTGTTGTGGTTATGAGGTTAAAAGAAGGATGAAAAAATTTATCACCATATTTTGAAGAGATAAACGTTGAGAAAACATTATTTTCCGAAATAAACCAGCAAATTAAGTTTTATTTCCACAAACGAGTAACCATGTGATGACCCGAGTTTAGGGTGTCACATTAGTGGTATCAGAGCTGGTCGAATCTTTCGGGAATGTTGGGAAATAGGTCTGTTGTGTTGACGTTGTGTTTTTCTCCGAGTTAATTTTTGTTTGAATTACTTCTTAGAAGTAATATGTGTTAATAAATGAATAAGGAATTACAGAAAAGTGTCTATGGTAGTTTTACCTAAGTTGAATGTGAGCGGAAAAGAAAAGTTCTTGAGAAAAATTAAGTTGATAGAAAAGTTCGAGGATGAGATGTGCAATGAAGTTATTTTGAGGATGAGATGTGTGAGGTGATATCAAATTGGAGTGGTGAATTATAATCAAGAGGAACTAAGACTATGGTTAAATATTTTGAGTAGGGAGTTGATGTGAGGTGCTGTGAAGACATTGTTAGTATTAATGATAAAATTTAGAGTTAGATGATTGGAATAAGCTTTCTGGTGGAACCATGTTGACAAGAGAAGTGATTAAGTTTTGATTTTGTTTTTCGAGTGTGACAGATTCTGATGTAATTTTGAGGATAGTACGAATAGCTAGAAATGACGTAAGAATGAATTGTGTTGTGGAATATGGAATAAGAGGAAGGAAGTGATGTGAAGGGCAATGTAAAATCTTAAGTTTAAGATGAGATTGCAAAATTATGTTTAGTTTTGAGTCTCAAAATTTCGAGGACGAAAATTTTTTTTAGTGGGGTAGTAATGTAACACCCCGATTTTCGTTGCTTCGTAATATCGGTAATACATATATAAACATATATATTTTTATCCGAGACTTAGAAAATGATTTTGGAAAAACCAAGTTCATTTCCTTGTTATACTTATTTTCATAAGGTTACGGGGAAGTTTTTGGTTGAAAATTCAGACGGAAGCCGGTCTGCCGTTTTCTGCATTTTCACTGACAGTAAAAGTTTACTGCTCATAAAACCTAATTTTAATTCATGAACGAGATGAAAAATGTTTTTATAGTATTTGCTACTATACTGGAAGTTTTGAAAATTTTGGTAAAAAAATAAAATAATTTACGTTTACGGACGGAATACGTAATCGGGTAGACGACGGAAGAGATGTTGGAGTTTCTAAGAGCCGATAGGGGGTTTATCTTAGGATTTTGAGATGATTCAAGGGGATGAATCACATTTCTAAGTCTAGAAGGTTTTCCAAGGTTAAAGTGAAAATTTATGAATTTTACGCTTAAGTCCCTGAACTTTCTGTTAATTACCCTTTTGCTCCTGAGTTAGTTTCTATGTTTTTTCAAGTGAATTGGGCTATAATCCTTGTTCCAAATCCATAGAGGACCGTGGCTTTGAGGCCCAAATTCCTTACCCATGACTTAAGTTTCATAAAGCCCATTTGAAGCCATATAAGTTTCCTATCTTAAGCTTAATGCTTAAATCTTCAAGTGGGCCCCACAAAAATGAAACCAAGCCCAAATTTGCTAAGCCCATGCACAAGACCATGAGGGATTGATGGCTGCCCTCATTTTTGTTGGATGAGTCAAGAAAATTCTAGAATTTTCAACAATCTTCCACATTATTCTACATTCTTCGACTTTGTTCTACATCATTCTTTAATCTTCTCAAACCTTCTTGATTTGTCTTAAAAGATCTATGACAAAAATCAGCCCAAAAGTAATCAAGATAAGACCACATTTATTGTGGCAAAAAGTCATCATGACAATTTAATGACAATTTGCAAACTAGTCCTTATACTTTTGGAATCTTTACAAAATGGTCCCTATGAGTTATTTGCACTTTAATCCTTTGAAAAGCCACCTCTTTTATACTTGATCCTCAAAAGTGGCGCAGCCCACATGCCTATAAATACCCTTCCTCACCTTTCACTTAGTTTCTATTGCCTTTTGTTCAAAAACCTAAAGTTCATAAGTCTTTAAGTGTCAAGTTTGTGAAGCAAGTTCTTGGATCTTGACTTGTTTTTGATCTCCAAGAGGTGAATACTATTCTTCTTCTCTAATCATGTCTACGTTCTTCAATCAATTTCTTGATTCAAAGTTTATTTCATAGTTGTTCATCACTTTTATGTTTCTAGATCTAGAACTTTGAAAATTCATAACTAATTCTAGAAAAATCCTTTTGACATGAAACCAATTGCTATGATCTTATAATCATCTATATTTTCATCATCTAGAAGCATAAGATCATGAGAAATTTCTTTCCCTAATTTTTGGACTTGGCCGAACCTAGGTCAATATCATGTTCGTAGGTTTTGTTTAATTTTCATGTCTTGATTCATGATTCAATCTTCTAGTATCTTGATAGTTATTGTATTTAAGTATATATAAGATCAAAAATCAAGCCCTAACCTATTTGTTTCATAAAGGCCGAAACCCTAGTTCTTGGAACTAGATGAGTTTTGTTCAAAGTTTTCATTAATGATCTTAGTAATCAAGCTATTAGTATGTTTGCTTAATAAATCCAAGTTGGTTTATTAAATTAAGAACCCTAGCCCTATGAACATGTTGAGGCCGAATCTTGGTATAGAAGAGTTAGGAAGTTTTGAGTTTGAAACTTAGTTGTTTAGTCACTAATCTATGATTTAGGTTAATTGAGGACCATTAATCTATGACTTAATCATGATTAGAAATTTTAAGGATTTTGAACCCTAAAAGTCAGCCCTTGGCCGAAACCTAACCCTCATGAGCTAAGTATGTTGTGGTTTGATTTGATTTATTTTGGTTGCAATTCGTTTGAAGGAAACAACCGAGTTAACTGATTTAAGCCGACGGAGGAAACCGGATCGAATCGGGAGATTATTTGAAAGCGTTAGTTTGAGTCTTCAAGAGGTAAGGGGAGCTTACCTGAGGGATTTTCTCCATAACTATTTGCTTTTAGTGTGGTTATGTGATTTATATGTGGTTTGTGATTAATTGTTTATGTTGTTTACGATGTGTTGTTTATCTGTGTATCGATGATTGATCTGCTTTTAATTATCTGCAGTAGTATATTATGTTGTTATGATGCATGATCTGCCTGGGGATATAATTATGATGATGTTGTTGAATGTTGTTTGTGAGTGTTATTTGAGAGGCCTGACCGTGGTCAGTGCACAACCGATTAAGCAGATAAAAGATTTAATAAGCCGTGAAAGTTATATTCAACGTTTTATGGGGAATATTGGAATATAATAGTAGGGGAAAATATGATTTTGGAAAAATAATGAGTTTTGAGAAATATTATTATTTTAATAATTTATTAGTGTAAAAGAAGTTTATGAGTCACGGTGAGAGTGTTAGTGAAATTTTTTTTTAATCTTGCTAATTTTTACACAAGAAATTCGAAATATTATAAAAAGTGATTTTGTGATATTAATATTCGAAAAGACCTTATTTATTATATAAGAAAATTATTTTAGAAGAAATGTCAAAGTTTGACTTAAAGATGTTTTCTTTGAAAATGCTAAACGACGGCAAGTTTCGAAATTATTTACGGTGAGAGTTTAAAAACAAAGATACTTATGTTGAGAGGAGATTTAATCTGAATTGATTTATTAGAGTTGAAGTTTCAATAAAAAGAAGTTGTTGATGATTTGACGTTATTTTGGAAAAAATGTGTTTCCAAAGGAAAAGTGGATTTTCTATGAATTGACGTTTTATAAACGAATTTCAAGTAGAAAGAATTTTTGGTAAATGAGTTTTACTTAATGATGTGAAACGATGTAAAAAGATGTAGAACGATGTAAAAAGATGTAAAAGATGTAAAACAATGTAAAAGACATAAAAGATGTAATAAGATGTTGAACGATGTAAAAAGATGTAATACGATGTAAAAGATGTAATACTATGTAAAAAAAAAGATGTAAAAATGATGTAAGACGAAGATATGGAACTTAATAACCGAGACGTCGATGTATTAAGGTTAGTTGTCTTGTAACTGGGTAACCATTTAAAGAAGTTAAAACGTTTTAAGTTGTTTTCTACTACCACGAACCTAAGACTGATTGCAAGGTCTAGGGGCTTCGTGATTGAGCACTCGGACTTTGAGGTCCTGTGTTGTTAATAAAATATGTAAAGATGTTTCAAAAGATGTTAATTCGTAAGCTTTTGAGAGCTTTGACAAACAAAGATATAGCACAAAGAAAAGTGTTGAGAATAAAATGTTTTCTTGCATGCATTTGGCAGACATGACATAATCAAAAGAGGGATTACCTTGCGGCGTCAGGGTAGATCATACAAAGATGTTCTCATTGTGCCCAGGGTTTGGACAATGAGGCCCCATCTCAGATTGTTATCACTGTGCCACGATGTTGGACAGTGTGCGATGGGCGTGCCTGTGGCTGTATGCCTGTGGCAATTGAGTCTGATCAACTCATCACGAGGTTCACGAGGTTGGAGATATATCATGAGATTAGGTATGAATGTTTAGAATATGTATTGAAGTGTTCATGCATAGTTTTCCAACGTTGATGTTTGGGGTGTGAAACCCATTGATAAACGATGTGATATAATATGAATGAGTACGTTGTTATAGACATGTATATGTGTATGTGCATTCTTTTGTGTTGTTCATTTAGTTATGGTGATAAATCCATATATTGGCGTCTCACCCTTACAACCATATCAGAGTTGTACAAGGGGTATGATCTCTACAAGAAGAAGAAGGTTTTGTCTAGTTCGAGGCATCTTTGTTCTTTGCTTTTATTGGTTGTAGTGTCCGTTAGTTACGACCAGACTTAGGTAATGTTATGTTTTAAGAATAAAGTTGATTATGATTTATGTGAGAAACATATGAGGCAAGTATAGTTGGAGGACTTATATACATTATGTATTTAAGTGTGATTTGATTTCGTTGTTGTGGTTATGAGGTTAAAAGAAGGATGAAAAAATTTATCACCATATTTTGAAGAGATAAACGTTGAGAAAACATTATTTTCCGAAATAAACCAGCAAATTAAGTTTTATTTCCACAAGCGAGTAACCATGTGATGACCCGAGTTTAGGGTGTCACATTAGTGGTATCGAGCTGGTCGAATCTTTGGGAATGTTGGGAAATAGGTCATTGTGTTGACGTTGTGTTTTCTCCGAGTTAATTTTTGTTTGAATTACTTCTTAGAAGTAATATGTGTTAATAAATGAATAAGGAATTACGAGAAAAGTGTCTATGGTAGTTTTACCTAAGTTGAATGTGAGCGGAAAAGAAAAGTTCTTGAGAAAAATTAAGTTGATAGAAAAGTTCGAGGATGAGATGTGCAATGAAGTTATTTTGAGGATGAGATGTGTGAGGTGATATCAAATTGGAGTGGTGAATTATAATCAAGAGGAACTAAGACTATGGTTAAATATTTTGAGTAGGGAGTTGATGTGAGGTGCTGTGAAGACATTGTTAGTATTAATGATAAAATTTAGAGTTAGATGATTGGAATAAGCTTTACGGTGGAACCATGTTGACAAGAGAAGTGATTAAGTTTTGATTTTGTTTTTCGAGTGTGACGATTCGATGTAATTTTGAGGATAGTACGAATAGCTAGAAATGACGTAAGAATGAATTGTGTTGTGGAATATGGAATAAGAGGAAGGAAGTGATGTGAAGGGCAATGTAAAATCTTAAGTTTAAGATGAGATTGCAAAATTATGTTTAGTTTTGAGTCTCAAAATTTCGAGGACGAAAATTTTTTTTAGTGGGGTAGTAATGTAACACCCCGATTTTCGTTGCTTCGTAATATCGGTAATACATATATAAACATATATATTTTTATCCGAGACTTAGAAAATGATTTTGGAAAAACCAAGTTCATTTCCTTGTTATACTTATTTTCATAAGGTTACGGGGAAGTTTTTGGTTGAAAATTCAGACGGAAGCCGGTCTGCCGTTTTCTGCATTTTCACTGACAGTAAAAGTTTACTGCTCATAAAACCTAATTTTAATTCATGAACGAGATGAAAAATGTTTTTATAGTATTTGCTACTATACTGGAAGTTTTGAAAATTTTGGTAAAAAAATAAAATAATTTACGTTTTACGGACGGAATACGTAATCGGGTAGACGACGGAAGAGATGTTGGAGTTTCTAAGAGCCGATAGGGGGTTTATCTTAGGATTTTGAGATGATTCAAGGGGATGAATCACATTTCTAAGTCTAGAAGGTTTTCCAAGGTTAAAGTGAAAATTTATGAATTTTACGCTTAAGTCCCTGAACTTTCTGTTAATTACCCTTTTGCTCCTGAGTTAGTTTCTATGTTTTTTCAAGTGAATTGGGCTATAATCCTTGTTCCAAATCCATAGAGGACCGTGGCTTTGAGGCCCAAATTCCTTACCCATGACTTAAGTTTCATAAAGCCCATTTGAAGCCATATAAGTTTCCTATCTTAAGCTTAATGCTTAAATCTTCAAGTGGGCCCCACAAAAATGAAACCAAGCCCAAATTTGCTAAGCCCATGCACAAGACCATGAGGGATTGATGGCTGCCCTCATTTTTTGTTGGATGAGTCAAGAAAATTCTAGAATTTTCAACAATCTTCCACATTATTCTACATTCTTCGACTTTGTTCTACATCATTCTTTAATCTTCTCAAACCTTCTTGATTTGTCTTAAAAGATCTATGACAAAAATCAGCCCAAAAGTAATCAAGATAAGACCACATTTATTGTGGCAAAAAGTCATCATGACAATTTAATGACAATTTGCAAACTAGTCCTTATACTTTTGGAATCTTTACAAAATGGTCCCTATGAGTTATTTGCACTTTAATCCTTTGAAAAGCCACCTCTTTTATACTTGATCCTCAAAAGTGGCGCAGCCCACATGCCTATAAATACCCTTCCTCACCTTTCACTTAGTTTCTATTGCCTTTTGTTCAAAAACCTAAAGTTCATAAGTCTTTAAGTGTCAAGTTTGTGAAGCAAGTTCTTGGATCTTGACTTGTTTTTGATCTCCAAGAGGTGAATACTATTCTTCTTCTCTAATCATGTCTACGTTCTTCAATCAATTTCTTGATTCAAAGTTTATTTCATAGTTGTTCATCACTTTTATGTTTCTAGATCTAGAACTTTGAAAATTCATAACTAATTCTAGAAAAATCCTTTTGACATGAAACCAATTGCTATGATCTTATAATCATCTATATTTTCATCATCTAGAAGCATAAGATCATGAGAAATTTCTTTCCCTAATTTTTGGACTTGGCCGAACCTAGGTCAATATCATGTTCGTAGGTTTTGTTTAATTTTCATGTCTTGATTCATGATTCAATCTTCTAGTATCTTGATAGTTATTGTATTTAAGTATATATAAGATCAAAAATCAAGCCCTAACCTATTTGTTTCATAAAGGCCGAAACCCTAGTTCTTGGAACTAGATGAGTTTTGTTCAAAGTTTTCATTAATGATCTTAGTAATCAAGCTATTAGTATGTTTGCTTAATAAATCCAAGTTGGTTTATTAAATTAAGAACCCTAGCCCTATGAACATGTTGAGGCCGAATCTTGGTATAGAAGAGTTAGGAAGTTTTGAGTTTGAAACTTAGTTGTTTAGTCACTAATCTATGATTTAGGTTAATTGAGGACCATTAATCTATGACTTAATCATGATTAGAAATTTTAAGGATTTTGAACCCTAAAAGTCAGCCCTTGGCCGAAACCTAACCCTCATGAGCTAAGTATGTTGTGGTTTGATTTGATTTATTTTGGTTGCAATTCGTTTGAAGGAAACAACCGAGTTAACTGATTTAAGCCGACGGAGGAAACCGGATCGAATCGGGAGATTATTTGAAAACGTTAGTTTGAGTCTTCAAGAGGTAAGGGGAGCTTACCTGAGGGATTTTCTCCATAACTATTTGCTTTTAGTGTGGTTATGTGATTTATATGTGGTTTGTGATTAATTGTTTATGTTGTTTACGATGTGTTGTTTATCTGTGTATCGATGATTGATCTGCTTTTAATTATCTGCAGTAGTATATTATGTTGTTATGATGCATGATCTGCCTGGGGATATAATTATGATGATGTTGTTGAATGTTGTTTGTGAGTGTTATTTGAGAGGCCTGACCGTGGTCAGTGCACAACCGATTAAGCAGATAAAAGATTTAATAAGCCGTGAAAGTTATATTCAACGTTTTATGGGGAATATTGGAATATAATAGTAGGGGAAAATATGATTTTGGAAAAATAATGAGTTTTGAGAAATATTATTATTTTAATAATTTATTAGTGTAAAAGAAGTTTATGAGTCACGGTGAGAGTGTAACCGTGAAATTTTTTTAGTACTGCTAATTTTTACACAAGAAATTCCGAAATATTATAAAAAGTGATTTTGTGATATTAATATTCGAAAAGACCTTATTTATTATATAAGAAAATTATTTTAGAAGAAATGTCAAAGTTTGACTTAAAGATGTTTTCTTTGAAAATGCTAAACGACGGCAAGTTTCGAAATTATTTACGGTGAGAGTTTAAAAACAGCAGTACTTATGTTGAGAGGAGATTTAATCTGAATTGATTTATTAGAGTTGAAGTTTCAATAAAAAGAAGTTGTTGATGATTTGACGTTATTTTGGAAAAAATGTGTTTCCAAAGGAAAAGTGGATTTTCTATGAATTGACGTTTTATAAACGAATTTCAAGTAGAAAGAATTTTTGGTAAATGAGTTTTACTTAATGATGTGAAACGATGTAAAAAGATGTAGAACGATGTAAAAAGATGTAAAAGATGTAAAACAATGTAAAAGACATAAAAGATGTAATAAGATGTTGAACGATGTAAAAAGATGTAATACGATGTAAAAGATGTAATACTATGTAAAAAAAAAGATGTAAAAATGATGTAAGACGAAGATATGGAACTTAATAACCGAGACGTCGATGTATTAAGGTTAGTTGTCTTGTAACTGGGTAACCATTTAAAGAAGTTAAAACGTTTTAAGTTGTTTTCTACTACCACGAACCTAAGACTGATTGCAAGGTCTAGGGGCTTCGTGATTGAGCACTCGGACTTTGAGGTCCTGTGTTGTTAATAAAATATGTAAAGATGTTTCAAAAGATGTTAATTCGTAAGCTTTTGAGAGCTTTGACAAACAAAGATATAGCACAAAGAAAAGTGTTGAGAATAAAATGTTTTCTTGCATGCATTTGGCGGACATGACATAATCAAAAGAGGGATTACCTTGCGGCGTCAGGGTAGATCATACAAAGATGTTCTCATTGTGCCCAGGGTTTGGACAATGAGGCCCCATCTCAGATTGTTATCACTGTGCCACGATGTTGGACAGTGTGCGATGGGCGTGCCTGTGGCTGTATGCCTGTGGCAATTGAGTCTGATCAACTCATCACGAGGTTCACGAGGTTGGAGATATATCATGAGATTAGGTATGAATGTTTAGAATATGTATTGAAGTGTTCATGCATAGTTTTCCAACGTTGATGTTTGGGGTGTGAAACCCATTGATAAACGATGTGATATAATATGAATGAGTACGTTGTTATAGACATGTATATGTGTATGTGCATTCTTTTGTGTTGTTCATTTAGTTATGGTGATAAATCCATATATTGGCGTCTCACCCTTACAACCATATCAGAGTTGTACAAGGGGTATGATCTCTACAAGAAGAAGAAGGCTGTCTAGTTCGAGGCATGCTGTTGCTGCTTTTATTGGTTGTAGTGTCCGTTAGTTACGACCAGCTTAGGTAATGTTATGTTTTAAGAATAAAGTTGATTATGATTTATGTGAGAAACATATGAGGCAGTATAGTTGGAGGACTTATATACATTATGTATTTAAGTGTGATTTGATTTCGTTGTTGTGGTTATGAGGTTAAAAGAAGGATGAAAAAATTTATCACCATATTTTGAAGAGATAAACGTTGAGAAAACATTATTTTCCGAAATAAACCAGCAAATTAAGTTTTATTTCCACAAACGAGTAACCATGTGATGACCCGAGTTTAGGGTGTCACATTAGTGGTATCAGAGCTGGTCGAATCTTTCGGGAATGTTGGGAAATAGGTCTGTTGTGTTGACGTTGTGTTTTCTCTGAGTTAATTTTTGTTTGAATTACTTCTTAGAAGTAATATGTGTTAATAAATGAATAAGGAATTACAGAAAAGTGTCTATGGTAGTTTTACCTAAGTTGAATGTGAGCGGAAAAGAAAAGTTCTTGAGAAAAATTAAGTTGATAGAAAAGTTCGAGGATGAGATGTGCAATGAAGTTATTTTGAGGATGAGATGTGTGAGGTGATATCAAATTGGAGTGGTGAATTATAATCAAGAGGAACTAAGACTATGGTTAAATATTTTGAGTAGGGAGTTGATGTGAGGTGCTGTGAAGACATTGTTAGTATTAATGATAAAATTTAGAGTTAGATGATTGGAATAAGCTTTCTGGTGGAACCATGTTGACAAGAGAAGTGATTAAGTTTTGATTTTGTTTTTCGAGTGTGACAGATTCTGATGTAATTTTGAGGATAGTACGAATAGCTAGAAATGACGTAAGAATGAATTGTGTTGTGGAATATGGAATAAGAGGAAGGAAGTGATGTGAAGGGCAATGTAAAATCTTAAGTTTAAGATGAGATTGCAAAATTATGTTTAGTTTTGAGTCTCAAAATTTCGAGGACGAAAATTTTTTTTAGTGGGGTAGTAATGTAACACCCCGATTTTCGTTGCTTCGTAATATCGGTAATACATATATAAACATATATATTTTTATCCGAGACTTAGAAAATGATTTTGGAAAAACCAAGTTCATTTCCTTGTTATACTTATTTTCATAAGGTTACGGGGAAGTTTTTGGTTGAAAATTGAGGGGAGCCGCGTGCAGTTTTTCCGCATTTTCACCGGCGGTAAAAGTTTCTTGCTCATAAAACCTAATTTTAATTCATGAACGAGATGAAAAATGTTTTTATAGTATTTGCTACTATACTGGAAGTTTTGAAAATTTTGGTAAAAAAATAAAATAATTTACGTTTTACGGACGGAATACGTGTCGGGTAGACGACGGAAGAGATGTTGGAGTTTCTAAGAGCCGATAGGGGGGTTTATCTTAGGATTTTGAGATGATTCAAGGGGATGAATCACATTTCTAAGTCTAGAAGGTTTTCCAAGGTTAAAGTGAAAATTTATGAATTTTACGCTTAAGTCCCTGAACTTTCTGTTAATTACCCTTTTGCTCCTGAGTTAGTTTCTATGTTTTTTCAAGTGAATTGGGCTATAATCCTTGTTCCAAATCCATAGAGGACCGTGGCTTTGAGGCCCAAATTCCTTACCCATGACTTAAGTTTCATAAAGCCCATTTGAAGCCATATAAGTTTCCTATCTTAAGCTTAATGCTTAAATCTTCAAGTGGGCCCCACAAAAATGAAACCAAGCCCAAATTTGCTAAGCCCATGCACAAGACCATGAGGGATTGATGGCTGCCCTCATTTTTTGTTGGATGAGTCAAGAAAATTCTAGAATTTTCAACAATCTTCCACATTATTCTACATTCTTCGACTTTGTTCTACATCATTCTTTAATCTTCTCAAACCTTCTTGATTTGTCTTAAAAGATCTATGACAAAAATCAGCCCAAAAGTAATCAAGATAAGACCACATTTATTGTGGCAAAAAGTCATCATGACAATTTAATGACAATTTGCAAACTAGTCCTTATACTTTTGGAATCTTTACAAAATGGTCCCTATGAGTTATTTGCACTTTAATCCTTTGAAAAGCCACCTCTTTTATACTTGATCCTCAAAAGTGGCGCAGCCCACATGCCTATAAATACCCTTCCTCACCTTTCACTTAGTTTCTATTGCCTTTTGTTCAAAAACCTAAAGTTCATAAGTCTTTAAGTGTCAAGTTTGTGAAGCAAGTTCTTGGATCTTGACTTGTTTTTGATCTCCAAGAGGTGAATACTATTCTTCTTCTCTAATCATGTCTACGGTCTTCAATCAATTTCTTGATTCAAAGTTTATTTCATAGTTGTTCATCACTTTTATGTTTCTAGATCTAGAACTTTGAAAATTCATAACTAATTCTAGAAAAATCCTTTTGACATGAAACCAATTGCTATGATCTTATAATCATCTATATTTTCATCATCTAGAAGCATAAGATCATGAGAAATTTATTTCCCTAATTTTTGGACTTGGCCGAACCTAGGTCAATATCATGTTCGTAGGTTTTGTTTAATTTTCATGTCTTGATTCATGATTCAATCTTCTAGTATCTTGATAGTTATTGTATTTAAGTATATATAAGATCAAAAATCAAGCCCTAACCTATTTGTTTCATAAAGGCCGAAACCCTAGTTCTTGGAACTAGATGAGTTTTGTTCAAAGTTTTCATTAATGATCTTAGTAATCAAGCTATTAGTATGTTTGCTTAATAAATCCAAGTTGGTTTATTAAATTAAGAACCCTAGCCCTATGAACATGTTGAGGCCGAATCTTGGTATAGAAGAGTTAGGAAGTTTTGAGTTTGAAACTTAGTTGTTTAGTCACTAATCTATGATTTAGGTTAATTAAGGACCATTAATCTATGACTTAATCATGATTAGAAATTTTAAGGATTTTGAACCCTAAAAGTCAGCCCTTGACCGAAACCTAACCCTCATGAGCTAAGTATGTTGTGGTTTGATTTGATTTATTTTGGTTGCAATTCGTTTGAAGGAAACAACCGAGTTAACTGATTTAAGCCGACGGAGGAAACCGGATCGAATCGGGAGATTATTTGAAAACGTTAGTTTGAGTCTTCAAGAGGTAAGGGGAGCTTACCTGAGGGATTTTATCTATAACTATTTGTTTTTAGTGTGGTTATGTGATTTATATGTGGTTTGTGATTAATTGTTTATGTTGTTTACGATGTGTTGTTTATCTGTGTATCGATGATTGATCTGCTTTTAATTATCTGCAGTAGTATATTATGTTGTTATGATGCATGATCTGCCTGGGGATATAATTATGATGATGTTGTTGATGGTTGTTTGTGAGTGTTGTTTGAGAGGCCTGACAGTGGTCAGTGCACAACCGATTAAGCAGATAAAATATTTAATAAGCTGTGAAAGTTATATTCAACGTTTTATGGGGAATGTTGGAATATAATAGTAGAGGAAAATATGATTTTGGAAAAATAATGAGTTTTGAGAAATATTATTATTTTAATGATTTATTAGTGTAAAAGAAGTTTATGAGTCACGGTGAGAGCGTAACCGTAAAATTTTTTTTAATCTTGCGAATTTTACACAAGAAATTCCGAAATATTATAAAAAGTGATTTTGTGATATTAATATTCGAAAAGACCTTATTTATTATATAAGAAAATTATTTTAGAAGAAATGTCAAAGTTTGACTTAAAGATGTTTTCTTTGAAAATGCTAAACGACGGCAAGTTTCGAAATTATTTACGGTGAGAGTTTAAAAACATCAGTACTTATGTTGAGAGGAGATTTAATCTGAATTGATTTATTAGAGTTGAAGTTTCAATAAAAAGAAGTTGTTGATGATTTGACGTTATTTTGGAAAAAATGTGTTTCCAAAGGAAAATTGGATTTTCTATGAATTGACATTTTATAAACGAATTTCAAGTAGAAAGAATTTTTGGTAAATGAGATTTACTTAATGATGTGAAACGATGTAAAAAGATGTAGAACGATGTAAAAAGATGTAAAAGATGTAAAACAATGTAAAAGACATAAAAGATGTAATAAGATGTAGAACGATGTAAAAAGATGTAAAAGATGTAATACGATGTAAAAAAAAAGATGTAAAAATGACGTAAGACGAAGATATGGAACTTAATAACCGAGACGTCGGGGTATTAAGGTTAGTTGTGTTGTAACTGGGTAACCATTTAAATAAGTTAAAACGTTTTAAGTTGTTTTCTACTACCACGAACCTAAGATTGATTGCAAGGTCTAGGGGCTTCGTGATTGAGCACTCGGATTTTGAGGTCCTGTGTTGTTAATAAAATATGTAAAGATGTTTCAAAAGATGTTAAGTCCTAAGCTTTTGAGAGATTTGACAAACAAAGATATAGCACAAAGAAAAGTGTTGAGAATAAAATGTTTTCTTGCATGCATTTGGCAGACGTGCCATAATCAAAAGAGGGATTACCTTGCGGCATCATGGTAGATCATACATAGATGTTCTCATTGTGCCCAGGGTTTGGACAATGAGGCCCCATCTCAGATTGTTATCATTGTGCCACGATGTTGGACAGTGTGCGACGGGCGTGCCTGTGGCTGTATGCCTGTGGCAATTGAGTCTGATCAACTCATCACGAGGTTCACGAGGTTGGAGATATCTCATGAGATTAGTTATGAATGTTTAGAAGATGTATTGAAGTGTTCATGCATATTTTTCCAACGTTGATGTTTGGGGTGTGAAACCCATTAATAAACGATGTGATATAATATGAATGAGTACGTTGTTATAGACATGTATATGTGTATGTGCATTCTTTTTTGTTGTGCATTTAGTTATGGTGATAAATCCATATATTGGCGTCTCACCCTTACAACCATATCAGAGTTGTACAAGGGGTATGATCTCTACAAGAAGAAGAAAGCTGTCTGGTTCGAGGCATGCTGTTGCTGCTTTTATTGGTTGTAGTGTCCGTTAGTTACGACCAGCTTAGGTAATGTTATGTTTTAAGAATAAAGTTGATTATGATTTATGTGAGAAAAATATGAGGCAGTATAGTTGGAGAACTTATATACATTATGTATTTAGTGTGATTTGATTATGTTGTTGTGGTTATGAGGTTAAAAGAAGGATGAAAAAATTTATCACCATATTTTGAAGAGATAAACGTTGAGAAAACATTATTTTCCGGAAGAAACCAGCAAATTAAGTTTTATTTCCGCAAACGGGTAACCATGTGATGACCCGAGTATAGGGTGTCACATGATATCTGGTTGGACCTTGCTTGAATTGTTTCATTGTCGAAACAATGTGTGTTGACACACAAGTATGTGTGTTTTGATGAGTTCTAACTAGGTCGAGACCTGGTGAGAACTCATGTTTAGTAAATACTACTTATGTTCATGTTGACATGTTCGTTTATGCCTTTGGGATTTTGTCAAACATTTGATTGAGGTACCTGTCGTGGAAGATTTTTCTCAAACCGGAAGATTTGTGGTTTAAACAGTTTGCTAGACCAAGTGTTTTCCGTGGGAAGCACTAAGGTTGTATGAAGGTTCGAGACATGTGTAGATTTCTGACAACTCAACAACAACGATGATTATGAACAAGTATTCTCTGCCGTGCATAGTTGATTTGATGAATCATTCGCAAGGAGGTGTTGTTTACTCAAAGATCGACTTAAGGACGAGTTATCACCATATTGGAGTGATGATCTATCTAAGACCTTGTGCTATCAACTCAGCTTATGAGGAAAAGAGAGCAGGATAAGAGTATGATAGGATGTGAGCAGGATAAGCTGTTATCCTATCCGATGTTTGATATTCACCAGATAATCAACTGAATAACATTATAATTTTAGTATGAATTTTACTTTTTTTTTGTTTTTATTCTAAATGCTTTCATATTTTATTAGATTTTATTTTATTTTTTATAATTTTCATATTTTTTATAATTTTCTTTTTTTTAATTATATAAAAAAATAAAATTATCCTTGTGATAAAATTATATATAATTTTTAAATATTGCCTAACTTCAATTATTTTTTTATAATTTTAAATATTAATTTTGAGTTTTTACTTTGCATATAGATAAATTATTAGAATAATTTTTTATATTTTTCAGTTTTGTAAAATAATATAAAATAACAAAATGAGTCTTGTGATAAAATAAAAATATTTTTTAAAATTAATTATTAATATTTTTATTATTTTAAATATTTTATATTTTACTATATGTTTTTTAACCATGTTATATTTTATTATACTTTAAAATAATATTTTATTATAATTTAATTATTTTATATATACAATATTTTTATAATTTATTAGATTTTAAATCACCACATCCTATCCTGTTGAGTTATAACCCATTTCCCCCATCAGGATAAAATCTTAACTAGATGGATAAGATATGATAGGTGACAGGATTGATTTATCCTATCATGTTGGGTCACCAAATAACAGTTTCAGACATGATATGATAGCTTATCCTCTCCTGTCTTTTTATCCTAACCATCAAACGAATCATTATAGTCACTCTAGAAGATTTGTTCGGGTGGTAAGGACCTTTGTGCTAGTGGGCTAATGTGACTGGATAAGGGCATTTGGATATAAATTAAGGTGTTATCTTTGTGTGAGATTGGGTATATCCAATCTTGACAGGTACATAATCTTCTAAGAATTTAATTCACATATATTAGCATTTTATTAAATAATAACATATGTAGATAACCTTCATTTCTCAATATAATTGATTAGTTCAATCAAAAAAAAAAAAAGATAATTGATTAGGTAGTTTCTGCTCACCCATTACAAATAAACACCGTATGATTCATTGAACACCCTAAGTCACTGATTCCTACGTACATATGCTGGGTAGACACTAGACACAATTCTTCTTGATCAATTGCGACCAAAACGCGCGCGTGCTTCCATGGACAATCTTTTGACTTACAACTCAGGAATTTCGAACATTACCCTTGTGTTTGGTTTGAAAAAGAAAATAACGTGGAGTTGTGGACAGAAAGCGTTGAAATAAAAAATAATAAAAACAATATAAATTTAAAGAATTAATATCTTTTTATACTTAAATGTTAGTGTTAAATGTTAATGTTATTATTTTGTTAATAGGTAAGATTTGAACCATCAACATCCTTAATACTCCATTCTTTAGCTCTCACATCCCAATCATGAAGCCAACATTATACCCCATTTTAAGAGTTGATTGATATGAAAGAATCATGGAAAAAAAAGTTGAGAGAAATAAGTTTCTTTTTAATAGTTAATCACATCCCGGTTGAATATGAAAGTTGTTGGTTGATGTGAGATAAATTTGACAGTTCACCGTATAACTTTATCTCTCTTTCTTTTTTCTTTTTTTTTTTATAATCAGAGAGAAAACTTTTTGTGTGGATCCTACCAGTTTAATTTTTCCTCTATTTTCTATCCACAATCAAATAAAAAAAATTATAAAATTGTTTTATTTATTTATTTATTTTTGGATATAAAAAGTTATTTATTTATTTTTGGATATAAAAAGTTTAGGTGAGTTCCTTCAAATTTCACCACCAAACCAAAGAAAGCTTACATGCATGAAGGACGGGTACTGGTCAATGATATACATTGCGTGGATAAACGAAACCAGGCAAACTCACATGTTAGTAAAAACTACGCTATATGGAACTGCTTAAACTTATCTGTTGACAATTGGCAATATATACATCTTAGAGGGACAATACAAGAGGTACAAGACATGTTACTTTTTGTGAAATGGATTCTCTTCATTTAATCTCTCTATTCCTTTTTCATCCACAATTAAGAGTCACAATTTATGTTAGGAACTTTTTAATATTTGTTTCAAAGTCAAAATAAATTGTGATCCTTGAATACATTATATAAGATTATGATCGTAGATGGAGCGAGAGGATGAAAAGAAATTGGATAAAGGGAATTCATCAAAATTTATCTCTCTGTTTACTTTAGGTGTTTTCCAATCATTTTCGTTATTTGAATATTAAAATATAATACTTAATTGAAACATCTATTGGTATATAATATATATTTATATGAATGATTTTTGTATACAAAATGGGGATATCGTTAGGTGATTTCTTTATTTTTTTGAGTGTATTTTTGAGAAACGTGTATACAAAAAGATAAAAAATAAATAAGTGAGAGATAAAAATAAATATATACAGTATCACATATGATATCCAAAATTTAGATTCAATTATCATATTCCATATAAATATCTCAAAATATAGTATATGTTAGTAGGGTGTGGCTATAGTGCACCACCCACATTTTACACCACCCACTATATCACTCATGTGCCAAATTTTGGGCCAATCAAATTGTCACATAGGTTGGTCAAAATTTCAAACTTTCTAGTTGTATTATACTGTAGTCAAACTATATGAATACAGTATATTGTAATATAATATATATATACTTTTTGTATTCGTAAATTTAACCCATATTAAAATAATATTTTTTGATTAAAAAAACTGATTATATTACAAAATATTATTCACAACGAACATTATTTTAATTCATATTAAAATATTATTTTTTAATATAATCAGTTTTTTTAATAAAAAATATTATTTTAATAGGATTAAATTTGCGAATATAAATAGTGCATATACTATACTACAATATATTGTATTCATATATTTAACTATAGTAAAAATATAACTAGAAAGTTTGAAATTTTAACAAAACCCATGTGACAATTTGATTGATTCAAAATTTATCATATATGAATAATATAATAAGTGATACAAAATATTAATGATGCATCTTAGCCCATCCTATGCCAGTATTCATTCACATACCTAGTGTCCTTATTAGCGTTACAAAGAAAATATTTGTTTTAATTGTCTATATTTCCGGCCAACCTTTCTGATCTATGTGTATAGGCATGTCAATGATTCGAGAAGTATGGAGCCAAAAAAGTCAATTACAGACTTACAGTGCTTTACTACCTGTAGCAAATTGAAATTAGCGAAGAATTTATAACAGAAGAGAAAGTCAATGAAAAATGAACCTAAAATAGAAATCATTGCTACTGAAACGTGAAACACACGAAAAGGAAATAAAAAACCCATTAACCAAATATCTTATTAATCAATTACAAATATCTAATTAATTCAATTTATTATTTGATTAATGATTTTTTAAGAAATAAAATTTTTGATTAAGTATGTACAAATATCTAGTAAATGACATATAAATATCTGATTAATTCAATTTATTATCTGATTAATGGGTTTTTTTGAGAAATAACATTTTGGTTAAGTATGTGTGTAGTGGTCGAAGAGTAAAACCCGACCACCGAGCTTGGATACCCGATCCAATAAAGGTGAGAAAGATAAGATATTGATATTATCTTTAATGATCCTGATATTATCTCAAATAACCTTATACGGTTAGAAGAGATAAATCCCTCAAATTAAGGAAATCATATTTCAAAGAAGATTTAAGAGATAAAAGAAGATAAATCCAGATCTCTTAAAGATATGGGGATCCTATTATAAAAAGATGAGAACCCAAGAGAGAGACTCACTTTTGAACTGAGCTAAGTGAATCTCCCTTAAGCGTATTAGAGGAACCAGCTTGACCAAGAGACTATTGAAGAGTCCTTGCTCACTAGTATTCATTAGATACAAGATTAAGCGATTGACATCACCGTATGGCCAATGGTTGAACCTAAAACTACGTCTGACTTTGATTCCCATTGGGATACGTAGAACTAGAATACAATATTCTGTCAAGCCATAATCTAAAGCAACCTCTGTGTTCACTCTTGGTTTGACGTTCTACTGCGAGATTCCGGCAAGTCGGGTCTCGACAGGAATATTCGGCGCCCACCGTGGGGCCGAGGTAAACTTTCCCCGGTCGCACATTTTTTGTCATCTACTGAACGGGTGATGAGATCAATCGAAAATTGAGGCAATGGAAGTGTCTTCGGGTCTCGTATTCCGAGCTTCACATCATTCTGGTATATATGGGTGTGCCATGGAAAAAGAACTCAGATCCAAGAATGGAGCAGTCAATTTTCCTTTGTATGAAAAAGAAAGTATAAAGGTAAGAATTGAGTGCAACATGAAGCCATTATAGTGGATCCGCTTTCCAAACGTGGACTTGCATGTGAGCACGAGGCGGTTCTATTACCATGTCCTTCTGCCAAGCAGATGATCTTCGCCACCAAGAAATAAAGGGAAGAAATAATTTTCTCATCTTCCTCTTTATTCATTATTTAATTAGTTATTGGCATATTATACACTAAAATATTATCCAATGCTAGTTAATATTTTATTTGAAAATGTCCATGAGCATATGAATTGATTATTTTATCATTGTTTACTGGCTAAAATTCACATGATTCTTACCCAGCATGAATGGCAAAAAGTCCTGCAACTGAGAGGTGCTAGAGGTCATCAACTTATAACTTAGACCCGGGGGTTGATTCTCCACCCTTAAATATGGGCACACAACAATAGATGAAAGATTTGATTCAAAATTTGAATGGGTGAAAAGGTTGAGGATGGTGTGGTGTCACTGAACTTCACCATGTTACACATCCAAGAGATAAGTACATTTTAGTTATGTTTGGATAAATCTTATCCTTATTAAAAATAACAAATTACCTGACGAAAAGGAAGGGTATCATGATATTCTTATAGGATAGAATGTCTTTCATGATTATCTTTGAATTAAGAGTATCTCTTTAACTCCTTATCCACTAAGTGAGATGTGATTATGTTATGCAGTATTTATCAAAATACCAAAATTTGCGGGTGGCGGAATGTGATGATGATTTCGGCTAAAAGTGGAAGCAATAGCATCCGTTAATCTCAGAAAACTAGACCCACATAGTGGACCTCCAAAAATATTAAAGCACCTTAACGATTCGGCAAGTCCGAAAGAACTTGGCTTAAGTTGTTCGGCCAAAACCATTCAGTCATGACATCTCAGACAAGTATGAATGAGTTCTGTCACGATAGCTCGGTAGCTTGGTCAACTCCGACAACCTTGGTGTCTACTTCTCAACCCCGATGCCAGCTCTTCGTCCACTTCTGGGCCTCCATGAGAAACTCGAATGCCCATGTCAAACTTGGACTCCACCATAATGTCAGTCATCAAGTCCTAAGCTCAGTCTATAGCTCTACTGTAGGTAAGCAACGCCTGAAGGTGGAGTTAACACTCATGCATGATAGATTTCTTGTTAGATGAAAATCGACGATGGCGGAGTTCAATTGCTCGCACCTCTAGTAGATACAATGAGTGAGTCAGGGCTCCGCCAAATCAACTCCGCCTCTTCCAAACTGTGTATCAAAACGCTCCATAGGAAGATAGGCGTTGAATCATAATAAGACAGTAGAAAGGTAATATGCAAATGGAATGTGCTCTCCACCTCAATATTTCATGAAGCTCCACACCAAACCATCAAGCAAAATGTTCTTGCCGAGATCCGGTTTCCCAGAACCTCGTCGTAAACGTCAGACCAAGAGTGAATAATATGGGTTGTTTTAGATTATGGCTTGGCAGAATGTAATATTCCGGTCCTACGTATCCCGATAGGAATCAAAGCCAGACGTAGTTCTCGGTTCAACCCTTGGCCGTGGTGATCTCAATCTCTTAATTTTGTATCTGATGAATACTAGGGAGCAAGGACTGTCTGATAGTCTCTTGGTCGAACTAGTTTCTCTAATACGCTTAAGAGAGAGCCACCGGAGTTCACTGAAAAGTGAGTTTATATCATGGGTACTCCTCCTTTTATAATAGGATTCCCCTATCTTTTAGATATCTGATTTATCTCTTTCTATCTCTTAAATCTCTTTTGAGATGTGATTCCTTAATTTAAGGGATATTATCTCTTTTAACCATATAAGGTTATTTCAGATAATATCAGGATTTAATTAAGGATAATATCATATCCCTTAATTAGGCGATCTTTAATTTATTATCTTTAACTTCCGGACTGGGCCGAGTATTCGAGCTCGGTGGCCGGGTTTCACTCTTCGGCCAGTACACAAGCCCCCCAAGCTTTGAGCTGATTAAGCGTAAAAGCTTTCATGATGTTAGCCGAGCTCGGGAACTCGGTTTCATCTCTCTGTCTTTAGGCTCGGCGAGGTGATTGGCCAAGCTTCATACTTTATGCATATATATACATCCTCCAACTCGGTGAGCAGCTCGGGTGACCGAGCTTGATGCTTTCGGGGTGCCGGACTCTGTATCTCAGCTCATACACATGTCCCCCCAAGTTTTGAGCCAATGGCGTGGAAGCTTTTTCGCGGGAGCCGAGGTGGAGGTGATTACTTGTTTTGTGCTGACGCCATACTTTCTCGGGTCTCGAGATGGAAAGGAAACATTACTTTGTGTGACGCGTGGCCTTTGTGGCATTGTTTCTGAGATTTGTGGATTGTGGCGTGCCCTTATTTTCCCGTGATGGCAGTGTGCACTATGACACTTCTGCCACGTCGTTACTTTCCATTAGTTGGCGAATGCGGTCAGACTTGAAGGGACGCTTCCCTGCTCTCGTCTGCCAACAACCCTCTTTAATTTGCCGAGAGGGCGTTGCACTTTTTCCTATAAATTTGGGCGAGCCTCTGGCACGGGAATTCTCTTTCGTTGGTTTTTTGGGTCCTTTGTGAGTCAGACCCCCTGTTTCTGTCTTTGTTCGAGGTTGAGCTCTTGTTCTCGAAACCTCTTTCTCTCCTTTTAAATTCCAACATCTCTTCCGAGTTCATGAAACCTGTAGCCTTTTCCTGCAACTCTTCAAAATCTCTCGGTGGCTTCCGAGATAGGTACTCGAAGAATGGCCCTGGCTTGAGACCGAACATGACGGTGTGGAGGCAGAGTCCCGAGCTCATGTTGGGAATCAGGATCTGCTTAGCATTGAAGCGAGCCATGTAATCTCTGAGTGATTCATTCCTTTTCTGTTTGAAATTTACCAGTGAGACCGAGTGCCTTTTATGCCTTCGGCTTGCTGCAAATTGTGCAGTGAACTTGGTTATAAGCACATCGAAGGAATCAATCGACCGAGGTGGTAGATTTGTTAGCTAGGTCAGAGCTGGGCCTTGCAAAGTGGTTGGAAAAACTTTGTACATGACAACCTCCGAATCAGTCACCAAGTAAATAGAGGAAATAAAGGACTCCACATGCTCGGTTGGGTCAGTGGTGCCATTGAATTTGTCGATGTTAAGGGGCTTAAAATGGCTAGGCACGATTACCTCATTAATGTCATCAGTGAAGGGCAACCTCAGACACCGGTCCGATGTCCTTCCTTTCTGGCTAGTCCTTTCTGCGCGAGACTTGACTTCTGAAGCCCCCGGGGGAGGTTTAGTTTTGGATGCTCGGTTAGTTCCCCGAGGAGAGTGCGTCGGAGGATCCTTCTGGCCAGCCTCGGGTGAGGATTGCTCTTCGTCGGAAGGTGTCAGGGACCTCTCTCTTTTTTCGCGCTCTAAGGAGCTTCTGATTCTGCGCGCGAATCTCCTCGTTCTCTTTCCGCAGCTGCTTAAGCTGTTCAATAACTTCTCCCAACCGGGGGTTGTCTTCATTGAGGGGGGAGGAAAGATGATCGCCGTGGTTCTGGGCGTTCGAAACCTCATGGTCCTCATGATTCAAGCTGCTCTCCCCTCCTCGCAGACCATTTCGTGTGGTCACCATCAAGCTTTTCTTGTGGAACTGGGGATAGTTTCACCTCGGCCCCACGGTGGGCGCCAAATGTTCCTGCCGAGATCCGGTTTGCCGGAACCTCGTCGTAAACGTCAGACCAAGAGTGAATAATAGGGGTTGGTTTAGATTATGGATTGGCAGAATGTAATATTCCGGTCCTACGTATCCCGATAGGAATCAAAGCCAGACGTAGTTCTCGGTTCAACCCTTGGCCGTGGTGATCTCAATCTCTTAATTTTGTATCTCATGAATACTAGGGAGCAAGGACTGTCTGATAGTCTCTTGGTCGAACTAGTTTCTCTAATACGCTTAAGAGAGAGCCACCGGAGTTCAGTGAAAAGTGAGTTTCTATCATGGTACTCCTCCTTTTATAATAGGATTCCCCTATCTTTTAGATATCTGATTTATCTCTTTCTGTCTCTTAAATCTCTTTTGAGATGTGATTCCTTAATTTAAGGGATATTATCTCTTTTAACCATTTAAGGTTATTTCAGATAATATCAGGATTTAATTAAGGATAATATCCTATCCCTTAATTAGGTGATCTTTAATTTATTATCTTTAACTTCCGGACTAGGCCGGGTATTCAAGCTCGGTGGCCAGGTTTCACTCTTCGGCCAGTACACAAGCCCCCCAAGCTTTGAGCTGATTAAGCGTAAAAGCTTTCATGATGTTAGTCGAGCTCAGGAACTCGGTTTCATCTTTCTGTCTTTAGGCTCGGCGAGGTGATTGGCCGAGCTTCATATTTTATGCATATATATACATCCTCCAACTCGGTGAGCAGCTCGAGTGACCGAGCTTGATGCTTTCGGGGTGCCGGACTCTGTATCTCGGCTCATACACAAATCCTACAGGCATGGTTTGAATGTCATGGAAAAAATTCGGAGTCTGCACAAGAAAATCAGATAAGTGATTTAATTATTTTGTTTGGATCATGATAAATTGCATGCCAAACGTTTAGCTGGTGACTTAATGATATTGTTAAATATATATATATATATATATATATATATATATATATATATATATATATATGTTGCAGCATTCCGTTATGTAACTTATGCTTAATATGACTCTCAAAGTTGCTATCAATTAGGAAAAAAGAATGTTGTTTGTTTTGCTATAGCCTGTAGAACTGATGCCCTGTGCTTTCAAAAAGTTTCTTCAGATGGGTAAAGAGCTCAACAATTTTAATGCTATCATTATTATTAATTAGAAAAAAATATTATTTTGCCTTACAGAACTTTGTGGCTTATATTTATGTCATTAGAGCAATAAAGCTTACATTAGAGGGAGTAACTCAAATAGCTTATCCTCAGACTTAGGAGATCGAGATATGCTTAACATGCTCAACTACTTAACTTGATCGACCTCATCTCAATAGCTTGGGAGCCGGGCCAAATTAAATATATAACATTGCACCACATTGGAGGGGCAAAACATTTTCACCCACATAAAATGGCCGAAGTCGAGTCAAGCACCTCATGAAAAGTCGAGGTTGAGAAACACTCCCTCGTCGAGGTCAAGCTTCGCTTCCTCGAGAATTATGTCGAGCTGAAGCTTTGCTTCACCGAGAATTATGTCGAGTCGAATCTTTGCTTCACCGAGTATATGCCGAGCGTAAGCCGTGACTTCCCTGAGAATATGCCAAACCTAAGGAGTAAACAAAAGCCTAAAAAGGTTGGCTGAGCTAAAATCGACCGAGCTGAAGTCGAAATGCCGGACCTAAAAAGGTAAAACTAAGACCTAAAGAGGTTGACAGGGCTAAAATCGAAATGCCGAGCCGAAATGGCTGACCGAGCTAAAGTTGAAAAGCCAAACCTAAAAAGGTAAACAAGTAACCTAAAAAAAGGTTGACCGAGCAAAAATCGAAATGCCAGGCTGAAATGGCAGACCAAGTTAACATCGAAATGCCGAACCTAAAAAGGCAAACAAAGTCCTAAAGAGATTGACTGAGCTGAAATCGATCGATTTAAAAGTCGAAATGCTGGACCTAAAAAGGTAAACAAGTCCTAAAGAGGTTGATCGTCCTGAAATCGACGAAGGTAAAGTCGAAATACCGAACCTAAAAAGACAAAACAAAGTCCTAAAGAGGCCGACCGCGTTGAAATCGACTAAGTTAAAGTCGAAATGCCGAATTTAAAAAGGCAAAACAAAGTCCTAAAGAGGTTGACCGAGCTAAAATCGACCGAACTAAAGTCGAAATACTGGACCTAAAAAGGTAAACAAAGAACCTAAAAAGGTAGATTGATCTAAAATCGACTAAGCTAAAGTCGAAATGCCGAATCCAAAAAGGTAAACAACAATCTAAAGAGGTTGACAAGCTGAAATCGAAATGCCAAGCCGAAATGGCTGACCGAGCTACACTCGAAATGCCGAATCTAAAAAGACGAATAAAAAGCTAAAGAGGTTGATCGAGCTGTAATTGAAATGTCTGACCGAAGTGGCCGACCGAGCTAAAATCGAAAGGTCAAACCTAAAAAGGTAAGCAAGAACAACCTGAAATAGTTAACTACGATAGGGCCGAGCTCAAAAAGCTCATGAGGCCAAATTAAAACGTCAAGCATAAAAGGCGAGTAAAAACTTAGGAAAGTTAATCGAGTATATCCAAATTTTGGGTTAAATACCATAAGTCCAAAAAAAAAAAAAATTGGCAGAGCCTAGGATAATGTTCCCAAAGCATGAAATCTTTATCATTCATAGAGCAAAAGTACATAGGGCATAGCCAAGAGTACAAAATATCTTAAAAATTTGATAAGTTACTCACGGGCATTCCCATGAGCAAAGACTCCATCAAAGTTGGAACCAATAATGTCTTCAGCTTGCGGAAGAGCAGCAAGAGACTACTGAAGATTGTCAAGGGAAAGCTTTAAATCCTTGGCAGCCCTCCGAAAGTCTATCCTTTCATTTTATCTTCAGAGAGCTCGGATTGAGGAGAGGAGTTGGTCTTCTCAAGCTCGACATTTTGAGTTTTCAATTACCCAATTAACCGAGCCTGCTCTTCACACTTTGCCACGACTTTTTCAAGCTTATCCCCAGTGCGCAAAGTTCGGGTTGCTTCAGCCTTCATGCTTTTCATCTTCTTCACATTATTAAAAAGGTCGTGGCTCGAGAAATGGGTAATGGAGGAGACTCGGAGAGCATAAGCAGCCACAGGTTTCATGCTCGCGTCAGGGCCCTATTCTAGTAAAAGCCGAGCATATGCTGGCTTAATAACTTGAGAATCCACTAAAGGGCCCGAGTTAAAATTGTCTAGCCAAGAACAAAGGGCAGAAGCCCAAAAAGCCGAGGTCGAGCATTTCTCCCTCTCACCAAAAAGTCGAGGTCGAGCTATGCTCCCTGTAACACCCCGATTTTCACTGTTTCAAAATAATCGAACTGCGAACGATTATTGGTATATATTTATATGAGTATTAGAAAATTATTTTAAATAAACAGAGTTTACTACTCAATCCTACTTGAATGTAAGAAGCTACGATTAAAAGTTAGGTTGCAAAGTCAGGCGAAACCCGGCCCGCGAATTCCATTGACAGTATAATAATACTGCTCAAAAGACCTAATTTTAATTCGTGAACGAAAGACTTAAGATTATTATTTTATTTCCTACAATTTTGTATTTTTAGAATTATTTCAGAAAAAAATAAAATAAATTATGTTTGTTCGGGCGAAACACGTAATCGGGTAGACGACGGATGAGATTTCGGAGTTTCTCAGAACCGATAGAGGGTTTATCTTAGGATTTTGAGATGATTCAAGGGGATGAATCATATTTTTAAGTCTAGAAGGTTTTTCAGGGTTAAATAGAAAATTTATGAATTTTACGCTTAAGCCCCTGAACTTTCTGTTAATTACCCTTTTGTCCCTAAATTAGTTTTTAAGTTTTTTTTCAAGAGAATTGGGCTAGAATTCTTGTTTCCAATCTCAAATGGACGTGGCTTTGAAGCCCAAAATTTTCTAGTTCATGGTTTGATTCCATAAAGCCTATTTGAAACTATACAAGTTTCCTATCTTAAGCTTAATGCTTAAATCTTCAAGTGGGCCCCACAAAAATGAATTCAAGCCCAAAGTTACTAAGCCCATGCGCAAGCCCATGAGGTATTGAAGGCTGCCCTCATTTGTTTTAGGATGAACCAAGATTTTTCTAGAATGTTCCACAATCTTCCACATTATTCTATATCATTCTTTAATCTTCTTCAACATTCTTGATTTGTCTTCAACCTTCATGATTGTTCTTAAAAAAAATATCTATGACATAAAATCAGCCAAATTTGGTCAAGATAAGCTTGCATTAAATGTGGCAAAATCATCATCATGACACTTTATTGACAATTTGCAAACTAGTCCTTCAACTTTTGGAATCTTTGCAAATTGGTCCTTAGAACTTAATTGCATTTTAATCCTTTTAGCAAGACAACTCATCACTTCTAGATCCTTCCCAAGATGGCGCCACTATCTCTATAAATACCATACTCTCACTTTTCACTTAGTTTCTAATGTCTTTTTGTTCAAAACCCTAAGTTCATAAGTTCTTTAGTGATAAGTTTGTGAAGCAAGTTTCTTGGATTTCCTTTGTCATTGATCTTCAATAGGTAAATCCTAATCTTCATTCTTAATCATGCCTATGTTCTTTAGCAAGTTTCTTGATTCAAGGTTTATATTATAGTTGTTCATCACTTTAAAGTTTCTAACCCTAGAACTTTGAAAAGTCATAATAAATTCTAGAAAAATCTAATGATGATGAAACTACTTTCTATCTTCTTGATATCATGCATATTATCTAAATCTAAGAGCATGATGTAATCAAAAATTTCTTTCCTAAAAACCTAGCCGTGGCCGAATCTATCAAAGTAGGTTTGGTAGAGTTTTTGTTCATGGTTTTCATTAATGATCTTGTTAATCAAGTTATTAGTATGTATGCTTAATAAATCCAAGTTGGTTTATTAAACTAAGAACCCTAAAGTCTTGGCCGAACCTAGCCCTAAAGTGTCATAGATGGTTGTTAGTTGATTAATTATAGTTATGTTGTTAGGTTGACGGTGGTTGTGTTAACTCGTGGCGGGATAACGAGGATCGTCGTGTACGTATTTCCGGTGCTAGCTCAGGTGGGGAAAAGAATCAACCTATCGTCGGAATCGATAAGTACTAGATTATATGATAATTGTGTAGGGCGACCTAAACCCTACTAGTAGTCGAGTAATCGACAAGACCAAAATCCCATTGGAAACCTTTTCTGTAAAACCAATGTGATTCGGGGATTGTAGGTTTATCGACATTAAGTTGATTTTAAGTATTTGAGGATGTTTGATTTTATGTTATCAAATTTACTGTGATGCGCTGGTTGAGGTATTCCATCTGCATGTGACGTATTATTTCGGTGTTTGAATATTTATGATATTGAGGATGGTTGCTGTCTGTCACGGACGTGATGGTTGTCATGGCCAGGCCGTGATAGGTTCTGTTTTGTAGAATTCTTGCCTTTGATGTCTGTCATGACCGTGATGGCTATCACGGCCAGGCCGTGACAGAGTCTGACTTTGTTATTTATTTGATTTGATTGTTATGCGTTGGTTGTGATAAATTGCTTTATATGATATTGAGATATCTGAATATTTCCTGATATTGTGTGATGCATGATCTGCCTGGTTTTTAATACTATGCCTAGTTGATTTTAAGTAAGGATATATGTTGTTAGGGAGATGATTGTTTGGGTGAGAGAATGAATTGACTTAGAGGTGCCTAGCTTAATTAAGTTATCTAATGGATGAGATGTGACATAGAATGCGAGTTGAGGTTATGATGGGAGCTTGAGGTACAAGGTTGTTATTAATTTGAGATAGTGAGATTCATATAGAGGCTTTGATGCAAATACTTTTTCAGTCCATGACACGTCGATCTGATTTATCCTATCGAAAGATAGAAGTGCACTATATTGAAATCCTATCCTATCAAAAGATAGAAGAGCACTATACCGGATCCTATCCTATCGAAAGATGGAAGTGCACTATACTGAATCCTATCCTATCGAAAGATAGAATGGCACTATGCTGAGTCTTATCCTATCGAAAGATAGAAGGGCACTATGTTGAGTCTTATTCTATCAAAAGATAGAAGTGTACTATGCTGAGTTCTTTGCATCGGACTACCCTGGACTACTAACGAATGTGAAAGGAATAGAGACAGTTATGATAGTATAAGTGTTTAGTCTACATGAGCAGAGGGTAGAGGACAATATCATAATTTGAGGATGATTTGTTAGCTATGTGTGTTGCTTGTCTCTGACATTTATTGTATGATATACTATGAATCTTTTCCGCTTTTTTATGATAGAACTGTTTCTTATTCCCTATATCTTTCTGCGTGTTTTATTTTATTTAGGATGTGATCGTACGAGAAGACCCGATAGAGGAACCAATTGCTGAGGAGTTAGATGGAACTCCTTACGAACCAGATGCTGGAGGTCGAGCTGTGATTCATGGCGATTAGAGTATAGACATTATGGCCAGTGTGGCTAAGGAGTATTTATATTTCCGCTCAGTATGTCTGTAGTGAAGTTTATACCTGTGAGGGATCCTACTGAGAGGGTACCCTTAACAGTGTTTTGGTTTTGTAATAAATAAACATGTGTGTAATTATATAATACAACTTTGGTGTGTTTTATATTTGTAGAAGTTATATGATTATTAATTAAGTTTTAATTTTTACGTATTTTCAACAGTAAGCGAACGATTAAGTAAATAAATATTAAGGTTTTAATGTAATAATACGATGGGGCACAACGGGGTGTCTCACTCCCTCGCACTACGCACTGAAAAAAGTCGAGGTCGAGCAATGCTTCCTCCCTCGCACTAAAAATCCTAGGCCGAGCACAGCACCTTCGCACCAAGATAATGTCCACAGCAGATCATGCATGTTAGAGACCCATGATTTGAAGGAAATCCTGGTAGTGTTCGACCAAATAAACCGGAATCCCAAGTAAGATTTGGCTCCGCACGAAAATCCGAACAGTGCTCGACCAAGTAAGCCGATAACCCAATAAAGACTTGGTTCTACAAAAAAATAAATTCCCGAGCATTGCTCCCGCGAATTATAATCCAAAGCCCTAGGCACCAAAAAGCGTGTAAGATATGCGGGTTGACATTTAAGCTCTTTCGTTTATTTTAAGCTCAGATCTTGGGGGGGCTTATGGGGATAAATGAAGGATATTCTCGGAAATTAAAGAGAAAGGATATCTCTTAGCCTACAGCTCGATTGTTATTATGAAGGACTTGTATGAAAACTATTTTCTCATACAAATTGGAAAAAATATTAGGAAAGTTTATTCTGAGACACACCCTCAAGATCATATAAATAATGACATTCAAGGTCAAGCTTCAAGTTAGTGGGTATTTCAAAATCCACCAGATGAAAGGGTTAAGAGCTACTCGAATGAAAGGTTAAGAGCTCTCAAAAGCTTCAAAGACCGAGCTACATTCGAAAAAGGTGAGTCAAGGTCAAACTCTCAAGATAAGCATCTTGAAGGCATCAAAGATTTCAGCTGAAATACAAGCCTGAGGTAAATTCCTAATGATCGAGTTTGAGCTTGACTTTCCAAAAGATCAGTTCGAGCCTAAATCATTGATAAGTTGAATCTCAGCTACCAGTTTCTAAACTTGTCTTAACAAAGGTAAGAGTGAAGTATCTTCTGTTCAGAACATGTTATTGACCGATATGTGAAGCTCGACCACTAAACTCGAGTATTGCCCGAGATGTGAAAATCGGCCACCGAGCTTGATTAGTCGAAGTAAGTGGATCTATGCAAATCCTGGACTTTATCGACACTAAGGACAAGCTCGACTTCTTTAATAAAGCTTTTACGCTCTTCAGAGCTCAAAGCTTGGGGGGACTTATATACTGGCTGAGATGTTAAACTCGGTCATCGAGCCTACCAAACTAAAGTATTGGACGTGAAGTAAAGCTCGGTAACATTAAAGCCAAGCTCGGTTTCTATCATGAAAGCTTTTACGCTCTTCCGAGCTCAAAACTTGATGGGCTTGTATATGGGCCGAGGTGTCAAGGTCGGCCACCGAGCGTACCGAGAAATCAATTGAGGCCGAGGTATCAAGCTCGGCCGCCAGGAAATCAAAATAAATGATTGTTAGGACCACTTTCCAAAGCCGCTAAACTCGAATGGTAGCCGATGTATGAAGATTGACCATCGAACTGTGGAAAAAAGGGGAGAAGTCTTACTTAATAAATCCTGAACATAGATAATTTTAAAGCCAAGCTCGACTCCTATCATGAAAACTTCTACGCTCCATTGAGCTCGAAGCTTGGGGGGATTGTGTACTGGCCGAGGAGTAAAACCCGGCCACCGAGCTTGGATAACTGATCCAATAAAGGTGGGAAAGATAAGATATCGATATTATCTTTAATGTTCATGATATTATCTCAAATAACATTATCTGGTTAGAAGAGATAAATCCCTCAAATTAAGGAAATCATATCTCAAAGAAGATTTAAGAGATATAAGGAGATAAATCCAGATCTCTTAAAGATATGGGGATCCTATTATAAAAAGTGGAGAACCCAAAAGAGAGACTCACTTTTGAACTCAGCTAGGTGAATCTCCCTTAAGCATATTAGAGGAACCAGCTTGACCAAGAGACTATTGAAGAGTCCTTGCTCGCTGGTATTCATCAGATACAAGATTAAGGGATTGAGATCACCGTGTGGTCAAGGGTTGAACCTAGAACTACGTCTGGCTTTGATTCCCATTGGGATATGTAGGACCAGAATACAATATTCTGTAAAGTCATAATCTAAAACAACCCCTGTGTTCACTCTTGGCTTGATGTTCTACGCGAGATTCTGCAAGTCGGATCTCGGCAGGAACAATGTGCAAATATATGGTTAATCACGTACAAATATCTGGCTAATCAGTTCATTATCTGGATAATTGGTTTTTTAGAGAAATAAAATTTTTGGTTAAGTATGTGCAAATATCTGGTTAATCACGTACAAATATCTGGTTAATTCAGTTCATTATCTGGTTAATGGGTTTTTTTGAGAATTAAAGTTTTTGGTTAAGTTTGTGCAAATATCTGGTTAATCAGGTACAAATATCTGGTAAATTCAGTTCATTATCTGGTTAATGGGTTTTTTTGAGAAATAAAATTTTGGTTAAGTATGTGCAAATATCTGGTTAATCACGTACAAATATATGGTTAATTCAGTTCATTATCTGGTTAATGGTTTTTTTTTTGAGAAATAAAATTTTTATTTTTTTCAAAAAAAGTCAAAATTTGTATAAAAAAATAAATAGCGCAACAGTGAAAGTTGTCCAACTGGTTGTCGTATTCTAGTTGTCACGATAACACAACTCATAAAACATTGATGATTGTTTTTTGAACACATGTTCGGGGACACCATACTGTGTCCCCTTTGTTTTTGGATATATTTTCGAGAGCGTATATATAAAGATAATAAAAAAATAAGTGAGAGATGGAAAGAAACACATATGATGTCTAAAATTTGTGTTCAAATAACAACTCTAAAATATTGGGAATTTTCGTTTCACCTTTCATTTTCATCCTTCACAGGGATATCTATTGTTTCCCTTGTTCTCCTTCACCTTTCAATTCATACTTACAACAAATCTCACAATCTTACGAACTCTAATCTTTTTTTGAACTCTGTTTATTTATTGTTTCACCTTTGTCCTAATTTTGGTTCGAAACAAATACCATCAACATCCCTGGGTAAGAATTATCGTTGGAAGGTCTGACTCTCGAAAATGCTGATGATCGACAAGTCCTTCTTTTTTTCCTCACTAACAGAAATCATTTAAGAAAATAAGCGGGAACGGAAAAGAATATTGTCTTGTAGGGTTGGACAACAAATTGAGGCCCGACCCAAACCCGAAGAAACTGAAAAAAATAAGTGTATGGGTGAATTGGGTCGGGTCAAGGGGTTAAACGGTGGCAAAATCGATTTTGCATGCGTGTGGACGGTCGAGTGAGGGTCTGGAAATTTTTTCCCACTGGAATCCGATCTGACCGAAGACATATCAAATACATACTTTTCCATCCATTTCGTTGGGGCCAAGGTTAGTGATGGTCAGTCCATTTAATGAGAATACACACTACATAAGAAGCCCTTATGCGTACACACTACACACACTGAGTAGTCGCGGCCACGACCGACGCATCACCATCAAGACTGGTGCATCTCTCTTCGTCTCCGCCTCTTTCCCAATCTCTCCTTCCCCTCACTCTGCCACCGCCAATGGGGAAGAAGCCCAGATCTACCCTCGCGAGCACTCAGATCTGCCAACGGAGAAGAAGCCCAGATCAGCCCAATGAAGAAGAGGTGGTCCGTGGCCGTAATAGGTGTTGAAAATATATTTTTGAGGATTTTTTTTTCTCCTGGGTTTGGTGTTTCTTGTTTCTGTTTTTGGATTTGGATTTTTTTTTTGAGTTTGGTATTCCAACAAGTTTGTTATTTGAGATCTCATGAATTTTTCTGAGTTTGTTCTTTGTTCTAAGTTTCTATTTTTCGTTTCTACAAAGTGTTTTTTGCTTGATCTAAACCGTCCTAACCTGCCTGAACACCCGCTGACCTCCCCCAACCGCCACTCGCCTAGTCCGAGGATGCAAACGGACGAGTATGGGTTAGCTATTCTACACTTCGATTTTGCATTTTTTGGACCGAAACCGACCGATTTCTAGCCCTATTGTCTTGTAGCTATTACAGTAGAAAGAAAATTACAACAAAATCAGCGTAGGGATAACTTCGACAATTTATTGGGAGCATCAACAATTATTAGATTTTACTCACATATCTCCTTCCAAGTCAAGCATTTTGAAGCTTGAAAAAAATTGGGTTTAATTCTCTAGATGTTAAACAAGATTTAGCACTTGTATATTTTTCGATAATTTTTTATACAATATAATTTTTCTTGTCCAAATGTTGAATTATAACTATTGATTATCTAGATTGTTTATATTAGATTTTGGAAAATTCGAGCATCAATAAAAATGTAATCAAATAGCTATTTTTTTATATATATATTTTAAAAGGATATATTATGTTAATCTTAACATATATATCAATGAACTATTAAACAATTTAAAATTACCGTGGAATTATATATATATATATATATATATATATATATATATTTATGATAGCAATTTCCAATCCAATGATTGATTTTGCAAAAAGCTTATCCAATAAAAACTTACAAATGTAAAAACGTTTTTGACTTACATAAGTATAAACGAATGCCCTCAATAAAATATATATTAATTATTATATATAATTCTTGTTTATGAGATATTATACTTATTTTTTATTTGAAAAGCAACATAAAACATCTAAACAAAAAATTATAGATTTTCATTCCAACTCCATCCCAGCTCGTCCAGTCGCGGTGACAACTCTCCGCGAGCAGCAACACTTCATGACGTTGCAACCATTTGGGGGGTTTAGGGTGTGTGAAGGCCATTTGGGGTTAGTTGTAGGCCCACTTCCTTGTGGGAAAAAAAATATGTTTTTGGAATAAAATTTTTGTTTGGGCCTACTGTCCATATTTGATACTAAGAAGCTCATGTGCTCTTTTTTTTAACGGGTCTTTAGTTTTTTTTTTAATCCATTTTGGCCTAAAATTATAAAAACAAATAAACATTCCCTCGTCTTTTTTTGATGAGCAACATAAAAAGTGAATACATAATTTTAATATAATACATATAGGACCCTAGATCTTATCTTAAATTTAATTTAATAATTTGTCCAAAAAAAAATCTGGTTGTCAGTTGGTTTCAAATCATTTTCGTTATTTGAATATTTAAATATATTTTTTTATACAAAAAATTTAGATCCGAGGAAGGCACGCTCTCTTGTAAGGTCAGAGAATACCATCAACCTCTGCGATGATTTATAGTAAAGAATTTACATATATTACCTACTAACAGAAAAGATATAGAAATGAAATCCGAGTTACAACTAGTGAGGTGAATGTTTGACCAAATACGTCGATCCCTGTTGGTTAAAATATAATACTTAATTGAAACATCTCTCACATTGGAATATAATATATATTTATCTCAAAATATAGCATATATTGGTATTCATTCACATACAGTGTCCTTATTAGTGTTACAAAGAAAATAATTCTGTTTTAGTTGTCAATATTCCCGGCCAAGCTTTCTGATCTATCAGTGTAGGCGTGTCAATGATTTGATAAGTATGGGGAGAACAAAAAAGTCAATTACAAACATAGTGCTTTACTACCTGTAGCAAATTGAAATTAGCGAAGAATTTATAACAGAAGCGAAAGTCAATGAAAAATGAACCTAAAATAGAAATCAATGCTACTGAAACGTGAGACACACGAAAAGGAAATAAAACATTAGTGTGAATTTTCGTTTCACCGGCAATTTGAAAAAATATTAACGACAAGTGTTTAAAAAATAATAGTACGTATTTTTAAATACGTTTGAATCTCAAGTGACTCTTCGTTTAAAAACTAAGTTTTTAGTATCTGATGATTTTACGAAAGGATTTCCCATTTGAAGTGATTTTCGGAAATCAAGTTTTTTCAACGGTGTTAAAGGTGTTATGGAACTTAGTAGCTGAGACGTTGGGGTACTAAGGTTCTTACGGTGTTATGAATAGGGTGTCCTTTGGACTTTGAGGTCTTGTAGACGTGGTGTCTACTTTACGGTGTATTAAAGATGTTAAAACATTTGAGATGTTTTCTATTACCACAAACCTATGACTGGTGCATCGGTCTACGGGTTTCGTGATTGAGCACTTGGACTTTGAGGTCCTGTGTTGTTAATTAAAGTTTTATAGATGTTTAAAACTATGCTGGTCGTAAGCATGTGAGCTTCGACATGGAAAGATTGAACACAAAGAAAAGTATCAATAACAAAGAGTTTTGCATGCATTTGGTAGATGTGCCCACGGTTCTATGTATGAGTACCTTGCGGAGTCACGTATATCATGCTGCGATTTTCTTCATTGTGCCCGGGTTGGACAATGAAACCCCATTTATGGTTTTATCACTGCACCTCGGGTTTGGACAGTGTGCAATGGGTATGGTTGTGTGCCTTTGTGCCATGGGATGACAATTGAGCCTGATCAACTCACCACGGTTGGGATATCTCATGAGATTAAGTGTGAATTTAGACGATGTATTTGAAGTGTTCATGGAAAGTTTTTCAAATGATGATGTTTGGGGTGTGAAACACATTGATAAACTGTTTGCTTTGATATGAATGCTTATGTTGATATAACATGTATACGTGTATGTGTTTATTTGTTGTGTCGTGCATGTAGTTGTTGAGTTAAATCCATATATCGGTTTCTCACTCTTGCATGTTTTATTTGTGGTTTCTCTACTTGTGCATATATTTACATCCGAGACTAGATGGACCCGAATATGCCTTTGGCTCATTTGAGGCTATGTTCGATAACATTTGATCATGCACATCACGGTGGTGTGATGCGTGATTTTTAGAGATATATAATTGAAGGCAAGTGCACCTCGTCGCAATCAAGTAATACGGTGGTGAGACCGGTTATCGTATCCACAGGGATTGGATGTCAATTACCAATTCGCAAATTCAACAACTATCTAGACTAAACTAAAGTGTGAGGGATTAAAACAGAAAATAAAATGTTTTTGGTCTTTTAGAATTTTTAACAAACACTTGGTATGCAAACAGGGATGTGGCTAGAATTGTCAGGGTTAGACTACACTAATCCTCCCTTAGTTGCAATGAAATGGCTTCTAACACAAGTCCTAATTCAATTATGCCAATCAAGCCTTTTCTAAATTACTCAAGCCTAATGTCTTAGGTGCATTGAGCCTAAAACCCCAAATTAAACCCTAATGTCTTAGGTGGAATAAAATGAGATTTTGCATTAAGTTAAGACTTATAAGATTGCAAGCAGCCAACACCTATGTCTAGATTCTTGACCTACTTGGCATATGATTCATGAGCATGCCTTAATACCAACCTTCCAGTCATCTATCAAAGCAACAAATCATTCCTATGGGTAGCTAATCCAAGGAAAGCATTAAACACAGAATCACATACTCATACGAAATAGAAACTTGTATTAAAATACCAAATCAATTACAACCAGTTCAGAAAAGTTACATCTAACCCCAACAATGGGGATTTAACTACTCATGATAAGGAAATACAAAAAGGAAAAAGAGAAGGGATGAAGAACACTCATAGACAAGCTTCCTCCAATCTTCTCTCCATCCAAGAGCAGAGAAAACGCCCCCCTTTTGGGTAGAAACCCTCTCCAGCCACCAGCCTCAGCCTGCCTCCAAGTGCAGCTTATTTTAGGTCAAAAGTTCCTCCTTTTTCTGTTCAGTGCAGGTTCATTTATAGGTCCGTCGCCCGTCACGGCCGTGACAGCCATCACGGCCAGGCCGTGATGGTCTCTGACTTGGGCGTCTCTTCATTCACTTATTCATCACGGTAGTGATGGTCATCACGCCAGGCCGTGATCGTTTCGACTTTTCCAACTAGCGAGTCACGGCCGTGATAGCCATCACGGCCGGCCGTGACGACTTCGACTTTTGGCTCAATCTTTCTTGACTCATTGCTCCCTCACGGTAGTGAGGCCATCCACGCCAGGCCGTGATACTCTCTGTTTGGCTCATAACCTTCACTTTTCAAGCTCTTTTTCAGCCAAGCACCCCCAAGGCTCATTTCTGGGCATTTTTCCATTAAATCCTGCAAAACAACACACAGAAACCACCTCATCCGTTCCAAAGGAAAAACTATACAAAATCAACACTAAATTGGCCTAACTATATGCAAATGCATGCCGAAATGTACATGAAAAATGAGGTAAAATCACACTCATCATGGTGCTTGGGAGATTAACCCAGGGGCACTCAACGCCACCCATTCTGTCCCTAGTCGAGAGGTCACCGGCACAATAGCTGCAAGACAACAGCGGAGGAAGCGTGTCGTGGAGACTGTCGAGGTACCTCTACCTCCAGTTTGGCTATATCTATAGTACTTGGCTGAGCATGGGTTGCTTGGTATTCCACCTCAGTCGATTCAGCCTCTTCTGATAGCAGGACCAGCAGTACCTCCTGCCGAGGTGGTTTTGGATGAGGTCGAGGAGGACTCAGATGAGTACTTCGAGGAGGATCCTGAGTTACACCCTCCTGCGGTAGGTGGGGGTGATAATCATGATCTCCCTAATGGTTTTCATTAGCTTGATCAGTTATAGGTATAGTTCTTTTTGGGGTAACAAGTCAGTTTTCGATCTGGCTACTGAGAGCCATGAGTTTTTGGTATGATTCTAGACTATTCGCTACTATGTATGTATATGTCTTTGTTTTTCCTTACTTAGTTTTGTGGAGAATGGCCTAACCTTATAAGGGCTCTTTTGTGATCTCTTATAAGTGATATAGTGTGTATTAACTGGTGATTTTTAAAACAATTATCACCATTTCCGTGATGAGATGTATAATTAAAACTCTATTTTCTGAAAGTAACCAGCGAATTCTAATTTAATTTTCCGTATTTGGATAACTATGTGATGACCTTAGAAGGGGTGTCGCATTTGTGGTATCAGAGCTGGTCGAGTCTTTCGGGAACCTTGGGAAATAGGTCCGTTAGGTTTTTGTTGTGTGATATCTGGTTGGACCTTGCTTGAATTGTTTCATTGTCGAAACAATGTATGTTGACACACAAGTATGTGTGTTTTGATGAGTTCTAACTAGGTCAAGACCTGGTGAGAACTCATGTTTAGTAAATAGTACTTATGTTCATGTTGACACGTTCATTCATCCCTTTGGGATAAGTTTTTCACTGAAAGAATACGCGTCCACCCTTGTTAAGGGTTGCTCAATATTTTGATAAAGTTACTCATTTATTTATTTAATTGAGTAGACTGGTTTTCTTAAGTAGACGAGGCTCTAAATGTTTACTAGACGAATACCAAAATAACTTGTTAGATACAGCAAGTCCATAGACTTGATAATAAGCACGTCCTTCTTGCCACATAAGCAGACGGAAGTAATTAGTAAAAGTAAATGAACTGAAAAATAAAGTAATAGACGAGTTGTAACCGCCACGTCACTAGACGGAGATCTTTATAACTCATTGAGGAATAACAAGTCCAAAGACTTGATAGACAAGAGGATATGCCACGTCATCGGACGAGCAATATAAACTTAGTCTCACATATAACTAAGTAGACGGAGTTTCTTAATATAGACGAGATCCATCTTTGAATGAATTAAATGCAATCCGAATCTCTTGAATTTATTTTCAAATGATTGATATTTATTTCAATAGAATATTTGTTCTTCACTTTTGTCCTATCTGCTTTAATGTTTTACCATTTTGTAAAAGAAACATAGTACCATCAAGAAATGCAAAAAGCAGAATCGTACAATAAGATACTGCAAAACGATCTGTACGATGACAACTTTATGACTGAAAAAACTGGATTGTACACAAAGGAGGAACAACAAGTTCTCAAGCTACTATACTCAGAGGAGTGAACCTCCAAATTCATGCTACTTCAATAACCAAGAATACTATTTAGCATTGCCACTATCAAGCTATCAGTCACAACGGGTATCATGCATCAAATGCTATCTCTAAACGGGATTTTTCAAAGTAACCGTTGAAGAAATACAAGTGAAGAAGAAGGTCAATAAATAGAAGACTCGAGATACTGAAGAAAGCACTCTTGATTGCACAACCTTACGAGCTCAATTTTTGTAAAACTACAATCACTCATACTCATATTTCTTTAGAGAGCAAGAGTCAGTATTTCTTAGTCTGAATATTGTGAAAATATTCATCTGATCTTAACTGTTAAATCCTCACACATAGGGAGTTAAGAAGATCAAACATTAAATCTCTTTGTTAGAGTTAGAGCCTGAAGAGGCTTGGTAAGAAAGAAATACTTGTAGCCTGGAAAGGTGTTGAATACTTGGCTATAATCTATTTTGATAATAGTGGATAAAATCCTTCAAGTATAAGGGACTGGACGTAGCTCTTGGTTGGAAGAGAGTGAACCGGGATAAAACATCTTATGTGATTCTTCTATCTCTAATCTCTTACAGCTTTATTTGTTTCTTACTAACCGAGGGATTTTGATATTGCTTTTGTTAAAGTCTTTTAAAATGATCTTTTTCTTTGTGCGTGCTTCAGTTTTCTAATCTGCTTGTGAGCAAAAATTAGTTTGAAAAGTTGTTTTCAAAAATGATTAACAAACACAATTCACCCCCCCCCCTCCCCCTCCCTTCTTGTCTTTGCCCGTGACAACTTTAATTGGTATCATAGCTCAGCCTCGAAAGGGTTGAGCATCTAACAAGTACTGAGGGAGTACGATCCACAACCATGGATGCAGAAGGACAAGCTATCAACAGACCTCATCTATTTGATGGAACGAATTGTGACTACTGGAATAAGAGAATGATGGCCTTTTTAGATACACAGAATGTAGATATCTGGGAGCTGATTGAAACCGGCTATACTGAAACAAGAGATGAAGCTGGAGCTGCTGTTCCTAGAGCCCAATGGACTCAAGAGCAGAAAAACCAACATCAGCTGAATTTGAAGGCTAAGCACTATTTCATGTGTGCTATAACCAGATCTGAACATGACAAAGTTCACAGTTGCAATGCTGCGAAAGAAATTTAGGATAATCTTGCCCTAGCTCATGAGGGTTCCTCACAAGTTAAGGAATCAAATATCAGCATGCTGGTTCATCAGTATGAGTTGTTCAAGATGGGTGAACATGAAATAATAGATCAAATGTTTGGAAGATTCCAAACCATCACCAATAGTCTCAGATCTCTTGGAAAAGCTTATGAAAATAGAGATCATGTCAGAAGAATCCTGAGAAGTCTATCCAAGCAATGGAGACCCAAAGTAACTGCTATTCAGGAAGCCAAAAACCTGAATACACTCTCTCTGGAAGAGCTTCTTGGATCTCTCAAGGTTCATGAACTTGAACTTAATGAAGAAGAAAATTTCAGAAAAGGAAAATCTATTGCCCTAAAGGCAAAGAAAGCAAGCTCATCAAAATTTCTCAAAGCTGCTTAGTCATCAGATGAGTCTGAATCCTCTGATAATGATGAAGGATCATATGAGGGTGAATTATCCTTTATCTCCAGGAAGATTCAACATATGTGGAGAAAGAAAGGTGGTTTCAGAAAGAAGCAAATCAACAAAAAGTTTTCCAAGGAGAAGTCAGATTCCAAGGAAAAAGGTCCACCATTGTGCTTTGAATGCAAGAAACCTGGTCATTTCAAAGCTGACTGCCCTGACCTAAAGGATAAAAAGAAATTCTTCAAAAAGAAGAAAGGCTTAATGGCTACATGGGAGGATCTTGATCTGTCTTCATCAGATGAAGAAAATGAAGTTGAGGAAGAGGCAAATATCTGTCTCATGGCAGACACTGCATCAGAAAGCGAATACACTGGTACTGAGGTAATGGACTCTGACCCGTCCACTCTTCAAAATGCTTTTGATGAACTGTTGCATGAGTCGTCTATACTCTGAAGAGAATATAAGAGTCTCAAAAAGAAGTTTTCTAAACTGACTAGAGTATATGATAGGGTCTGCACTGAGAAACAAAACCTCAAAAATGAAAACGACAAACTAAATTCAGTGAATGTCAATCTAGCTGACAAAGTGGTGTGTGAACCTGATGTCTCTTGTGAAGTTGCAAAACTAAAGCAAGATGTAACATATCTCACTGATTCTCTGTCAAAGCTTGTAGGTGACTCATATAAGCTTGGTCTCATTTTAAGGTACTCTAGGTCACCTTATGATAAATCTGGTCTTGGTTATGACAAAGAGAAGCAAGACGCATCTCACAAAAGGTCAAAACCACTTAAACAGCATAAAGCTTCAAAAGTTCCAAATAAATATACCAAAGCTAAGTCTAGCTTGTCCAAAACCTTTTGCAAAGTGTGTCGAAAAAATGGGCATATTACATCTAGATGCATACACAATAAACATGCTAAGCATAATCGTCCAGTGACAACTAACAAGAAAGGACCCAAGTCAGTTTGGGTATCTAAAGATAAGATAACACCTGTTACAGATTTGCTTAACAACAAGAAGAAAACAGATGTCTTGGTACCTTGACAGTAGCTGCTCACGACACATTACGGGAGAAAGGTCTATGTTCCAAAATCTTAAGCCCAACGATGGTGGCTGGGTTATATTTGGAGGAAATCAGAAAGGGAAAATCATCGGTATAGGTAAAATTGGTAAACATCATTTTCCCTCCATTGATAATGTTCTCTTGGTAAATGGCTTGAAGCACAATCTACTGAGCATAAGTCAATTATGTGACAGTGGATATGCAGTATCTTTTGATAAGAACATGTGTACTGTCAAGAAAGATAATGGATTACTTTTATTCAATTCTAAAAGACAAAATAATCTCTATAAGATTCACTTGGAGGACCTCTCAAATCAAAGTGTCTCATGTCTAGTGCCCATTGAAGATGAGCGATGGATTTGGCACAAAAGGCTAGGTCATGCAAGCTTGAAATTAATTTCAAAGCTGAACAAGCATAACCTTGTGAGAGGACTACCAAATCTTAAGTTCAAATATGATGCTTTCTGTGATGCATGTCAGAAGGGGAAACAAGTCAAAGGTTCTTTTGAATCTAAGAATGTTGTTAGTACTAATAGACAACTAGAGTTGCTACATCTTATTCTTTTTGGTCCAATAAGGACTGCCTCTGTCAATGGTAAGAAATATGGTCTTGTCATAGTAGACGATTACACTAGATGGACATGGGTTATAATCCTAACTCACAAGGATGAGTTTTTTAAGGTCTTTTATGTATTCTGCAAGCGTGTACAGAATGAAAAAGGCATGTGTATCACTTCAATCATAAGTGACCATGGGGGAGAGTTTGAAAATAAGTTATTTCATAAGTTCTATGAAGAAAGTGGTATCCTCACAACTTCTCAATACCTAGAACACCATAGCAAAATGGTGCGGTAGAGAGAAAGAACAGATCTCTTCAAGAGATGGCTAGGACTATGCTCAACGACAACTCTGTCTCTAGACACTTTTGGGCTGAAGCTGTTAATACTGCCTGCTACATTCAGAACAGAATATACATCAGATATATCCTGAATAAGACTCCTTATGAACTGTGGAAAGGACGAAAACCCAACATATCTTATTTTCACCCTTTTGGTTGTAAATGTTATATACTGAATATTAAAGATCAACTTGGTAAGTTTGATGCTAAAACATATAATGGAATATTATTAGGATATTCTGAAAAAGCTTTAGAGTTTATAATTCTAGGACTCTGATAGTAGAGGAAAGTATTCATGTCAAGTTTGATGACAAACAGCCTGAAAAGAAATTATTAGAGCTAGATGAAGTTTTTCCAGATCTTGATCTAAGCATTCCAGGAGACTCACCTGAGATAAAAGTTGATGATCAAGAAGATGACCCCACTCAACAACCAGAAACTTCCACTTATCAACATGGTACAGTTCAAAAATCTTGGTACTTCAAGAATTATCATCCACAAGATCAGATCATTGGAAACCCCAATGACAAGCTAAGAACCAGATCAACCTTCAGAGAACAAGACAATTCTGCACTAGTCTCTGGGTTGGAACCAAAAACAGTAGACGAGACTCTGCTAGATGATGGTTGGATTCTTGCCATGCAAGAAGAACTCAATCAGTTTGAAACAAGTGATGTCTGGACTTTGGTTCCACTGCCCAAAGACAAATCAGTAATTGGAACAAAGTGGGTTTACAGAAACAAACTTGATGAAAATGGTAAGGTAATAAGAAACAAAGCAAGACTTGTTGCTCAAGGTTTCTCTCAAGAAGAAGGTATAGATTATACTGAAACTTTTACACCTGTTGCTAGAATAGAATCTATTAGAATTCTACTTTCATTTGATGCACATCATAGTATTATGCTTTTTAGATGGATGTTAAGAGCGCTTTTCTAAATAGCTTTATTAATGAAGAAGTCTATGTTATGCAACCTCCGGGTTTTGAGTGTGAAACCCATCCTGAATATGTATATAAGCTTAAGAAAGCTTTGTTCGGTCTTAAGCAAGCTTCTAGAGCTTGGTATGATAGACTAAGTTCCTTTCTTATGGAAAATGGATTCAATAAAGGAAAGGTTGATACAACCTTATTTAGAAAATCCATTAAGTCTAATTTCATAGTTGTACAAATATATGTTGATGATATTATTTTTGGTAGTACTAATGAGTCTCTGTGCAAAGAATTCTCTAAAGTAAAGCAGAAAGAGTTTGAAATGAGTATGATGGGAGAACTCAAATTCTTCCTTGGACTTCAAGTAAAACAAACCATGGACGAGGTGCTCATCCATCAAACTAAGTATACAAAAGAACTTCTGAAGAAGTTTAAGATGGATAATTGTAAGCCAATGAATAATCCTATGTACCCAAATTCCATATTGAACAAAGATGATAAAGAGAAAAAGGTAGACCAAAAGGTATACAGAGGTATGATAGGATCTCTCTTATATCTTACTGCGTGTAGGCCTGATATTATGTTCAGTGTTTGTTTATGTGCTCGATTTCAATCTGATCCTAGTGAATCTCACTTATCATCGGTTAAGAGAATTTTTAGATATTTAAAAGGTGCTACTAATCTTGGTTTGTGCTTTAAGAAAAATGAAGATTACAGATTAGTTGGTTTCTGTGATGCTGACTATGTTGGAGATAGAATTGAAAGAAAAAGCACTAGTAGAGGATGTCACTTCATTGGAGCTAATCTTGTCTCATGGTCAAGCAAAAGACAAAGTACCATTGCTTTATCAACTGCTGAAGCTGAGTATATATTAGTTGCAAGTTGCTGCTCACAACTTCTCTGGATCGACATCAATTGGAGGGCTACAATGTGTTTGTAAGTAATATTCCACTTATGTGTGATAATACTGCTACAATAAATCTATCTAAGAATCCAATTTTGCATTCTAGATCTAAGCACATAGAGATTAAACATCATTTTATTTGGGATTATGTGCAACAAGGTGTGTTTGATATTCAATTTGTAGATGCTAACCATCAATGGGCATATATCTTTACTAAACCTCTTGCAGATGACATATTTATCTTTATTAGGAAGCATCTTAATATGATATGTGTGGATTAATTTAGGCGTCCAGCCTCGAGAAAAATTTGTTTTGTTAATCCTGCGTCTATTATCTATGCTCTTCTAATACCTTTTAAAAAGTTATGCGTCTATTGCATATTGTATTGCACATCCATATGACGCGTCCACTAATACTGGTTATCGCGTCAATTGTATAGTTTCAGATGAGTTCACATCTGCTTGTGTTTAAGCATATTTTTTTGTGTTAATAAATTCATTTATTTTGTCACAAGACAAATTTATCCTTTATTCTCTTTGCTGAGTCAGTACTTCCATCAATCCCATCAAGACCTTTTTATAGTTCCAAGTTACCAACGTCGTTTTTGTTCAGTCTCTAAAATGTCTGATGTGCATTTCCCTAAGTTTTGATGAGAACTAAACATTGGTTAATGATTTAATTAACCTTCATATTGGTTGCTAACCTATCTATCGAGTGTGCAGATTAAATAAGAGAATCATCCGTCCAACACTGTAGTGATGGAAGCTCACGTCCAACAGTGTAGTGATAGAAGCTCACATCCAACACACAAGTGATTGAAACAAACGTCCAACATTATAGTGATTGAAGCGCACGTCCAAAACGCAAGAGATAGAAACTTGCGTCCACTAAAGTGATGAAAGTCAGCATCTACTAAAGTGACAGAGGCGCTCGTCTACTAAAGGTATCAGAAGCGCTCGTCCAACGACGTGGCATTTGGAGCTCGTCCATTAAGGTATCAGAATGGCTTGTCCAATGACGTGGCATTTGGAGCTCGTCCATTAAGGTATCGGAATGGCTCATCCAATGACGTGGTATTTGGAGCTCGTCCATTAAGGTATCAGAATGGCTCGTCCAAGTGATGTGGCATTTGGAGTTTGGAGCTCGTCCATTAAGGTATCAGAATGGCTCGTCCAATGACGTGGCATATGGAGCTCGTCTACTAAAGTAACAGAGGCTCTGGTCCACTAAAGTAACAGAGGCTCTCGTCCAATAAAGCAACAGAGGCTCTCATCCACTAAAGTAACAGAGGCTCTCATCCATTAGAGTAACAGAGACTCTCGTCCACTAGAGTAACATAAGTGCTCGTCCACTAAAGGTAACAGAAGCGCTCGTCCACACTAGTCTTTGGACTTGCTGAGTCCTTAATATGGAGCTCGTCTACTAGCCCGAATGAAAACTCAAATGGCTAGATAGATGTGGTTATTTTCAAGATGGAAGCACTTATCTTATAAACGCGAATTCTATAAGGATTATCAGAATCGTATTTCAAGAACCAGAAAAAGACTTGAAGCCTTCTCTCCTACTCAGTTTCACGATTATCAAGAAAAGTCAGAACGACTCTATTGCATTAATGGCTGCTCAGAATGACTCTATTGTATTAATGGCTGCCCAGAACGACTCTATTGCATTAATGGCTGCCCAGAACGACTCTATTGCATTTAATGAAGTTCTTCTTGAAGCTAACATCTGAGAGAATGTCTCTAACGGATCCTAAAATGCTTGAAGACCATAAATACAGAAGTCTTTAAAGATGAAGATAAGAAAAATGCACATTTCATTAAAAAGCCATTACTCTTTCATTTTTTCATTCTGTATTCTTCAAACATTTTGAAGTTATTACACAGACTTTCCTAAGCCTTACATTTAAATCACTCTCTGAGTGTTAGTGAAAGATCTGCCTGTGAGAAGTTGTATGTATTACAAACCAAATCTCTCAAACAAACCTGAGTGAGCCTGAAGAGGCTAGGTGTGCAAACAATACTTGTCTTGAGCCTGAAGAGGCTAGGTGTGCAAACAATACTTGTCTTTGAGCCGAAAGAGGCTAGGTGTGCAAACAATACTTGAGTCTGTAACATGATCAGTTATAGTGGATAAATCTTGGTGCTGCCAAGGACTGGACGTAGCTCTTTGCTTTGAAGAGTGAACCAGGATAAATAACTGTGTTAATCTCTTCTTCCTTAAACTCTTTAATTGCTTTAGTTTTCTTACGTCTATCAAGTGGTGTGTTTGAAAAAGTCACCCATCCATCCTTTATTCTTCCACTCGTCCAAATCTACCTTTTGTTTACGAAAAGATTTCAACTTTGCTTAAATTCTGATAAACACAATCCAACCCCCCTTCTCGTGTTTATACTTGTCTATTTCAGTTTTATCATAATGACATGTCATGTCAAAAGTTTTTTTTAATCTGTGAGATTCAAAATTCCTTTATAAGTAATATTCTTCCCTCTGAGAAAAACTTTACACTTCTCTAACCTCTCGAGCTATCTCTCTCTCTCTGCTTTCAAACCCTAAGCTCTCTGATCACCTAAAATGGCTTCCTCTTCAACCTTCAACGTGGACAAGCTCAACTTGGCAATAGAGCATCATTTCAATCTTGGAGTACTGCAAGACTACAACTTAGACATAAGCAAGTATGTTAATGCATCCAGGTGGGGAGGACTCTTCATAGAGAAAGTCTCTGTCTTTCCCAACCTAATCAGGGATTTCTGGAGGAATGTTTAAGTGATTGATACTGACTTCTTCTCTATGGTGTTAAGAAAGAAGATTGTAGTCTCGTAGAAGACTATTGCTGATGGCATCTTATGTGCTCAGGAAGGTTTAGTTTTTACTGAGTCTTGGGAAGAAGATTTGGGTGGCTCTGAGACCATTGAAGTCTATCTCATGAAAGAAGATACAGTTAGAACTCACACCTGGAAAGCTGTTGAAATGAAGGACATTATTCGCTTCCTTCATCAGCTTCTAAATAAGGTGGTTCTTCATAAGGTTGGATTCAAAGACAACCTCTCCTCTCTGCACAAATTCTGCCTCTGCCATCTTCTCACCGAAATGAAGATCAATCTTCCAAGAATTATGTACGGAAGATTTAAAGACACTGTGATGAATAAGAAAAGACTCTCAACATTTCCTTTTTGCCATCTTCCTCCCAAGATTTTCAAGGCTCAAGGAATTCATGAGATTCTTGTTGCAAGGACTCCTGAGGAGCAAGCTAGGATCTTAACTGAAAAACCAATGCCGATTGCAGACTTTGGTAAAATGAACATAGCGAATATGAACCTCAGTACCTATGCTGCTGCTGCAATGGCCAAGACTGGGGAGTTGATGAAAACTAAAGAGGAAATGGTGGAACAAAACAATACTGAAATACTAGGAGTAAATAGAGTAACTAGGCAAAAGACCATTGCAACAAGGAAGCCTGCCCCCAAGAGACCACCTGGTGGGATTATTATCAGGGAAGCTTCTGATGCTCCTGCTGCAAAGAAGCAAAGAAGAGTTATCTTCTCACATAATGAAGATAAGGAAGCTGATGAGGACATCATTCCTATCAGTACAATTCTGAAGAAGCAGGAGACCTCTGTTGCTGCTGCTGAGGCCGTTGTGCTTGTTCCAACAAAACCTAGAAGGCAACCAGCAAGAAAAACCAGAACAACTAAGACCTCTAAGGTAACCATCTCTGCTAGTGATCATGTTCAAATAGCAGTAGACGCCTTAGTGTCTAGTTCAGAAACTAGAATTGGTGATGTGCCTGCTGATAATAACATTATTGTCTCCACTCTAGATGATGTGTACTTCCCCACACCCCTTTCACCCCAACCAACACAAATAGCCACTCCACAATTTCAACCTATTATCCCTGTCGATGATCCCTGGTTCAATCAACTAGATGATGGCATTTCCCCTGGTGCTCCTTTCCCCAAACCCTTGAGAACCTTATTTCCCTTCACCCCAACTTCTGCTCTTTATGATTGCAAATCTGAGGATTGGGCCAAGATAAAAAAGAGAATGGAAAGTTATATTTCACTCTCACCAACCCGAACCTGAACATATTCCCAACAGATGATATCCTCTACCTGAGTATAAGGAAGAATTCAGCCCACCTGTTGAACCCCTTTACCTACTTCATCCTGACTGTAAATTAATAAAAAATGTGCCTTTACAAATGCACAACAACTTAGGACTGTTAGTCACTCACCTACCCCTAAAGAAATTACCCCCCAGAAAAATTTACCATAACCTTGTCAAAACTCCTCCTTTCATACCCCTCACTGATGGAGTTGAGAGACTGACCCCAATAGGAAAAATCTTCCTACCATTCCTGAGCGTAGAACAAGATCCTCAAAGCATGTTCTTATGATCATGTCAAGGGACATAAAATGGGTGTCTTTTGAGCATCCCAGAGTCTATGGGAGGGCCTCTGATTTCTTCCTAGATCCGCTCATCTATGAAATGTTGTAGTGGGAATTCAGTAATTTCAGAGTTGATAGAGCCGCGCATTTTGTCCCTCCATCCTGGCTGAGACATAATGAAGCAACTAGAGTTGGAGTCGTGCCTTACAGGATCTATCCAAGACTGCCAATGGTAGATCTGAATAAGGACAAAGATAAGAAAAACAGAAGATTCAAAAGAGTCGTGTCTGAATCTGAATCAGCAATGCTTGATTGAACCAAGAAACGTTCAATAACTCAATGCTGGATTTCTTTTTGCGTAATGAATCCATTGAGTTGATCAATGAACATCGAGCTGCTGATTTCTGGAAATTTTATATTATTCACTGCACTAGAGAGGCATCTTCCTTTAGACTGACTGAAGAAGAGAAGAAGGAAATTCCTAAGGTCAGAGGGAAGTGTGGTCTTTCAAATTTTAGATATATGATCTATAAAGACCTCTGAAGACTTCCTATAGACAGTAAAATGTGGAATTCATCTACCCCATAAGATGGGCAAAAGAAGTATCAGTGATCCCCCCACCTACTTCAGAGCCTATTGCAGATGAACCTGTTGTTGAAGAACCTGGTCAAATTGCCACTGTTGTTGGTTTAGAAGATACATCTGAATCCATTCACAATCAGAGCTCATAAGAAAAACAATCTTCTCAACCATTAGCTCTAGTTGTGATGCACCCTTCAGATCATTCAAGAACACTAAGCACATTTCAAGAGTCTGCTGAAAGCTCAAGGCAACAGGCTTTGTCATCTAATCTTGAAGAGGTTCTTGGAAAAATAGTTGATGAAAGAGTTGGCAAGATAGTTGATGAGAAGACTGAAAATATGACTGCGAAAGTAAAGGAGGATGTCCAATAGCAAGTTCAAACTTCAATGGCTCCAACCTTAGAGGTTGTAAATAAAATGTTGGAATTCCTCATGGACTTCAAGAAAAGTCAGACTCAGAACCCTCCTCTTCCACCACCTCCTCCTGCTTAACCTTTACCTTTTATCTTTTTTCTCTTATACTGACAATGATGGTCCTTTCCTTTTACCTTTTTGGCTGATGACAAAAAAGGGGAGAAAGGAAAGGAAAGAGATTTATTTTTATATAAATATAAAGTCAGTTTTGAAAAGCTCATAGTTGTCTACATATGCATATTCTTTTCTAATTGCTAAATGCTCTGATACTTATGTTTGCTATATTTGCTTTGATATCTGCTGACTATGCTTATTCCCTTATATATATATATATATATATATATTCTAAGTATGATAAGTTGTTGCACCTAATTGTTAGCTTATATGCAGTTGTTTTTCATATGCTTTTTCTGCTAAATTATTTGAATGCTTTGTCTTAGGGGGAGCCCTGCAAGCTATCTTAGACTTTTCTTTAGAGGTGGGTAAACGGACCAGTCCGGTCCGTTTAAGTCCGGTCCGCATAAGTCCGCATTTAAACGGACCGGACTTTATAGTCCGCATGAAAAATGGACTCTGAAAAATAGAGTCCAAGTCCAGTCCGCATAGTCCGCGGACTAAACGGACTGTCCGTGGACTCTATCCCATGAAAACAAAAAAACAAAAAATAATTAAAAAACAACATAAAGAAAAAAAATTCCAACCTTGTCAGCTCAAAATTTACACCCAAGAACTATAATCAGTTGCCCAAGTGTGCAAACATAAATAGTAACCCAACGGGAAAACCATTTCCTCCATTTTTAATAATCTTATGCCATTGATAATTAACATCCTTAAGACCCAGTATTGCCCTTGAGGGATCAATCATGGGTTTGTTCTCTAACAGATCTAACATCTTCAGGCAAAAAAACAAAAAGAGTAAAAAAAATATCACGGAGCACGAACCAGATGTGTCACGTGTGATATCAATGAGATCTAAGATCAAACGTGCTAGATGTGTGAATGCCGGACGAAGACGAGCACGAACTGAGCAGCAGCAACCTAAGCGGTAGCGACCTGGGATTTGCGAACGATGGTGAGACTGAGGCTGAGGCGGAAACGTGGTGCGATTCGCGAATGGTGGTGAGGCGGAAGATGGTGCGATTCGCGAACAGAAACTCCTTGGTGAGATAAAATGCAGGGTCACGGAATGATGGTGAGGAAGGAGTGAGGACGTGAGGCTAAGCCTCTAAGGAGGAATGGGTTGAGGGAGTTAGGGTTTTTAGGTCAAGATTTGAGTTGGGATGTGTCTCTGAACAGAATTTGTGGTCCTATACATTTTAAAAAAATTGTTAAAAGTGAACAAGTCCGCGGACGGGTCCGCAAATCCGCGGACCGAGTCCGTTTAGCCCGCGGGCTAAACGGACTGGACCCAAAAAGCCCGCATTTAAATGGACTCGCATTTTAGGGTGTCCAAGTCTGCGCGGACTGCGGGTTAAGCGGACTGTTCGCGGACTCCGGTCCATATACCCAGCTCTACTTTTCTTTTCAAATTTAATTAGTTTTGTCATCATCAAAAAGGGGGAGATTGTTGGAACCAAAGTGGTTTTGGATTAAATAATCTCTAAGTTTTGATGCTAACAAAAGGATTAAACTTACTTGGCAAAGTGTTAGTTGAGATCTAACATGTGCTTTCAGTTATGCAGGAATACTTCTATATAAGTAAAATAAAATTGGGATAAGTTTTTCACTGAAAGAATACGCGTCCATCCTTCTTAAGGGTTGCTCAATATTTTGGTAAAGTTGCTCTAAATGTTTGCTAGACGAATACCAAAATAACTTTTTAGATACAACAAGTCCAAAGACTTGATAATAAGCACGTCCTTCTTGCCACGTAAGCAGACGGAAGTAATTAGTAGAAGTAAATGAACTGAAAAATAAGTAATAGACGAGCTCTAACCGTCACGTCACTAGACGGAGATCTTTATAACTCATTGAGGAATAGCAAGTCCAAAGACTTGGCTGTAATCTATTTTGATAATAGTGGAGAAAATCCTTCAAGTGGAAGGGACATGACGTAGCTATTGGTTGGAAGAGAGTGAACCAGGATAAAACATCTTGTGTGATTCTTCTATCTCTTATCTCTTACAACTTTATTTGTTTCTTACTAATCGAGGGGTTTTGATATGCTTTTGTTAAAGTCTTTTAAAAGGATATTTTTCTTTGTGCCTGCTTCTGTTTTCTGATCTCCTTGTGTGCAAAAATTGTTTGAATGGTTGTTTTCGAAAACTATTAACAAACACAATTCAACCCTGCTTCTTGTATTTGCCTGTGTCAACTTTAGTCTCTTGATTCCAAATTACCTTAAGAAGTATTATGATGTTTTTATTGGAGACTAGAAATATGTGATTTTGTCATAACCTGGAAAAATAGACTACGATAAGAGGGACTAAGACTACAATTGGATACCTTGAGTAGGGAGTTGATGCATATTTTGATAAAGTTTTGATCTTGGTAATGATTATGAGAGTTAGATGTGTGGTACACTGTTTTCTAGTGGACCAGTAATTAAAAATAGAAGTGATTAGGTTTTGGTTTTGTTCTTCATGTGGGAGGAACTAATATACAATGTCATGAATAATGGATATAATGTGGTGGTAGAAAATTTCAAGGATGAAAGAGAACGATGTAAGAATTGATTATGTTATGGTTAGCCATAAGAGGAATGAAGCGATTGAAAATACAACATAGAGTCTTTGATGGAATTGATGTGTATGCTGTGAGAGAAGTGAGAATCTTAGTTGAATCTTGTTGTCAAAGGTGAGAGTTAAGGATGTAGAGGAAAAGTTTTCCTAATGAATTAGTATTAAAAGGAAGAAGAGATTAAGTTTAAATTTTATCTTTATGTGTAGAAGATTAAGATAAACTTGTAAATGCCAGAAAGTATGAAATGAGGATAAGTAGAACGAAAAATAATTATGAATTTAGTTATTAAGTTACAATTGTCATCTAAGGGAAAGTGAATACGAGAAGTTCAATGTAGGATCTTGGGATTAATATGGGATTACAAGATTTTCGAGGACGAAATTTTTTTTTAGTGGGATAGTAATGTAACACCCTGCTTTTTCATTGTTTTAAATAACAGAAATGCATATGAATATGTTTATATATTTATTTGAGTTTTAGAAAATTATTTTAAATAAACTAAGTTTATCACCTCATTCTACTTGAACGTAGAAAGCTACGATTAAAATTTAGGTTGAAAAGTCAGGCGAAACCCGGCCTGCGAATTTCATTGACAGTATATTTATACTAATTAGAAGACCTAATTTTAATTCCTAAACGAAAAACTTAAGGTTTTTATTTTATTTCCTACGATTGTGTATTTTTAGAATTATTTCATTAAAAGTGAAATAATATACGTTTTACGGGCGTTATATTCAATCGGGCGAACGACGGAGCTGATTACGGGGGTTTTAGGACTCGATAAGTGGATAAACCCTAAGTTCTCTTAGGAATAAGTCATCCATGTGAGAGGTTTAATATGGCTTAAGGATATGTAAGCAATTTTAATAATTGCATTTAGACCCTTAAACTTTCTTTTAATTTCATTTTGGTCCCTAAACTAGTTTCTGTGATACACTAAGTGAAATTGATCAATTTCTGGCTCTTCCAAACCATATTGGGCTGTGGTTTTTGAGGCCCAATATCATGGCCATGAATCCATTTTGCATGAGGCAAATTTCTACTCTAAACTTGAAATAGACAACTATAAACACGAGAAGGGGGGTTGAATTGTGTTTATCAGAATTTAAGCAAAGCTGAAATCTTTTCGCAAACAGAAAGCTAGATTTGGATGAGTGGAAGAATACACGATGGATGGATGACTTTTTCAAATACACCACTGATAGACGTAAGAAAAACTAAAGCAATTAAAGAGTTTATGAAGGAGAGATTAACACGGTGATTTATCCTGGTTCACTCTTCAAATCAAAGAGCTACGTCAAGTCCTTGGCAACACTAGGATTTATCCACTATAACTGATTAAGGTTACAGACTCAAGTGTTATTTGCACAACTATCCTCTTCAGGCTCAAGACAAGTATTGTTTTCACACCTAGCCTCTTCAGGCTCAAGACAAGTATTGTTTTCACACCTAGCCTCTTCAGGCTCACTTAGGTTTGTTTGAGAGATTGGGTTTGTAAAAAAACAACTTCTCACAAGAAGATCTTTCACTAACACTCAGATAGTGGTTTAAATGTGAAGTCTAGGAAAGTCTGCGTAATAACTTCAAATGTTTGAAGAATACAGAATGAAAGAATGAAAGAATTAATGAGCAGAGTAATGGCGTTTTAATGCAGTGTATATTCTCTCTGTCTTCATCTTCAGTGACTTCTGTATTTATAGTCTTCAAACATTTTAGGATCCGTTAGAGACATTCTCTTAGATGTTGGCTTCAAGTAGAACTTCATTAAATGCAATAGAGTCGTTCTGAGCACCCATTAATGCAATAGAGTCGTTCTGAGCAGCCATTAATGCAATAGGAACATTGGTTGTACTCTAACATGTAGGATCATGGCTTTAAGCATTGAGAGACAGCCATGTCAGAGTTGGGCAGAGAGCTTTTTGTACTTTGCTGAGTACACTCCCCTTTTTGTGGAATAAAGCATGTTCGACGCATTCTTTTAGATTATCCAAGGTTGCTTGAGAGAGTAGTCTTCTTTTCTTGATAATCGAGAAACTGAGTAGGAGAGAAGACTTCAAGTCTCTTTCTGGCTTTTGAAAAATGATTCTGATAATCCTCATAGAATTCGTGTTCATAAGATAAGTGCTTCCATCTTGAAAATAATCACGTCTATCTAGTCATTTGAGTTTTCATTCGGGCTAGTATATGAGATCCATATTAAGGACTCGGCAAGTCCAAAGACTAGTGGACGAGCGCTTCTGTCACCTTTAGTGGACGAGAGTCTCTGTCACCTTTAGTGGACGAGAGCCTTTGTTACTTTAGTGGACGAGAGCCTCAGTTAGTCTGGTGGATGAGAGTCTCAGTTACTCTAGTGGACGAGAGTCTTAGTTACTCTAGTGGACGAGAGTCTCTGTTACTCTAATGGACGAGAGTCTTTTGCCACGTCATTGGACGGATACAATTTGACTTTAATGGACGCGCTATTATGATATTTTAATGGACGCGCTGTTCTGATATTTTAATGGACGAGCTCCAAGTGCCACTTCATTGGACGGATAATTCTGATACCTCACTGGACGGGCTTTTCTGATACTTTGAAGGACACGCTCCAAGTGCCACGTTAGTAGACGGATAATTCTGATACCCCACTGGACGGGCTTTTCTGATACTTTGATGGACGCGCTCTTCTGATACTTTAAGTAGACGCGGCCCTCTGTTATTTTAAGTAGTCGTGGCCTTCTGATACTTTTAGTGGACGCGGCCTTCTAATACTTTTAGTGGACGCGGCCTTCTTTCTCTTGCGATTTGGACGTGCGCTTCAAACACTATAGTGCTGTTTTGGTTAGATCGGGTTGTTGACTTTCTGGCTTGTTTATATCAAGACCTGCAAGATCATCTTCTAGATCTGATAGTTCTTTATCAGTCTTTAAACCATCATTGAATTTAACATGAACAGATTCTTCAATAATACAAGTTCTTGAATTGTAAACTCTAAAAGCCTTAGACTTTTCAGAATATCCTACGAAAATACCTTTATCTACCTTAGAATCAAACTTTCCAAGATTATCTTTGGTCTTCAGAATAAAACATTCACATCCAAAAGCATGAAAGTAAGATATGTTGGGGCTTTTTCCTTTCCACAATTCATAAGGAGTCATTTTTATAAAAGGCATAATAAGTAATCTGTTTTGTACATAGCAAGCAGTGTTTACAGCTTCTGCCCAGAAGTACTTAGGGAGATTATTTTCATTGAGCATAGATCTAGCCATCTCTTACAGAGATCTGTTCTTTCTCTCAACCATTCCATTTTGATGTGGAGTTCTAGGTGCAGAGAAATTGTGAGAGATTCCATTCTCCTCACAGAACTCTCTAAACTGCTCATTTTCAAATTCTCCCCCATGATCACTTATAAGGGTAGAAATACAGAAACCTTGCTCATTTTGTACTCTTTTGCAGAATACTGAGAAAGCCTTAAAAGACTCATCCTTGTGTGTTAGGAAGAGTACCCATGTGTATCTAGAATAGTCATCAACTATGACAAATCCATATTTTCTTCCAGATAGGCTGGCAACACTAACTGGTCCAAACAGATCCATGTGTAACAACTGAAGAGGTCTAGAGGTTGATACTTTTTTTTTAGATTTGAAACTTGATTTTATCTGTTTACCTCTCTGACATGCATCACACAAGACATCTTGCTTAAAGCTAATATCAGGCAATCCTCCCACGAGATTATTCCTTTTTAATTCAGAAATTAGTTTCATACTAGCATGTCCTAGTTTCTTATGCCATAACCATCTCTCATCCTCTTTAGACATCAGACAGGTTACACTTTGATCTGAGAGATCAGACAGTTCAATCTTATAAAGATTTTGTTGCCTTTTAGCTGAAAAGAAGGTTTTGCCACTACAGTCTTTAATTATGCATACATCCTTGGTAAAGGAAACATCAAAACCACTATCACATAATTGACTTATGCTAAGCAGGTTATGTCTTAATCCTTTAACCAATAGAACATTAGATATAGAGGGAAGAGGGGGTTTACCACCAATAGTACCAATTCCTATAACCTTCCCTTTTTTATTCTCTCCGAAGGCAACGTGTCCTCCTTTCTTAAGTTGGAGGTCTAGGAACATAGACCTTTCTCTTGTCATATGTCGCGAGCAGCCACTGTCCAGGTACCTGCAGTGGTGTTTTCTTTGTCTTGTTGAGGACATCTGCAACAAAGATTATTTGATCTTTAGGTACCCATACTTTTCTGGGTCCTTTTCTGTTAGTTCTAGGAGTCTGTGAGGACTTCCTTCTCTTCTTATGGATACACTTAGACATAACATGCCCAGTTTTTCCACAGAAGTTACAAATAGGTGTTGATTTGGTTACAGTTGACTTAAAAGATACTTTAGAAGCTTTAGTTGATACTTTATGATGTGTCTGATGGACATATCCAATACCTTCTTTGTTAAGAGGGTGCTTCTGACTACCAAGTAGCTTAGTCAAATTGTCTCTACCATTAACAAATTTGGCAAGATCAGAAGTGAGCTCTTCCACTTTCTGTTGAAGTTTTCAACTTCTTCAGATGGTGATGTTTCACTTGAGATCTTAGCTTCATTAGACTTTTCAGTCTTCAGCTCACAGTTTTCTTTAGCCAGCTTCTCGCACTCTTGATATTTCTGTTTATGCTCACTGGTGAGATTTACATACTCTCTCTTGAGGGATTTGAAGGCTTTAGATAAGCAGTTGGATTCCTCCATCAACTCCTCATAAGCATCAACTAATTCCTCATAGTCAGGATGTACCTCATCATTAGAGTCTGATTCAGTGTTGGCCATCAAACAGAGATTGGCTTCTTCCTCAGTTTCTTTATCAGAAGATGTTGACTCCATGACTTTAGTTGTTCCTTCATGTGTGACAACTAAAGTGTCCCACATTTCCTTGGCAGAGTCACAAGCACAAACCTTCTCAAACTCCTCCAGACTGAGAACACAGATGATGTTATATCTGGCTTTGTGGTTAAGCTCCCATTTTGTCTTTTCAGCACCAGTCCACTGAGCTTTTGGTTTGTCAGTGTTATCATCATTTTTGGAAATGAATGGACCATCTGTGATGACATCCCAAAGATCAGAGTTTGTGGATAGAATAAACCATTGAAATCTATCCTTCCAGTAGTTGTAGTTTTATCCATTGAAGTAAGGAGGTGTGGTTTGGGAAGCTCCTTCAGTCTGATGACTTCCACTTGAACTAGATCTAGCCGTCATGTCTATTCTTCAGGAACTTTTACCTCTACACTATTAGACGCTCAACCCAGAGACTGAGCTCTGATACCAACTGAAATAGACAACTATAAACACGAGAAGGGGGGGTTGAATTGTGTTTATCAGAATTTAAGCAAAGCTGAAATCTTTTCGCAAACAGAAAGCTAGATTTGGACGAGTGGAAGAATACAGGATGGATGGATGACTTATGCAAATACACCACTGATAGGCGCAAGAAAAACTAAAGCAATTAAAGAGTTTATGAAGGAGAGATTAACATGGTGATTTATCCTAGTTCACTCTTCAAATCAAAGAGCTACGTCCAGTCCTTGGAAGCACCAAGATTTATCCACCATAACTGATTAAGGTTACAGACTCAAGTATTATTTGCACACCTAGCCTCTTCAGGCTCAAGACAAGTATTGTTTTCACACCTAGCCTCTTCAGGCTCACTTAGGTTTGTTTGAGATATTGGGTTTGTAAAAAAACAACTTCTCACAAGTAGATCTTTCACTAACACAGAGAGTGGTTTAAATGTGAAGTCTAGGAAAGTCTGCGTAATAACTTCAAATGTTTGAAGAATACAGAATGAAAGAATTAATGAGCAGAGTAATGGCGTTTTAATGCAGTGTGTATTCTCTGTCTTCATCTTCAGTGACTTCTGTATTTATAGTCTTCAAACATTTTAGGATCCGTTAGAGACATTCTCTTAGATGTTGGCTTCAAGTAGAACTTCATTAAATGAAATAGAGTCGTTTTGAGCACCCATTAATGCAATAGAGTCGTTCTGAGCAGCCATTAATGCAATAGGAACATTGGTTGTACTCTAACATGTAGGATCATGGCTTTAAGCATTGAGATACAGCCATGTCAGAGTTGGCAGAGAGCTTTTTGTACTTTGCTGAGTACACTCCCCTTTTTGTGGAATAAAGCATGTTGGACGCATTCTTTTAGATTATCCAAGGTTGCTTGAGAGAGTAGTCTTTTTTTCTTGATAATCGTGAAACTGAGTAGGTGAGAAGACTTCAAGTCTCTTTCTGGCTTTTGAAAAACGATTCTGATAATCCTCAGAGAATTCGCGTTCATAAGATAAGTGCTTCCATCTTGAAAATAATCACGTCTATCTAGTCATTTGAGTTTTCATTCGGGCTAGTAGATGAGCTCCATATTAAGGACTCAGCAAGTCCAAAGACTAGTGGACGAGCGCTTCTGTCACCTTTAGTGGACGAGAGTCTCTGTCACCTTTAGTGGACGAGAGCCTTTGTTACTTTAGTGGACGAGAGAGTCAGTTAGTCTGGTGGACGAGATTCTCAGTTACTCTAGTGGACTAGAGTCTTAGTTACTCTAGTGGACGAGAGTCTCTGTTACTCTAGTGGACGAGAGTCTTTTGCCACGTCATTGGACAGATACAATTTGACATTAATGGACGTGCCGTTCTGATATTTTAATGGACGCGTTGTTCTGATACTTTAATGGACGAGCTCCAAGTGCCACGTCATTGGACGGATAATTCTGATACCTCACTGGACGGGCTTTTCTGATACTTTGATGGACGCGCTCCAAGTGCCACGTTAGTAGACGGATAATTCTGATACCTCACTGGACGGGCTTTTCTGATACTTTGATGGACGCGCTCTTTTGATACTTTAAGTAGATGCGGCCTTTTGTTATTTTAAGTAGACGTGGCCTTCTGATACTTTTAGTGGATGTGTCCTTATGTTACTTTTAGTGGACGCGGCCTTCTGATACTTTTAGTGGACGCGACCTTCTTTCTCTTGCGATTTGGACGTGCGCTTCAAACACTACAGTGCTGGACGTTTGTTTAAAACACTTGTGTGTTGGACGTGAGTTTTTATCACTACACTGTTGGACGAATGATTCTCTTATTTAATCTGCACACTCGATAGATAGGTTAGCAACCAATATGAAGGTTAATTAAATCATTAACCAATGTTTAGTTCTCACCAAAACTTAGGGAAATGCACATCAGACATTTTATAGACTTAACAAAATTTCTTATGCCTTACTTAAAGACTTAAGTATTTTAGGTTGAAAATGCAAGTCATGGACTTGGGCTTTCTTTGGCCCAAATTTACGCAAGGCCCAAGGCCTCTTTGCCTTGATCATAAAGTTCATGAGGCAACTAGAGTCTTCCACAACTCTCTTGAATTTACCATCATCTTCTCCAAGCTACTCCATTCCTCCATTTCTCTCCAACACAAAAAGCTTGAGTTTGTGAAGCAAGTGTGTGATTTCTTGCAAGTTTTCAAGTTCCAAGAGATAATCTATGATCCTCTTCATCAATCAAGTTCATGTTCTTCATAAAGCTTTTCATTTCAATGCCTTTTTCATTATGTTCATCTTTGTTGTTCTTAACTTTGATAAATCATAGAAAATGATAGAAAAATCCTAAAAATGTGAAACCAATTTCTATGTTCCTATTATCTTTCCTATAATCATAATCCAAGATATTATTGTAATCAAAGTTTTCCTCATCAATTATTTTGCTAGGGATGAATCCTATAGGTGTGGTTGGAGGAAAGTTTTTGTTCATTTTCTTTACAAATGATTTTGTATATCATCTTTCTAGTATGTATTCATGTTGAGTCCAAGTTATTTCATCAAACCAAAATCTCTTGCCATGTTTTTGTCTCATGGTTGAACCTAGGTCTTTAGGAGTTAGGAAGTTTTTAATTCAATCCTTGTTGATTAATCACTAATCCATTGTCTTAAGTGCTTAGGATTATTAATACAATGACTTAAGCGATTTTAGAAATTTTTAGCGATAAAACCTATACAAGACCGTGACCTATATGTGGTATATAGGTGATGTATTTGCTTGTTATTGATTGGTTGACTTGTGGTCTGTTGAAGGATTAAAGACTTGTATTGTGTACGTGTGTCGCCGATTTTCCGGATTTGCGTTAAAGTTTTAAAGCGGAAGTTTAATTCTTCGAGAGGTAGGAGGGGATTGCCGGAGGGATTTATCTGATGGCTACGTGCTATCTGTTGTTGGTATGTATATTTATCTGTGGTTGTGGTGTTTGGTTTAGTATGTTTTGAATTGGTTGAAGTTATGTTATTGTTATCTGCATTTAACTGTTTATATGAAATTATATATTATAATATTGTGATGCATTATCTGCCTGAGAATATTTCAATGATGTTGTTGTTGATTGGTTTTTGAGAAGCCTGATAGTGGTGAGTATCCAATCAATTAATCAAATAAAAGCTTTAAGAAGCTTTATAAATTATATTCAATGTTTATGAGAGAAATATTGGAATATAATATTGATGGAAAATTTTATTTGGGAAAACTAAGAAATGTTGGAAAATTTCATTATTTTAATGATTTATCGGCATAAAAGTGATTATGAGTCACAGTGAAGGCGTAACCGTGAAATTATTTTTGTACTGCTAATTTTTACGTAAGAAATTTCGTAATATTATAAAAAGTTTTTTTTATAAAATTATTTTTCGAAATTAACTTAATTATGATTTTAGAAAATTACTTAAGTTGAAAAAGCTAATATTTGGCTTAAATGACTTTAAAAGTGATTAACGACAACAATTTGGAAAAGTATCGACGGCAAGTGTTTCGAAATAGCAGTCCGTATTTTTAAATAGGTTTGAATCTCAAGTGACTCTTCTTTTTGAAAACTAAGTTTTTAGTATCTGATGATTTTATGAAAGGATTTCCCATTTGAAGCGATTTTCCGAAATCAAGTTTTCTCAGCGGTATTAAAGGTGTTATGGAACTTAGTAACCGAGACGTCGGGGTACTAAGGTTCTTACGGTGTTATGGACAGGGTGTCATTTGGTTTTTGAGGTCCTGTAGACGTGGTGTCTACTTTTCGGTGTATTAAAGGTGTTAAAACAATTGAGATGTTTTCTATTGCCACGAACCTATGACTTATGCATCGGTCTAGGGGTTTCGTGATTGAGCACTCGGACTTTGAGGTCCTGTGTTGTTACTGAAAGTTTTAAAGATGTTTAAAACAATGTTGGTCGTAAGCCTGTGAGCTTCGACATAGAAAGAATGAACACAAAGAAAAGTGTCAATAACAAAGAGTTTTGCATGCATTTGGCAGACGTGCCCACGGTTCTATGTGTGAGTACCTTGCGGAGTCAGGTATATCATGCTACGATTTTCTTCACTATGCCTGGGTTGGACAATTAAACCCCATTTACGGTTTTATCACAGCGCCTCGGGTTTGGACAGTGTGCAATGGGTTTGGCTGTGTGCCTTTGTGCCATGGGATGACAATTGAGCCTGATTAACTCACCACGGTTGGGATATCTCATGAGATTAAGTGCGAATTTAGATTATGTATTTGAAGTGTTCATGCATAGTTTTTCAAATGATGATGTTTGGGGTGTGAAACCCATTGATAAACTATTTGCTTTGATATGAATGCTTATGTTGATATAACATGTATATGTGTATGTGTTTATCTGTTGTGTCGCTCATGTAGTTGTCGAGTTAAATCCATATATTGGTCTCTCAGTCTTGCATGTTATATTTGTGGTTTCTCTACTTGTGCATATATTTACATCCGAGACTAGATGGACCCAAATTTGCCTCTGGCTCATTTGAGGCTACGTTCGATAACATTTGATCACGCACATAATGGTTGAGACACCTCGTTGTGCCCCATTGTATTATTAAATTGAAACCTTATTATTTATTTACTTAATCGCGTGCTTATCGTTGAAAATACATAAAAATTTAAAACTTAATAAATAACCATTTAACTTTTGCAAATATATAACACTCCAAAATTATATTACATAAATACACACATAATTATCCTTTATTTTACACAACATTGTTTAGGGTATCCTCTCAGTAGGATCCCACACAGGTACTTATTTATACAAACTGCTTATAACTAACGGAAAATAAAAATGTCTTATATGACTCACTAGCCCTAAACTTACTACACTATATTATTAGGATCAATAGGTTGTTCTATAGCATCAGCTTCATACGAAATGTCATTCAACTCCTCAACAACCTCCGTCTCGTACAGGGTTCCTTCCATCTCCTTAGCAACATATTCCTCCATCTGGTCTTCTAACATAATAAAGTAGACATACACAAAAATACAGAAATAGGGAGATAAGAAACAGTTCTATCATCATAAGCGGAAAAGATTCATAGCATATAATACAATAATAGTCACAAACATGCATCACTCACGATTTACAATCATCCATACTTTATGGCATCATCCTCTACCCTCCAACTCATGCAACTAAACCTTTATGCTGATGTGGCCACTGCTAATCCTGTCACACATCCCTCGTTAGGAATGTCAGTCAGTCGTCCAAGTGACACGTTCCCAATGCCGGTGCACATTCTCATCCATGGTGAGAATGCTCATGAAAAACAATGACATTATAGCTGTACAGTATCGTCGGTGCACACCCTAATTTTCTCTCTCATCTTTATCAAGGGTGATCATGCATAGCAATGACACTATAGTTGCACAACTTAACTTCTAATTTGAAATGGTCCACGAGAACTTCGGACCTAGTGTATCTCAAATACACAGTTATGAACAACAATGCAACATATGATTCTCACTGACTTTTATCAATAACAACCTAGTACCTCAAACTTTTCCTCATAACATCCACTTACATTCTATATCACATCACTTCGATAAAATAATAGCGAGGCACCTCTAATTCATATTCAAAACTCTCACCCAAACAAAATACCTCCGAGCAATATATATCTTTACTTAAAATCAACTAAGCAATTTATCAAACCAGACAGATCATGCATAACACAATAATCAATAAAATATTCAAATACCAAAATAAACGTCACATGCAGTAGAATACCTCAACCAGCGGATCGCAAACAGTCAAAAGTAAATAATTCAGACATCCTCAAATATGAATAATTAACCTAAGGCGATAAACCTACACTTCCCAAATCGTCGTTGGTTTTACGGAAAAGTTTCCAATATGATTTTGGTATTGTCGATTACTCGATCACTAGTAGGGTTTAGGTCGCCCTACACCATTATTATAAATTATATACTACTTATCGGTTCCGACGATGGAATGGTTCTTTCTCCCACCTAAGTTACCACCGGAAACACGAAATCGACGATCCTTTATATCCCGCCACGAGTTACCAAAACCACATTCAACCAAATCAACAAATTAACAAATTAATCAAACAAATCTAAATATGACCATATGGTGCTAGGTTCGGCTAAGTCATAAAAATAAGGCTTGGGTTATTTTCTCAATCCAATCTTTTAGATACTAATTCCCAAAGTATTAACTAGCATAGATTAAGTGCTAATAGTTAAGATTGTGAAACATAATCCTTTAACCAACTAGGTTAGGGTTTTGGCCTCAATGAGCAAAATATGTTAGAAATTTCTTTTTCTCACAAACTCTTGGATCTATAACATACACACCTTAGTTAGTTCATACAAATCATGATCTAGTTAAAGAATGAAGAAAACTTATTTTGCTCACATGAACACAAATTCGGTCAAGGCTAGAAAATAGGGCTAGGAATTTCTTTTGATTTCAAGTTTCTAGTTATAACAACTATAGGTATTAAAGAGTAAAGATCAAGTGTCATATTGTAAAAATTGAACAAAACTTCCTTTGCCTAAAAATATATAGATTCGGCCTTCAATAGATAAATAGGAAGGAAAATGATTTTGATTACATACTCTTAGATGATGATAGTAGAGGACATATTAAGATCATAGAAATTGGTTTCACATTAAAATGATTTTTCTACAATTTTCTAGAAATATTTGAAATTCTAGATCTAAGAATGAAAAACTCATGAAAACTTGATGATCATGACTTGGAAACAAGAAAATCAATGAAGAACATGATGTTTATTTATTAATAAGAGTAAGGTATACCTCTTAGATGTTGGAAAATTGAAAGGAATGGATCAAGTCCTTCACAAAATTGCTTGAAGTGTTCTTGAGAAAAGTGATAGAAAATGAAGAAGATGAAGAGAATGAAGGTATGAGTGAAGGGGCTGCGGTTTTGTGGTATATATAGGCTATATCTTAGGTCTTGTTTGGTTTATTAGATGTTGGATTAATAGCTTTTGTGATTATTTAATTAATATAAGCTTAACCATAGTTAATAATTAACTTAACTAGGGTTACTTTGCTAAATATGGTTAATAAATATGTGGCTCACATTTAGTGGAGGGTGTGGCTGATTTTAGACCACATAAACTAACCATGATTCATTAACCATGGTTAAAATCTAACTTAACTTTGGTTAGGTTAAGCTAAAAGGGCATTTTGGTCATTTCACCTAAATTTGTATTTAATGCTTCATAAATGCTTGGTGAGTCATGGTGGTGACTCACCCCATGACTCAGCTCTTCCGGTGGCCGGTTTTGTCTCTGCACATCCCTTCTCGACTCCGTCGGTTCCCCGATTAGGGTTTTATGCCCGTAAAAAGCGTAATATTTCGTTTTCGACTGAAAAATTTCAAACTAACCAAACTCGTTGGAAATATGATTTAAATATAAACCATTTCGTTCACGAGTCAAAATTAGTTTTTCTGATCATTAAAATCTTACTGTCAGTGAAAACACCGACTGTTTTCTGTCCGAACTTTTACCAAAATTTGTCCGAATAAACATAATATTTTGTTTCTGATCAAAAATTTGGAAAGTAGACTTCTTCACAGATAAAATATAAAAAATCTACAAATTTCAGTTTTCAAGCCAAATTAGGGTTTTCTTTCAGTATAAAATTATACTGTCAGTTAAAAAACGCAGATCGGTTTTCGTCTGAGTTTTAAACCCAAATTTTAACCAGAGCTTCCTATCATAGAGTAAGTTCCATATATGATTTTGTTTTCTCCAAAAATCATTTCCTAAGTCTCAATTAAAAATACAAATAATTATATTTTTACTGTTAACAGCATAATTAAAAGCAGACTGTTACAACGGTGGTGCTTGGGAGATTAACCCAGGGGCACTCAGCGCCACTTATTCTGGCCCTAGTCGAGAGGTCACCGGTATAATAGCTGCGGGACCACAACGGAGGACGCGTGTCGTGGAGACTGTCGAGGTACCTCTACCTCCAGTTTGGCTATATCTACAGTACTTGGCTGAGCATGGGTTGCTTGGTATTCCACCTCAGCCGATTCAGCCTCTTCTGATAGCAGGACCAGCAGTACCTCCTATCGAGGTGGTTTTGGATGAGGTCGAGGACCCAGATGAGTACTTTGAGGAGGATCCTGAGTTACACCCTCCTGCGGTAGGTGGGGGTGATCATCATGATCTCCCTAACGGTTTTCATTAGCTTGACCAGCTATAGGTATAGTTCTTTTTGGGGTAAGAAGTTTCATCAGTTTTTGATCTGGCTACTGAGAGCCATGAGTTTTTGGTATGGTTCTAGACTATTCGCTACTATATATGTATATGTCTTTGTTTTTCCTTACTTAGTTTTGTGGAGAATGGCCTAACCTTATAAGGGCTCTTTTGTGATCTCCTATTAGTGATATAGTGTGTATTAACTGGTGATGCATATATATATATATGTATATATATATATATATATATGTATATATATATATATATGTATATATATATATATATATATATATATATGTTTGTTTATGCTCTCGTTGTTTTTAAAAAAATTATCACCATTTCCGCGATGAGATTTATAATTAAAACTCTATTTTCCGAAAGTAACCAGCGAATTCTAATTTAATTTTTCGTATTTGGGCAACTATGTGATGACCCTAGAAGGGGTGTCGCAAAGGGAACACAGCCTGAGTGGTTGAATGAGGATGCTGCCATGGCAGAGGTTGTTGTGAGGCATTTGGCATATTAGGTGCTTGTTGAAACGAGGTGTAAGCCATGGAAGCATAATGCGCAGAGAATTGTGGAGACTGTGTCTGAGGTTGGCTAAGAGAGTAGTGCCTAGGTTGAGGCCGAGCTCTGTCAAAATGTGACACCTGAGACTGATTAGGATGCTCACTTGACTAAGCAGTATAGGTTTGGTCAAATCTATAGTAACAGTTGAGTGCATCGTGGTTGTTACGATGACAGATCTGACATTCCATCCCTCCACGGTTGTAGTACATGCCACCTCTTCCTCGTCCTCGGTCACCATAGCGGCCACCACCGTCACCTCGATAACCATTACCAAAATAGGAGGTGTTAGCCATTTGATATTGGTGGTTGTGTGGAAAATAATTGGAATTAGGAGGTGGAGTGGAGGACTGAACCTGATTAGAGGTGACAGGATTGGAAGTTTATTCCAGATTCACAGAGTAAGCATCCACAACAGTCTTGGCTTTAAGCCTTTCCAATTGAGAGAAGAATAGACTCAATCTCAGCCACAAAATGAGGATCTATACGACTTTCAATCGTAGGAAACAGAATGTGGTATTCCTCGGGTAATCATTCGAGTATTGAATCAACATGTTCTTAAGTGTGATTGGATTTCTGATGGATGCAAGCGCATCAACCAGAGCCTTAATCCGAAGTAGGTATTCGTTGATATTGCGATCTCCCTTAGTGATCTGCCTCAATTCATAGCGCAACTGAGCACTTCTTGCCTTCATTAAAGAATTGAAATGGCTATGGAGTTATAGCTCCCAAGCATGCAAACATCCAATGACTCTGGCATGGATCGAATCGGACAGGGAGTTCAACAACCAAATGAACAGGTGTTGATCTTGCACCTCCCATGCAAGAAAATCAGGATTGGTGCGATCGGCGATGTGATCGTCATCAGTGAGATATCGCGGAGGGATCCTAGGGCACACAACGTATTTTTCAAGTCTGTTCGCACGAAGCACAGCTTCAACGATTTGCTTCTAGTGAAGAAAATTGCTATCGATAAGTTTCACCATGACGAGAGAGGAGAAATTGGAGCTTTGCGATTGCAGCAGTGGAGGATCGTGATTAGAGGCGGAAGCCATGGCCTAGAACTTTAAGCTCTAGATACCATATTAGAAAGAGAGAATAAGAGAGAATGAGAGAGAAATCTTTGTAACTGTATAAACTGATACTGATTTCATTGAGAAACTAGAGTGAGTGATACAGGCTTATATAGGAAAGTCCCAAGTGGGTGATTCCTAATTGATTCCAACTGAATCAGTTTTGCTGACTCGGCAGTAGCTACACGATCTTAACAGTCTTAGCTAATGCTAACTGTAACTAGCCTTACTATATACGCTAACGGTATATCACATATTATAGTTGACTTGATGCTTTTCTAAGTAGATTGATTATGCATCATAAAAAAATACTTTAAAATTTAAATTAAAGAATATTTCATGTAAAATATAAATGTTTTTTTTACACTATCATCAAACTATAAATTATCAATCACTAAAAACGTTTAGTTATTATCATAATCATTTTAAAAATCACACATGATGATTTTTATTTATTGACTGTATGAAATTTTACACTCACATTCTATCAAAATTAAACTCAAATAAATAATTTTTTTTGTGAAACTAAATATTTAATATCTTGAAAATCTAATAGTTAATATTTGTTAAATAATTCAAAATAAATATTAAATACTCCTTCCGGTCCATTTCTATGGCAATTTAAGGTTTCTACACATAAATTAAGAAAGTATTGATTTGTTTACATTTGTACCAAATTATCCTTATTTATAATATCATTAATTAATTACACATTCTAACCATATTTACTTCACGTTCCACTTGTCATTAATGTATCTTGAAAATACATATTTATTTTTGTATGCTTATTACGTTAAAATGTCCTTTTATATGCTTATTATTCCACATGTATATATTTATTGGTAAAAAAAAAAATTCATTCATATGACTTTTGTTTTGGAACAAGTAATAACATTTATGATTGAATTTAAATAGAAAATAATGATTGAATTTAAGTAGAGAGTATAATGATATATATGAAAAAAAAAATTATTAAATATATCTTGAGTTTATAAAAGATTCATTATTTAAAAAAAAAAATAAAAAACTAAATTTATCATAAAAATGAATTTAGATGGAGTACGAACTTTGATAATTTGATAACACGTGCCCTCTGAGGTTGCTAAAACTAATCTGCATAAATTTCCGAGTGATGTGAAGTTTGGATAAGAAGATGAATTGAAGAGGACCAACCAAGAGTCCAAAGAATTTCAGGTCGGAACTTGCAACTTCAACAGGATACATCAATGTTTGTCAGCACCAGAAGTGTACATTTGTAGATGCTTATGTGGGTAGATAAACATAATAACCTCACAACAAATGTACACTAGATATTTTTACTTAAAACAACCAACGAGTGGCTTCAATTGCCCTCCACAACTTCTGTTATATAATAATAACAATAATAATCTCCGAATTCTAAGACTATTTTTCACAAAGACGCTATCATCAAACCATCAAACATATAAAACGCAGAGCACAAACAAAAAGTCATAAACCATATTCCCTTTTTGTTGCAGAAACAATATGACCTCACAAGCTTCCACCTTCTCCGTCGCCATTCCTCCCTCCGCCATAACCCCTCTCCACCGCCGTCGTCATCTCTCTGCCGTTCGAGCCCAAGGTAAATTTCCAATGCTCCGCTTTTCCCATACCCTTTTTTGAAAAATTTGGGTTTTCACAAGTCCTGTGTTTGTCAAATCCCAAAGCTTTACAACCCCATTTTTTATTATATATATATATATATATATATACACGTATGTATGTATGTATATATGCATTAATTAATTTATTTACTTATTTATTTAAGAGGCATATCTAGTGTGAGGAGTATTTATCACCAGAGCATGAGAGAACAATTCTTAACCTTTAAATTAAACCATGCTTAGAATGGTTAAGATTATAATTTAGTTAAGAGTGACTACTTAACAAAGTTAAGCTTTTGTGATGGTTGTGCTTTTAATTTTGGTGTTTAGAAATAATTTGCTTGTTCTTGCAGCGGAACCATCAGATAAGTCTGTTGAAATTATGAGGAAATTCTCAGAGCAATATGCCCGAAAGTCAGGAACATACTTTTGTGTTGACAAGGGAGTCACTTCTGTTGTTATCAAGGTACAATCTCTGCCTTAGGCATATAAATTATGTATGATTTTTTTTTTATATAGATATTTTCCTTTTTTGTTTGAGTAATTGGCATTGCTAAAAAAAAAAATCTCATAGTTCATACTCCTTTAGTTGGTGATGTGAATCTTGGTGCATTTTGTCCTGCTATATCAGGAAGTTTTTGCAGTTTTGCAACAAGTGAGAATGATGAGAGATTCATTGTTCATTGGTTGGCATCGTTGGATTTCAATGTAAATTAAAAATTATTGTTAGAAATTTCCAAAGGCCTTATCTCTACTTGAAGTGAAGCTTTTGTTGTGGGGTTTATACATGTTTTGGTAGTGTATCAGTGCAGTATGCACACAGATCTTTTCTGCGTGCCAACTGCATTACTTTTATAAGGTTGGGCGTTGAGTTTATTTAGTGCTCAAAATTGAGCCAGAGTATACTTTTGCCATTAATCATTTCTTCCAATTTTCCTTATGTCACTTTATTAAGCTATCACGGCACCACGACAGGTGGCCATTATCCTGGAGTCATCGTGTTGCCTTTTGACATCACGGCCGTCACGGCCACTATTGCGGTGAAATCGCAGCGTTTTCCGTGCCGCAACTCGGAAATACTCCGTTGTTCCATCCAGAAAGCCCCAGGACAAAGCTTTTCTGACCACACCCAATCATCACCATCATCGTTCGACGTGTTGACTCTTCCTCTCCGGTGGCGGGGGACTTAGAATTAGTTTTTTTTCTACATTTATGTTCTCTTTACTTTTTTCTTATGATTTTACCCTCTCTTTAACTCTTTCTTGAAGTCATCAAATCTTTATTTTCCCCTCTTTTTATCTTTTCAATGTCTTATTTACCCTCACTTAAACTCAGTAATGCTTTGTTTGTTTTGGTGGATTTTGAAGAGAAAGAAGTGAAGAAAAGAGAAGTGGGAGTTTCTTTGTTTGGTAAGGGAGAAAAGTGAGGAGGAGAGAAATTTGTGGTGGGACCCACATAATAAGAAAATCTCTCCATTGGTTCCGAGATTTATGTAAAAGAGGGAAAAAGTTTAAATGACATATCTATCATTTTGTTTCAATTCAAACAACCTAAAAATCTACTCATTTTCTACTCATTCTGTCTTCTCTCCCCTACTTTTTCCCACCGTACTTTCATCCCCACTTCTTTCCTCATCCAAACAAAGGCTAAATTCCCTACTTCCTCTCCCCCTCTTTGCAATAGCGGCTATCCTGCTCCTGCTATAGCGGTCAGGGGTCGGCTGCTCTCCGCGCCACTATCCACTATCAACTACGTAATACTAGGTTTTTCTGGTGTAGTATGTCATGAATCATGTTGGGTTAAATGCTTAGAAATTGTGGATACTAAATTGCTTTTTACATAAAAGGATTTTGGCATAAAGTATCTGTTATCTGGTGTAGTATGTCATGATGGGTTAATATTAAGAGCATCTTCTCACAATGTTTGTTTTAAATGTTATCAAATTAACTCATGTTATCTTTAATGTTTTTCTGGCTTTAGAGCACCTGTTTGAATTTAATTTGTGTTTCTTTTATATGGAAAATGCAACTTTTATGTTTCTAGGTTGCCAACAGATCATGTTTTGGACAGAATATATAGAAGGAAAAATGATCAAGCAATATGTAGGGACTGAACTGTAGTGTTACATGGTTTGAAATGTGGAATATTGGAATAGAAAGCTATCCAAGTTATCTAGAATGATTCATTAGAACTTGCATAATTGAAAACTAGTTCAGAATATTTTGCAGTACTTTATGATATAGTTGATTGAGGCCTTTTGAAAAAGGCAAATATGGAAAATGAAGGGAAAATCATTTGAACTGCCAAGATTGGCATGTTGGAATGAAATTATACACAGTCTGAACTCTGAAAATTAGTTTCCCAGATTGGGATTTGATGAGGGCAAAAGTATGTTCGAGTAACAACATGTACTTCAATTCAGAAAATGACAGATAAAAATAAGCACATGCATATGTGCATGCGTGCATAAAACTTATTTCAAAAGGAGTCATTTTCTCAAGTAATTAATGTTTTTTTTATTATTCTATTTTGAAACAGGGGTTGGCTGACCATAAAGATTCATTGGGTGCACCACTTTGCCCTTGCCGGTAGATACTTCTTCTTTTAACTCCTTGTCACCCATAATTTTTGTCTTCATTCTATCGTTCTGGCAGTGTAGCTATATAGACAATTTGATCAGTATTGATGTCTTCTAGCTTTCTAAGCCCTTAATCATTGTGTTTTAGGCATTATGATGATAAAGCTACTGAGGCTGCACAGGGATTTTGGAATTGCCCATGTGTTCCCATGAGAGAGAGGTAGGGATATCTTTATAACTACTGGAATATACATGCCTTCTGTGATCTTAAGTTATCAAGTTGGGAGCTACTTGTTCTGCACCAATCAAGTTTTGCTACATGTTTAAATCAGTTAAATTTAAGATTGTATTGATACAGTTATGGAAAACAACTTAAACATTATTCTTGGGAGATGTCATATGTTGGTTGACAATAAGCTAGAGACCTTTTTTTAGAGGAGTTTACATAATGACTACCAATAAACCCTTATGTTCTTCGAGTATGCTTTAATGACTTTTTCCAATGTAAAAGTTTTGTTTTAGCTCTTTTTATATGTTGATTTGTTATAGAGTATGGCAGTTACATATTGTTGAAGCTAGCAACTTTGTCAACAAATCCTACTAATGACTTGGTAACTTTGACAAAAAGCTAGGGAAATGAAAACATGATTCACATTGAAGATAAAAGCAAGTAAAAAACAACATCCATGTTTTTAGGAAATATTTCCCGAAGGAAGAATTTTGTGGCTTGTTGGTTGTAATAGTTTAAAAGCATTTCAAGCTTTAGTACAAGGCTAAGTCTATATATATGTGTTTATCCATGCCAAAGTAATATCATACCAATTTCTTCTTCCATAATTGCTTTGCATTGCTAATATTTTCGTTTCATCACTTGGTAGCCTTTTCCACATAATTTTTTTTTACCACATAATTTTTTTAAAAAAAATTGTTCTACTTTCTAGTGAAGCTGTGGTAATTCAAGTTTGTAAGTTGTAGATTGCTTTTGCTTGATCAGCTTAGTCTACTTAAAGCTTTGGTCAAGGATTATTAATCTATATTCTATCATTCTTAGTATTTCCACAATATATGCATTTATGCTATAAAAGCCCCTACGTTTTGCTTTTGTTCTTTGTCAAGAAATGTGGATTAAAAAAGTTGTTTTATGAAACTTTTAAGTTAAGCCCCAAATTGTCCCACCTAGATTTCTTCTTCTTTTTTTAACCTTGTGATTTTGTTGGGTACTTTGATAGGAAGGAGTGTCATTGCATGCTCTTTCTCACTCCTGACAATGATTTTGCTGGCAGGGAACAGGTAATTCTTTTATTCAATTTATTTGAATTTTGTTTCTGGTCTTCATGGTTGCAGCTGGTTGTTTATGCTGTGTTGGCGACAAGTGATGTTCATTTTGTTTGTTAACTTAGGACATCTATATACGTATTTTGATAGAATATATTTTATTCTCTGAATGAAATGCAACATTTTCTTGCCTTGCAGGCTATCACCTTGGAAGAGATTAAAGAATCAACATCAAATATGTAACAGACTTTTGTGATTTAAGTTACTTGTTACAATCTGTATCTTTTGAATGACAAGTGAAAAGAAATATGTAATAATATGTAGGTTATTTGTATTTACCCAAAATGACATGTAATTTTTTGACCTTCCCCTTTCTAAATAGCCTACCTATATTGTATTACAAATCTCATTCATTTTTTGACTGCTTATTTTCGAAAGCAGCTCTTCTTATGACTTGTTTAATATATTCACACACAATGATCAGGAAAATTACCCAACTGATAAATGCTGAATTTTGATATTGCGCAAAGAGGGACAAATAAAATGTGAGAAGAACCATGGATAGAATGGCAAGGAAACCTTATCAGTGTATGTGTCCATAAACTCATGTAATAAGAAGGTGGTCCATCAATATAGGAAATGTTGATGTGTGCTATTGACATTATGCAAGCTCTCTACGCAACTTTTTCTATTTTTGGTTTTATATGGTATTTTCAAGCCTTTTGGGTTTGAGACTCATTTCATTGGGCACGGAAGGATCCTGTTAAATCCTGTCGTATCCTAGCCCTAGGAGCCTTGTGGCTGGAAAAGCATATATATTTTCATGTTCAAGAGGAGACTCATACAAAGTCTTACATGAATGGACGGAATACATTACTGATATTTGAATCCATACATTTATCATTCATATCCCGCAGCTTAGCCAACTGAATTGGAGAATAACATACCTTTTTTCTATATCAAAACAAATTCAAATATTGCATTATAGGATGTGTAAAATAAAATGCAACATTCAAAATGTACATCAAAGCTGAATTCTAATTCATATCCATCAAGAATCGCATTATTAATCTTTGATCTCCGGCCTCAGTAGGCCTTAACAGAAGGAGTACTAGGAGGAGAAGATGAACCACGCTCTCCATTCTTGTTGGCACAATCTTGTCCATTCCTTGAAGCCAGAGCAGCCAGGAACCGATTATTCCACCGCCAGTTAGCACCGGCAGCAGATGACAAGGAAGATGAAGCCCCTCTGTTACATGCATGATCAGCAGGGAAACGGTGCTTAAGACACACCTTGATGTGGCAAGTTTTGCAAGTACTGGTATTGGAGAATGTTAAAACCCCTTTACAGCGCTTGACGGGACAAATGGGTTTCTTCTTATTGTTGGGGTCACATTTACCAGACTTGTGGTGCCTCTCCAAGATAGCAGCTTCCTCGTGTTGTTCCATGTGGCCTGTGGTCTCAATGGACATGGAACATGTCTCGCAAACAATCACCCTCCTGCTGTTGTGGTCGGATTTTGGGCATGCGTGGGACTTGTAGGATCTGTGTTCCAGACAGAACACCTGCCATAACACGCATGTTAGTCACTCTTGCTATGCATTTGGTTAAGAAATTTAAAGATATAAATATTTTTGTTTTTGGTAAGTGTAAATTTTGAATTTTCAAAGTACTAACTACACCGTTTTTCAATATAATTTTTCTATTTCTGATTCTTTAATCAATGCCGTAAGGACACTTGTTATTAGTTAGCATTTGCCAAATGTATTCTATACACTTTTCAAATATAAAAGACGCGTGGGATACCATGACCAATGAAAATATGACTAGATACTATGTATTGTATGCAATCCTAAAATACAATATTTGAATAGATTGTTGTCCGATATATATTCCAGGTCGGGGTTCGCGAACTTAATAGAGGTCACAATGTTGTGATTTTGATAATCTTCAAAAGTATGGTCGAATTTTTTGGTAATTGTCCGCAATGATAGTGAACAGAATATAATGCAATCATAACCCTAATTGTAATTTAAAACCTTGTTCTGAGCAGGTTTTGGTATTTCTAGATCTAAACTGCTACACCTCCCATATATTGGGTAACAAGATGTATACTTAACGGACAAGCAAACCGATACTTGCTAATTAATAACTGATTCTTTATTCATCATCCATGATCCATCGAAAAACAATGTTAATACGTGAACCAATAGATAATTATGAACTAATAATAACTGATTTATCATTAGTTGAAAAAAACAAATAATAATTGATTCCATTCATTCATCCATAACAAGTTTGGATATAATTATAAGGTGATGAAGAATCTGGGAATACAATAAGAGAAGGAAATAGTATAAAAGGTATGGCAGCTTTGATATGTGTACCTGTTTGCAGCCGTCGCAAGTGAAAGGAAGGAAATCGAGGAGGTTGCAATCAAGGTGTTGACAGTGTTTACCCAAATCTGGGAAAGCTTCTGTTCCACCAGCTGCCATAGCTTTTGTGAGAATGATTAAAAGAAATTGAGAGAGATGAATGGCAATATTAGTATATGAATTATGAATTGACGAGGGAGAAGAAATAGGAGGAGGCGTGTATATATAGGTTTGGTGAATGGCATGGGGCCTAAGACAACCTTTGGGACAATGCGTGTGATAAAAGAAGATTCTAGTGGCACGGACCAATTTCTGTTGTGAGGTGGGCGGTGACGCGGTAATATAAATAATTGATTGTTTTTCTAATGTTTTGTTACAAGATAATTTGATATTTTGTTTTTAGCTTTTATTTCCCTTAATATTTTTGAATTTTTTCTTCATGATGACCTCATGCCTGTTGCATAACTTGGAAATTAAGTAATTAATGGTTTTTTTCTTTTTCCTAAAAAGGAAATTAACAGTTATTTATCGTCTGAGATTAAGGGGGGAAAATCAACGAAATGATTTTGCTACTCTGAGTGTACATTTTATTGTGTATCTTTGTTAATTATTTTTTATGATCAATTGATAGTATTATTTTTTGATAAAAATTGATAGTATTATTTACAAGGTTTTTTTAGGCACATTATAAAATGTAAATTGCCTTTAATGACTGTTATTTTATAATAATATTGTAAAAATAAAGTTGTTCTACCTCAATGGAAGGGAATCAAGATCTTCATTGAAAAAGGGGAGCTAGAGCTTGAGCATTACTTATATAGGCCGGCCTCTTCCAATGACAGGTATCATTAAGGTCATTAATTTTTTAGCGGGAATCTCTCATTGCTTATAATTACTTCCTCTAGTCCTATATATAAGAGGAAAAATCCTAAAACATACCGACCAAGAAAATACATTGAAATAAATTATTTGTAATTAATATTCATATAAATTTACAAAATTACTCCCTTCTAATAATTAATGAATAATCCTACTTGTAAATATAAACCTTATTATAAATAAGGGTAAAATTGGAAATGAGCATTTAATATTTATCAAAATACATACATGTCTCTTATATTTTGGACCCAAAAAAAATAGCCATTTACCTCTTATAATAAGCAACGGAGGAAGTACTAGACAAGACCTTGAATACCCTAGTCGTTGTGTCTCCAACCTAATTATCACTAGGAAATTCAATCTTGAGGATTGTTCTCCATTGAGTTGGCCTAAAGGTATAGACTTTCATGGATCGAGAATCTATTCGACCTATGTAAGAACAAGTGAACTGAGTCTTTGGAATTATCCGAGACCAATCAACCAAGCCATTGAGGGGCCAACTCTGAGAGGTCCATTTTTGGACAAAGTCTACCCAAGCAAAGTAAGAGTCCTCTGAGCTCTCAGCCTCATCCTTACTACTAACAGGCCAACTCGGCCCAAAGAAGAATCGAACTCCCTAAGTCTCGAACTATATATAGCAAAAGGGCTTTATCATCTACCTCGTGCTCACAGTTGAGGGAACTTGGGACGATCCACAACATGTCAAGCATCCATCATTTGGAAGAGTTTATTTAAGCTCATTTTGATTTATCTGATGACATAAGATATTATGCAGTGTGTTTGACAGAGCTTATAAAAATAACTTATGACATCCCATAAGGAGTTTTTGACTTATTTTCATAAGTCACTGGGAGAAGCTTATGGAATTATCACAAGAGCTTATGCACTAAACACCCTATCCGTGTTTTTCACTATTCGAATCCTCTCATGTCCCTTTTTTTCTTTTTCTTTCTTTAAGCGCTTATGGCATAAGCTCTCATACGAGAAGGTCTTATGTGATAAACTCTTAATTAAGTTGTTTATCCAAACACATCTTAATTCGAGTACTACCATTTTTGCCTTGGCCTTCTCTTCACAAGTTGAACCTAACGTCGTTTTGTCCTTTCAAATCTCAAGACGTGGAAACGTTATTTGGGAATTCACTCATGATTAAATGGACGTGACATATGACAAAGATATGCCACATTATCATCATACCTATTTTCTTATGAACGGTTAGATCCCAACATTTTCATTTGCTTGAGTCCATCTAAACCGTTCATTCAGAGCTTTCCCCTCTTATTTAAGAGGACTACAAGGGTGTTGCTTTGCCTCATATCTTTTTTGTTAGTTAATTGGGCGCAAGCTTCATCCATTAAAAAAAAGTTTAAAGAAAAAGATAAAAGAAAAAAATAACAACTGAATCATTAATTAATTTAATATGCTAACAAAATTAAAATTAATGACTAAAAAATCGGTTACTAAATTAAAAGCTAATATTTTTTTAAAAAAAATCCCAATCAAGTTATTATCGCTAATTTGATAGGTTAAAAATAAAAAAATAAATTAACCACCAAATTTCCGGTCACTAAATTAATAGACAAAAAATATATAAAGTACTAAAGTAGAGACCAATATTCCTATTTATTTATATTAAAAAAATTAAATAGGTGGATAATATTATTTAAATTTGTTTTTTTTTACTAAAAAATATTCATTTATTCAAATTGGTGAAATACATCGAAAACAACACAAATCCAACATTACTAAAAACCGAAAATGATGAATCTGCGAACAAACTCACAGCACGCAGGTTAATATCATAACACGACAAAATCAAAATGCCTACAAAAGTGACAAAATCAAAGTCACTGGAATACCCATATCCCCGGATCTGTAACATTGACGCCCAATTCTTGATCAAATCTGATGGATCGAAGCAGACCTGCCAATCTGAACCAAACGAACACCGCACCAAGACGGGAAACCAAACAACGTCTCACTAAGACGACAAACAACAATACTGCCGCACGCAGACGACGAAAAACACGAGGAAAAACAATCAGATCTATGTGGAAAAACCATTTATTTAAATAAAATGTGAGAAAAACGAAGTAAAGAGGTGATTACAGGCCAAAAATGACCCAAAACCATCCCCTCTAGTGATGGCACGCGACTGTGTGCAGAGAGAAGAGAGTGTATAATAATTTAATTTTAAAAAATGAACTATAACGATCTAGTAGTAAAATTATAAGGCTAGAAACAATAATTTATTGTTTTTTGAAAGAATAATTTTTCCTTTTCTTTTTAGAATCCTAGTCGTCCTCATTCCTCAATGATAACTTGTCCCGAACGAAACGGGGCGTTTTATTCCCCTCCCCTTACTTGATTTTGCAACTCTCCAGCGCCCTAACGCTCTCTCTGTCCACCACCTCGTTCTTCAATCACCATCTCCTGTGAGCTTTTCGTGTTTCATATTCCTCCGTTATACTATCTCTCTCTCTCTATGTTATCGCCATTTCCGTGTTCCCCTGCTTCTGAGTTTCTTTACATTTTGATAGGGTTCATCCACCACCCATTAATCTTAAAAATTAACATTGTAGTGTGATTTAGTACAAGTTCATTGTGGTCTCTGTTCCTTTAATTTTATGTCTTGGGATGCAATTTTTTTTTAGTGGTTTCAACAATCACCAATAACTCTACCTTTATCAGAAATTGTCTGGATCATGAGCATTTTCAGAGTCTCTAAGTTATATGTTTTACATTACTGCCATATTTCCTTGGAGTTTGACATAGATTTGTGTAATTGTTGTAATTTTCAATATTAATGTGTTCATTTTATGAGAAAAATTATAAGTTACAAGCATTTTCACGTTTGTTGTTAAAAAAATTACAACTTTGTCATTGTGAATTTGATTTGGATGGCAAACTTGATTTCTGAATGCCAAAACGAACATACCCTAAAGCTATAATCTTCGTGGCTTCAAAATGTCACAACTGTGTGCTTTGTGCTGTTGAATTTACAGATTTTGTCTGAGATGAATGGTACAGAAGCAGAGTTGTGCTGTTCTGTGAATTTATGGTTGTGTGATTAAAATGACTCGTTATATATGTGAATATGAACTATCAACTTAATGTTGTTGTCTTATACTTCAGTCTTGCTTTCACTTCTCCTAATTGTATCTGGAAGTTGTATAATTCTCTCAACATAAATGATGGCCTTCTTGTTTTTTTAGTGACAATTTTATCTTTAATTCGGATTAGGAATTCTAAGGTGAGGAATATAGATCGGTCCATTGTCTCTTCACCTAAGTTTCCCACTTTGTTTTAATCTATTCTATGGTTTATATTTTTTTCCGAGCATGCAACTATGGTGAGATATCATAAAGTATTTTAAGAAAATCTAATTCTTGGGAGAATTTGGAAAAAGGAACTCTTAAGAAAACATTTTACCATAAGGAAAGAAAGAATAATCAGTCAAAGTGTTCATTTAAGTCATTTCAAGCCAATGTATTGTATGTAAAAGCTACTTGAGGCAGTCATTTCTTTTCTTCCACAGTAGTGCCTTGTTTTGAATTCTCCTTTAGTTCTTTTGTTTTGTTTTGTTTCACCTTTGAAATACTTTATTCATTCCTCTCTCTTTCTGTCTTTGCTTAGAGCTAAAACTCAGGTCAATATGTCTCGAAGATATGATAGCCGAACAACAATCTTCTCCCCTGAAGGACGTCTTTACCAAGTGGAGTATGCAATGGAGGCCATTGGGAATGCTGGTACTGCAATTGGGATCTTATCAAAAGATGGGGTTGTTCTGGTTGGTGAGAAGAAGGTCACATCCAAGTTGCTGCAAACCTCAACCTCCACTGAGAAAATGTACAAGATTGATGATCATGTTGCATGTGCTGTAGCTGGGATTATGTCTGATGCTAACATCCTAATCAATACTGCTAGGGTCCAAGCACAACGCTACACGCTTGCTTATCAAGAGCCCATGCCCGTTGAGCAGTTGGTTCAATCTCTCTGTGACACTAAGCAAGGATACACACAATTTGGTGGTCTTCGGCCTTTCGGAGTCTCATTCCTGTTTGCCGGGTGGGACAAAAATTTTGGCTTTCAACTTTACATGAGTGACCCTAGTGGAAATTATGGTGGTTGGAAAGCTGCAGCTATTGGTGCAAACAACCAGGCGGCACAGTCAATACTAAAACAGGACTACAAAGATGATATCACAAGGGAAGAAGCTGTTCAACTTGCATTGAAGGTACTAAGTAAAACTATGGACAGCACAAGTCTGACCTCAGATAAGCTTGAACTTGCAGAAGTTTTCCTCTCACCCTCTGGAAAAGTCAAGTATCAAGTTTGCTCCCCAGAGAACCTAACAAAGCTGTTGGTGAAGTTTGGTGTCACACAACCAGCAACAGACACTGCTTAGCTTGCTGTTCCGTGTCATATGAGGTTTGGTTATGCCTATGCAATGTATTTCCTATGTTCTTCCTTTCAGAATAGACGTCAGAAAGTGTGCCAATTTTTTTTAGAAGTTCAAACTTCAAAATATTTTAAATCTTGGTGATGCTAATGGCTTTTTATTTCGTATATGCTTCTTTGATTTTCAAGTATGATATTTGGGTCCGTTCAGTGCGTTTTGGTTACAGAATTTTTGTTTCTTCTCTATTATTTTATTTGCATTATTGTTGTAGAATCAAATGTATCAGCTAGCTTGTCAAGCAATTTTCAAATAAGTAAATTACTAACACAGTTACACCTTACCTCTTAACTCAAAGTTGCATCTCAAATCCTTTCATTTGTTTTTTTCTACAAATGATGTTAAACTTTTGATTTTGGAAAGACTAGAATGTTTTTATCATTTTTAGTTTTTTCTCTGATCGGATATTTCCAAGATATGACTATGAGACCAGCTCACCAGTCCTCGAGCAGGTAATGGTGGTTAGTTAAAGCCATTCCAAAAATGGCGATTTCAATATTCAAACCCCTAAACTTACATGTAAAGTTTATTTAGGGGTGTAGTCTACTCTCATTACAATCAATCATTGTTGGGCGTTAATTATATTTATTAAATTTACATCGATAATGCATCTATCAGTAAAAGGTGATTCTTTATGAGAATAGCTCTGGATATGCCCCATTGGATCCTAATTTTCAATGGCAAAGAGATATAATCATATATATCCCCATTGAAAAAGTTGAGAGTAAAGCTCCAAAATTTGGATCCTCTCCTTTTATTATCTCTTATCTCTTTTTTCATGACTTAGAGGATATATAGCTAAGTCAATATTGTCAGTCTACTAAAGCCCATATCCATTGCCAACAATAGTCTCACATAGTCACATTCACGAAAGTGTAAGATACACCATTGCTAATAATTCAAGCCACTTATCATAAAGCACAGTAATGCTCAAAAAGAAAATATTGTGATTAAGTTAGATTGTATAGAATTATTATTATTTTAGAAAATTCTTGATGACGGATTGAATCTCACTGGACCTCTTTATTTTTATTGAATGCTACTCTCAGATACTTGTTGTAAATATATCACCTAATATTACCCTAACTAATGAAGTAGTCATGCCTATCTAATGAGAAATTTACGCCCACTTAATCACCAACATTAGTAGTTAAGTGGTACGATTTCGGCAAGTATACCTAGTCGCTAAGTAATACGGTGGTGAGACCGGATATCGTTCTCAGGGATCGTGGACAAGTACTACTTCTCAAATTGAACTATTATTTAGACGTTCGTTTGGAAGGAAGGGAGCTCAATACAATTAACATGCAACAAAACCAACAAAAGTAAAATGTTTTTGGTATTTTCTTAATTAATGATCAACAACAACTTGGAAAAGAGAGATAAGCAAGATAAAAGGCGCTAGGGATTCGATTTCGTCCAATTATGCATTCGGGTTCTTCATAGACAAGGAATCCTTTGAATTGCTAAAACCCTAATTATCCTAATTCCTATTGGTTGGTTGAAGGTCCAATTCCCTAAGTTAACTAACCCCTAATTCCTTAGGTGATTAATTCTATCAAGCTTCACTAATTACCCTAATTCCTTAGGTCTAATTAATTAAGCCGATGATTAAGCTCCATGAAATTGTTTGACAAACCACACTAATCAAATAACCTATTCCTAGATTACTCAACTAATGGTATTAATGACAAGAGGCAAACATCATCAATCACTATTCCTGACATATCAATGAATCCCCAAAACACAAGAATGGTAGCTAAGCATTCAAATGTCATTAGAAATAGTAACTAATACATCAACAACCAATAGTTCATAGAATAAAGTAGAGAGTTAACAAAACATCAACATAAATGAACTTCATAATCTCCCTAGCTAAGGAATTTAGCTAGACATGCTAAACCCTAGAGAAGAGAAAAGGGATAGAACTCCATGAAGTAGAAGGTACATGATGAAGGATTCCTCCTCGTTCTCCTCTCCAACTCCAAGAAATTGCCAAATTAGGGTTAGAATGAGTGAATTTCGTGTGTATCTGCTGATGGGTCATTCTAAAATGAGAAATGAGGGTTTAAATACCATATCAGGAAATTCGCCAGCGCTAAGCGCAGGATTTAGCGGCGCCGAGCGCTGACTACACGAAAACCGGTTTATGCGACCTGCTAGCACTGAACGCATGATTTCTGGCGTCCAGCACCAGCTTGGCTGATGCCAGCCTTCACAAAATTCTCTTTCCACACTCTTTCATTCTCACATAAGCTCCACTTCCTTGATCAATTCCACTTCTCTTCAAGCTTTTCCACCTTTATTGAATCCTAAAATGATGAAAAAACATACCTAAGTTAGATTGCAATAAAAAGGGAACAAAACAACTAAAAATTAACTTTAACTACAAGAATTATTAAAAATACCCACAACAACTAACAAAGACTCAACTAACTAAAAATGGGGACAAAACAAGGATAAAAACATGCAATTGGGAGTAAAATCCACTCAAGAAAGACATAATTACTTGGTAATTTAGCAAATTATCATTAAGTATATATAATTTTATCGTCAAACGCATTTGACAAGCGAATAAATATATGTGAATGACACTATTCATTTTTTTAGCTTGCTTTCTAGGTCGGGGAGTTATAAGGTGGATTGGTTGGTTTGGGGGGAGAGACATAAGGGTTGGAGTGATACGGAGGTCATGGGTTCAACTTCTTACTAACATAACACATTAATTACTAACATTTGCCGATAAAAAAAACTTACTTTCTAGGTCATCATACTAATTATTTGACATTCTTTGTAATTAAAACAAGTAAAGTGTTTTTCCACTAGATAAGGTCGGTTACAAGGATCAAATGATGCCACTATAGTATATCCAAAATCAAATCTTCTTACCAGCCATTTAAGATCTAAATCCTTTCATTACTTAGAAAAAATTTTGTTCTTCCTCTTTCTAATTATATAGCTGTTGTCCATTTGGCTAACTTTTCTAATTGGAAGTTCCACCAATTTTATTCTCACATGTCCAAATTATCTCAAGCACGATTCTAGGCAGGTGTCCTTGCTACTTTTCGTCTAATATATTTATTCTATTTTATTCTCTTTTCCTTTATAAGAAGTGCTAGCAACACACTCTCTAACATTCTTTTTCAAACACACTCTCATATTGATTGAGATTCATGTAGGTCCCACTATTTTGGAAATGGGTCCCATTAATTCATGTGGGTCCACTTGAATTTTGTAGGACCCATATGAATTTCAATCAATAAAAGGGAGTGTGTTAATAAGAAAGTGTTAGAACATCTTTATCCCACACCCCAATTTTTTACTTTTTGAAGTTCTTATATGGATCTCACCATTACACATCACTAATATTTACTTTTTACATCTTAATCACATCATCTCTCCAACCCAGCAACTTCAAAAAGTTCTTAAATGGACCCCACCAGTGGTCCCACCTCCTTACATTTCATCAATAATTTATTTAGGTTAAAATACATTTTTGGTCCTTTATCTTTTGGTAAAAATTTGTTTTGTTCCTTTATCTCTTAAAAGATTCATTTTGGTTCTTTATCTTTCAAATAGTACTCAAAATGGTCAATCCGTCAAATATGTTACTAACGTCCGTTAATGTTAGCCGGAGATCCGCCGAGATCTGGACATTTCACTAGAATCTGAGCATTCTTCTCAAAACCCTATCACCGGAATCCGGGTATTTTTCTCAAATCTAAACATTTCGTTTCTCTCCCCTCTTTCTCTGTCAAATCAAATTACACCTACTCATTCTTCTCAAAACTCCTCCCCTTCTCCTCATTTCTTCTAAAAACCCTAATTTGCCGTATTGTGTACCATGTTCCGGATTCATCATATATTAACCATGTTATTGGTATGAAGTATCCACTATCATAAACAATGACTAATATCCGTCGGGAGACTTGAATGACATTTAAGGGTTGCCCTCTCCCAACCAGGTTTTCTCCATACACAAGAACATGAGTCAAATCCCTGACAACTTGCTTAGAGGTTCGAGCATGTTACCACTCGGACCAACCCTATGTTGGTACCAAATTTTTATTATACGACCAAAGAATAGAACAAATGACCTTATAATTAATTCTTTAATTTCTTTGTGATATTGTCAGGGTTAACTTCCAATCTATGGATTTGTTGAAGAGAAATTTAGAAGCTCTCGGAGTAAAAAAAATAGAAGCATATGTATGAAGGATCAAAACTTACATCGGTATAAGACTAAACACTCTTACACCATGTAAACTTGTTGTAAGTTTTGCTTATTATACCTGGTGATTGGAATCTGTTAATCACAATGGAAGCAAACATTAGCTAAAACTGAGTAACTTACGGTGTGGTGCCCTCATTACCTCATTCAAATCAATTTTTTTTTTTATCAATGATTATAAAGTAGGTGTAAAAAATGATGTGAAAAAACAGTGTAAAAATATCATTACTCTTTGCTATTGAACTTCTAGAAAGATATTCTATACCACTTTTATCACTGTACTTGTTGAAAAATATTATTTATATATCATATAGACAAACCTTCCTTTAACATTTGTTTATACCACAGAAATAGAGTGGAAGTAGAAAAAAATGTAAAGTGACTTATGTTATTATCATACAATAAGTATGAGGTGGCATGGGTGCAAGTCCATACACAAGAACTAGGAGTTGAACCCTTGACAACTTGCTTAAGGGGTCCAAACATGTTACCACTCGAACCAACCACATGTTGGTACCAAATTTCTATTATATGAGAAAGAAAAGAACAAACGACCTTAAAATTAATTCTTTCATTTCTTTGTGATATTGTTAGGGTTATCAGATGTTTACACTACAATGCAAACGTTTCCAATCTACGGATTAGTCGATGAAAAATTTAGATGCTCTCGAGAGAAAAATAAAATAAAATGGAAGTATATGTATGATGGATTAAAACTTATATCAGTATAAGACTAAACACTCTTACACCATGTAGCCTTGCTGTTAGTTTTGCTTATGATATTTGATGATTGGATTTTGTTAATCACAATGGAAGCAAATATCAGCTCAAACTGAGTAACCTACGGTGTGGTACCCTCATTACCTCACAATGAAGCACAATGTGCAACATCTTGTGCCCCTTTTTCTCACACCACATTTACTTTATAAACATTGATCAACTACCATAGTTATTTTCAAAGCATAAGTTTTTTGATCAATGATTATAAAGTAGGTGTAAAAAAGGATGTGAAAAAACAGTGTGAAAATATCATTACTCTTTGCTATTTGACTTCAAGAAAGATATTTTTTTAATACTTTTTTCACTGTACTTTTATAAAAATGTTACTTACATATCATATAGACAAACATGCCTATAACATTTGTTTATTCTACAAAAATAGTGTAAGTATAAAAAAGTAAAGTGAGTTATGTTATTATTATACAATAAGTATAAGTTGACATGGGTGTATGTCCATTCACAAGAACCAGGAATCGAACATCCGACAACTTGCTTAAGGGGTCCGGGCATGTTACCACTCGGATTAACACTTGTGTTGGTACCAAAATTCTATTATATGAGCAAAGAAAAGAACAAACGACCTTAAAATTAATTCTTTCATTTCTATGTGATATTGTCACGATTGTTGGATGTTTAAACAACAATGCAAATGCTTCCAATCTATGGATTAGTCGAAGAGAAATTTAGATGCTCTCAGGGAAAAAAAATGGAAGCATATGTATGAATGATCAAAACTTGCAACGGTATAAGACTAAACACTCTTACACTATGTAGCCATTTGTTATTTTTGCTTATGATACTTGATGATTGGAATCTGTTAATCATAATGGAAGCAAATATCAACTCAAGCCAAGTAACCTATAGTGTGATACCCCTTTTTTTTTCATCTTGAGTAATCCATAAAGAACAGTTAACATGTTATTTTAGTTTAACATCAAGACGCATACACTTATAAAGCTAGCTAGCTAGCTAATGCAAATTGCAATACAAAAATCATACCGTGAAACCTAAAATCTTAACCCATGCTCAGCAATAGTGTTTAGTTGTTCAATCATTTCAATTGTAAGAAGATTTTTCCAATTTCCAGCTCCCCCACGACGGAAAAATGCTTTGTTTTCTTCACCAGACCACAATTTTCCGATCTTATTCATCTCCAAATTGTTCAAGTTATCAAAGCTACACAAATTTAAGATATCATCCAGTTCTTCTTCGGAAAATGGGCACCCTAGCAACAAATTCAGCTAGTTTTTTTTTTTCAAAGTTGACTACATTTTCATTTCTTCAAGCCTTAGAAACATCATCTTCTCTGGCCTTTCCAAGATTTCCTTCCAGTAGCCTAATACATGGTCCCAGAAGGGTCCATACAAAATCACTACCTACAAAACTTCTCAAAAACACTCTTCTAGTTAGTTGGTTCCTCTAATTTTTTGTCTCGACTTTTCTGTGAAATACACTAGGTGTTCGGATGCGTGTTTGAGTCGAAGTCTGAGGCTGCAGAATTTGAGAGCTTGTTTGAGTGGGTGCCCGAGCTTGAGGCCGCGTATCCCCAATCTCAGAGTATTAACCGTCTCCTTAACTAATGATTGTTTAGGTGAGATGTTGAGAAACACTAGTGTTTTGCAATCCTGACCAAGATATGGCTTGAGAAACTGAGTCAGTTTTGATGACCTGTAGGATACATGCTTGTTTTGCGCTAACAAATCAGGTATGAGGTTCTTCAAGTATAAAAGCCTTTGTTTGATAGATGTAGTTTCATCAGTTGCCACCCCACTTATCTTTTTTCACTTCCAGCCAGATCAATCAGATTTAATACACCTTCCACTTCTTGTTTAGTTCTCTCATTTATACCACATATATACATGGTAAAGACAAAGTGACTCCTCGAAGAATATTTCTTCATCCTTTTGCTTCACACTGACCTTCTTTACACATCCCGTATTAGGCCAGTCAAAATCTGATCCAGATTGTGAACATCTAGTTTTTTCAAGTTGTCAACGTAATGCTTCCCGTCTTTGTCCACCTTTATTTCCAACTTCTTGCCCAAACTATTTGTTGTCCTCGGGGTATCAAATCTATGAGTTCGTCATTATATAGTTCCAGCATCTCAACCTGTATTTTGTTGTTCCACCCCTCATTTCACGGGTCTTACAAGACTGGAGTATTTTATCTAAGGCACGTGGAATTGTACCTTTCAAATAAGGATCACCAACGTTACCCATCATTTGTATGGGTTTTACCGGAAACTGCCTATCCATAAGCAAAGATACAAACCTTATACCCATCAAGTGCACTTTGCACTAGCAGGGAAATTTCAGCATAAACCTCATCTTGGGAAGCTTTTTCATTAAATACCTTGTCAAATGTATAGTTGTACGAATTTTCTTTGTGTACGAAGTCAATCCCTTGCCAATCCTCTCCATTGATATTAGGTACGATATAACCCCCCCCTATTAGGGATGGTACGACAAAACTCTAGCTTCATCCAATCTAGTTCGAACCATCATGATAATGCTCTGTTGCTTTTATATATCCTCATGAGCTCTGTCCAATTTATTTTGAAACGTCTCTGTCTTCTTCTTTTCAGCAGCTAACTGCTTCTGCAGAGTCCGTATTTGTTGATTATAATTGTCTATAAGCTGCCTGATTTCTTTATTAATTACTTCGTTGTTTTCCTCATCTTGTCTGATTTCTTCATTAACTCCTTCATTTGTTTCCTCATCTTGTCTCCTCCACTTACCGTTTGGCTCGCTTTTCTCCGTATTCTTATTTTTCCTCGTCTTTCATGCCTTTCACATAACAAGCATTGCAAACTGTCATTCGTCCTTGAGGATCACCTCTCCATAAACCGATTTGGGTCGTGCCCCAACTGCTGCACCTTTTCTTCGGCATAATGCTAGGAAATGCTTTTCAACTATATTTCCACCACTTGTTTCAGATGTTTTATAAACAACAACGTATGGTGGGAGAATCAGAGGGAGAAGCTACAAGAGTAGTTTCTTTCTCTAAATTCTGATGAATACTTGAGAAATACAGAAAACGACGGCATGAAAGACGACCTCCTTGCTTTTCCCGTGCAGAACGATGGTTCTATGCATAGATGAGAGGATGACGGTGCTGTGCAGATGAGAGGACGACGACCTCCTGGAGCGTAATGACTTGACGACAGTAACTGACGTAGTTAAGAGAAAAGAAAGGTAAATCTCTAATCCCGAATATCAATTTCGTGGAGAAAATAGCGTATGGATGGTTGCTGCAGTCGTGGTACCCTCGTTACCTCACAATGCAGCACAATTTGCTACATCTCATACCGTTTTCTCCCACACCATTTTTCACATATATTTTATAACCATGGATCATCAACCATTGTTATTTTAAAAGCAAAAGTTTTTTTTAATAATGATTATAAAGTAGGTGTAAAAAAGGATGTGAACAAACATTGTGAAAATATCATTACTCTTTGCTATTTGACTTCTAGAAAGATATTTTGTACTGATTTTTTCACTATACTTTTATAAAAATATTACTTACATATCATATAGACAAACATTAGAGTAGGAGTACAAAGAGTAAAGTGAGTTATATTATTATCGTACAATAAGTATGAGGTGACAAGGGTGTTGTAACGTCTTGAGACATTACATTGAAATAGATGATTTAAACAATTATGATTATCCATTCATAGTATAAAAAACTATAATAAATTAAAATCCATGGTTTAAAATAAAATTCTCATAAACCCTAAACACATAACTCTTCTAGAGTTGTTTTTTCCCTCAAAACATGGGCATCTAACAAAGCAAAAGAAATAAGTAAATAACAAACTGGAACTAATATCTTCAAGACTTTCTCAAGTCGATACACCATCTATATCATCAGTGGTAAACTCGGAGAGACAAACCACTAATGAGATTTATTGTGACACCCTCTACCCCGCATATATATAAAGCATTAAAAGATAGGGTAATTTAAAATAAAACATCATTTATTGAAATAATCAAAACTAAGGTAAAAGGTACTACATCATATCAAGTCTCAAAACGCGGAAAAAGAGAACATAACATAACATAAACAAAACTCAACCCTTGATGTCACATATAGAGATGGTATAACCAATCCGGAAAATATCCTCAGATACAAACTGAACAACTAACTAACTACTGAAAAACTGGAAATCCTAACTAATGAGTCGTGGCTCCTCAGAGTCACTCCTCAACTGACTGCTCGCCGTCCTTTGCATAAAAGATACATGCCACAACAAGAAACATAGAGATAGGGAGTAAGAAACATGAATACGAATATAATGGCAAGGAAGTAGTTAGCAAGACGAGCATACATCAAATAATCATGTATAGCAGGCAACAATATAACATATCAATTTAATCATACAAACGTGTATGCTATGCAATGCAAACTCTACTCCACTACTCCATTATGCACTTGGATTCACCTATCTCAGAATGTCAACTTCAGAGTTACATTTCCACTTTGTCCAATAAGCACCAACGCCGGGGCAATCCACCAAACCTTGGGTGGACCCCTAGGATAGCCGACGAACCTTAATCTCGGATGTGCCACCACGGTTGTACATGATTCACTTGAATCGCCGCGGACGACCAGATCGCCTTACTCTCGGACGACCTCCCCTATGTTGAACATCCTCCACTAACATCTTCGATGCGTGAATGCATGCTCAACACAACACACAAACATAACCACCACCTCCGCTTGGACCCATAGGCTACCCAAGTTTAAACACCATCAATTTATCGTCATTTTTCGTATTCATTAATTAAACACACTAGTTGTTATGTACTAGAGATTACCACCTTGGCCATCAAGCATCAAGGCCCCCTTGGCCACTAGGCTACCAAGGTACCATATCACCATTAACACTCTAGCCATTAAGCACTAGATATTACCACATTGACCATCATGCATCAAGACCCCCTTGGCCACTAGGCTACCAAGGTACAGTAATCTTATCACTTGTTTTTGCTCTTCATGTTTCATTGGTATTTTATTAAGTCTTTTAAAAGCCTTTGGGGTCAAACACCCCTAACTCAGCATTCTGCGTCTGGTCTATTTTCATTTCTGGTAAGGTGAGCACGGGCATGCTCACCCCCAGCATGGTCGTGCTGAGCTCATGATAATCCACTGTCTTATCATGTTTTATCTATTATTTTAGAGCGGATTTCATCAATTAATTTTTTTCGAATACTTAATTTAGCCCAAATTAGACTTTGTTTTCCTATTTTAGTTATTTTGAGTCAATGTGTGCATTTAATTGATTTTCTCAAGATTTTCATATTTTTATTTTTAGGAAAGGATAAAGAAGAAGGATTGAAATTAAATTGAAGATTGCCAAGTAAATTACAAGGGCCCGCATGATGGATTTGAATCCAAATCAATTTGGATTTGGATTATTATGATTAAAAGATAATTCAATTGGCATTGAGATAAAATATTGGATCCAAATCAAATTGGATTTAGATAATAATTGCCTATCACAACAACAAAGGATATGATAAGATTTGGCAATTAATTTAGAGATATTGATTTGGCAATTAAATATGAAGATTAAAATGCTCAGGACCAATTATGTGGGAGTTTGCATGAAGGCGGAGCTTGAAATACAAGAAAAATGAGCCAAACAGAGCTCATCACGGCCTGGCCGTGATAGGCATCACGGCCATGATCGAGCAGGGCTGAAAAAGAAAGAAGAACCCAAAGTTAGAACCTGTCACGGCCGTGACAGGCCAACCAGTGTCAAGTTCTCCAGGACAGAATCTGTCACGGCCTGACCGTGACAAGCATCACGACCGTGACACGAAAAATCTGAAAATTTAATTGCTGATTTGATCTGATTTTGTAACAGCTTTAATCCCAAGTTACCCTACATTATAAATAGGACTCTAAGGCTCGAAAATAGGGATCCCAGGGGATGCTACATTAGGAAAAAATTAGGATTTCTCTTCTTCTCAATTTCTTCTTTTCTCTTAGGTTTTTTTTAGGCTTTTGTTAATCAAGCTTGCCATGACCATGACAATGCTTGAGTAGCCTTTTTATTTCTAGGAATTAGGGCTATGCCCAAGACTTGTTTTATGTTATGAATTGATGTTTTCCCTTTGTTAATCCCAATTTGCTTTCGATTTGATTCCTATTGCATGAATTACTTGTGAATTTGGCGTGCACTTATTTGCATGTCATAGATACTCTAAGGAGGAACCTTGCGGTGAACTTAGGTATTGGATCTATAGGTATTGAACTTAGGACTTAAATCACGAGAGTTAGAAGCAGTCCTTCGAGGGTACCATTGAATTGTCACGAATCTTAATGGGTTCAATTTAAATACAATTACCACGAGAGTAGGGGTTGGTTTAATTGGGCACGGTTCCTGTATCTCGAGAGGGAACATTAAATTATTTAGGATAAATTCACCTTCAAAGCAATTTTGATAATTAGCAAGAGGGGTAGTCAATATAGTAGCATGAGCAGTCTGTTGGTAACCCAACTCCTGGAAATCTCTTTTAATTCAAAATCCCAAAAATATTTGATTTGATTTTATTGTTTCTTTTATTTTCTTGAAATCTTTTCACACCTATTTCTCAGTCTAAATAGTTGTTTAATTTGTGAAGTGACACTTGGTTTCCTAATCCCTGAGTTTGATACTCAGTTTCTCACCGTTTTATTATTACTTGCTTCGATCCGGTACACTTGCCGGAGCCCATCATCTCACAGTCAAGCACGATCGTGCTGACTATTGAGAACGGGCGTGCTTAAGCAGCACGCCCGGTTCTGGGTTTGAATGGGAGCACGCCTACTAAGCACGGACGTGCTCGGGTGCGCTACCTGCTGGTCTGGGCAGAAGGGTCACAGACCCCTTGCCAATACATTGGGAACAATTCAGATTCAAACCTAAGGGTCATTACTAACCCATTGATCATCTATTGATTAAATGTTCAGGTTTTATAATTAGAGGGGAATTAATCCTTTAGTTTCATTCATTTAATTGTCCCTAATCGCTCAAGATCAATCCCTATGGTCCTTGACTATGCCATTGACATAATCCTCATTCATTACTAACATTCAGTCTTATGAACAAGGGGAATAACCTCCCTTAACATTGTTTATCAGTTTTAACATTTAACATTAACGCGTCACAACATCAATCAACAACCAATATATACAATATCATAATTATGATAATCACTCAATCATGACATCATTATATTCAACATGTTCATAGCAGTCAACATTTAATATCAAGAACATTCATTCCAATATTATCATCACAAACAGTTAATCATTAAATAACAATTATAATGGTCATACTAATGTCATAACAACGAACAGTTTAACATCGGATAACAATTAGGCATATAGGCATACCACATGTTATTAAAAATAAAAGGTTATGGGAACCCTTCGTCTTACGCTACCCCCAAGCCTGCATACTCATACTATTCATTCTCGCCATACCTGGTATGAATATTCCTCCTTTAACCAACGAAAGCTCTACCGGTTCCCTCGGTTTGGCTCGATGAATTGTCTCAAGCCTTGGCCAACACAAAAGGTTAACCAATTAGTTCTCAATTCAACAGAATGAAAGGAACACAAGAGGGAAGAACGTTTACCTTGCGTTAATTGGCACTAGCACGTGATTGTCTCTCCCAAAGAGCAAGAACACCAAGAACAGTTTGGGTTCAAAGGGGAAGAGAGGGAGAGTTTGTCGTCACACTTAGGGTTACCCAAAGTGCCAATTTGAGGGTTGTAACTTGTAACCCTCACAATCTGATGTCTATATAAAGACTCAGATCCGAGCACGGTCATGCTTACTGTTGAGTACGGGCGTGCTCAACTTAGCGTCAATGAGACGCACTTGACTGCTGAGCACGGTCGTGCTCTCTAATGAGAACGGGCGTGCTCACATCAGCGTCAACGAGACGCATACAGCCTTAAGCACTGGCGTGCTGTTACATGAGCACAGGCATTCTCATGCGTCAGGAAGGATTCCTTTAACTCAAACCCCACTTAGCCCACTCTAAACCTTACTAACAAACAAGGCATGCATAAAAGTACTTATACGAAAAACGGGGTGTTACATTTATAATCCCGATAAGTCAACATAGTTCTAAAAGGTTTTTGAAAAGATGTTGCTTTCAGTCGGTGCGGTAACAGGAAAAACAACCATGTTAATCCGCCATTTTCAAAATAATATAATCTCAAAGTATTTCAAATAACAACATAAATAAACCACATCACACACAATAATATCATCAAAACAAACATATGAGTGCAATGACATCTTACTGCCTTCTCTCTGTAGGAGTCAATTTACCATTGTCTCGTATTAGACCAATCTGTCATCGCTATGAGTTAGGCCCTTTGTCATCTCTACGAATGAGGTATCCACAACCTTGCCTTCTCCATGTAGGAGGCATTTTATCATCGTCTCGCATTAGGCCAATCTGCCATCACTACGAGTTAGGCCTTTTGCCATCTCCACGAAGGAGATATCTCAAACAATCATCTCTCTCCAAGGGACTCCCCAAGGGAGATAACCAAACACACGCATATTACCATATGTCCATTCCAAAGTAACCTCAATACATAACATCATGTCACATGCATCAATATTCATCAAGTTCATATCAAAACAACACCAAGACATCACAAATCACAAAAAGGCATACGAAATAATAAAAATCATATCACCCAATATGTAAATATTCAATCTCATAATAATTAATCACCGATGCAACATCAATTTCATTTTAAGGACAAAACCCCAAATAATTACCATTAATTTCATACTCAAACCTTTTAAAATTTATACCATAAAAATTTAAGGAAAGATTACTTACTTCTCGGAGACCTCCAAAAAGCTCTAAAAATTATCAAAGACAAATGCTATTGCTTCACTAAAAATCTTTCTTTCTTTTTGCCAATATTTTTGATCTATGTGGCTCCCTATTCAGTACTGCAATTCCTCAAGTGGCACTGCTCTTCTTTTATTTATCTTCTTTTTCTTCACTTTGCGGTGTATCTTCCCTTCTGTGCGCACTGAGAACAGGCATTGTCTTAGATCCTCACTGCCAAAGGGCAAGTTTGCGTCATCAGCATTTTATGACCGTGGATATATGGTTATTTAATATGGACGGTGGAGATTGAAATTATGGGAACCAGTTACTGAAGGTTAATGTGGGCGGTCTGGAAACCGGCAAACGATATAGCTGGTATAGTATTTTTGTGTGCACGTGACTACACATGGGATGATAGTGGCACCATTTCCCCAAAGCCTTTGATGAACCCTAGTCGTGTACTGTAGCAGATGTCGTCATCTGCCATTGAAGACGACGAATGGTCGTATTCCGTCCATAAAGGCAGTAACCTTTTCGGTTCCTCACAATCGTTGTCTCCGCCAGATAAATGAAAACACCAGCAAGAAGTGGATGCAAATCTCACAATTAGACATTACAGTTGTGATGAACAGATTTAGTTAAGATGTTGGATGCAAATTTCATGTTTCGCATACTTCCACTTGATTAAGTTTTTTTTTTTTTGTGCAGGTTGTTGGGATGAAGCTCATAAAATACGGCTAAGTGTTTCATTTTAGAGACTGATACTGGTGTTATTTAAGCTGTGTGCGTAGATGGCTATTGGAGCTGATGGTTGATGCCATAAAACTTAAAGGTGTGTTATAAACTTAAAATGGTCAATCGAAATGTACAATATGGAAGAAATGAATGATGTACCTACGTAATATACTTGGATTAGGACTTTGTTTTTTGAGTTTGATTCAAGGTACACTGCATTTTGCATTATGAGGGTGGTAGAACTTCTTAAACATTGCCACCGTACATCCGTCGTTGCCTCGGACTTAATGTCTATGTATTCAGTTGCCATCATCGGAAAAGTAACCTGCACATTGGGACCAGAAATTTTTTTTGGGTGAGTATTATGCAACTGTATTGTTTAGCAATAATCGCTATTATCTGTAGTCTTGAAGCAATTCGACAGTAAAGATTGTGTTATCCCCAAAAAATAATTTTGATGATAGCTGATTGCGGTAATTAGATTATTTGATTATTTAGCTGAAACCAACGGCTGAACCAAGATCAGCTGGATTAGGATTAGCTGAAAGCAATTGCTAAGCTGAGATTGGTAGCTGATAACTAGTAGCTGAGTCAGGCTTAGTTGAGGAAATTTAGCTGATGCAGAATCAGCTGAACGTGGCTGCTAAGTCTAGATGGACTTGGAGGTTGTTGTTTGGTCTTAATGGGACTCGTGTGAATGTTGATTAAGAGCCCAAAAGACTATTATTCTGTTTAGAAGAAAGAAATAGCCTGAAGATGACCAAGTCATAGTGCAGTAACCACTAATTCCTAAAAACATGGGATAGTGGATAGAGGATGGTTGGAGCTGTTGCCAATAGACAAAAATGCACGTACCTAAAGTTTAGGGAATTGGGTAGCCATGATCAGCTGAATGGAGTTAGTGGTCTTAGTCAACATTATTCTTAGCTGTTTTTGTCAGCCATAATGTGCTTGTAACTGCTTAAATTTAGGAGTTAGTGGCTAACGGGGATAGCTTTAGAATAGCTGAGTTTTTTAGCCTATAAATACCAGTTGTATAAATTGTAAAAGAACACCCATCAATCAAACAATTTATTCATATTACTCTTTGTCGCGACCGTCCCATCCAAGAGCCGCAAAAAAAAGAGGGGAGTCGCCACCAAAATTTATTTAAATAGAAAAACTTTGGAAATACATTTTTATTTTAAGGACTGGTCTTTAAGTATGAGATCTCGAGCTCGAGATTCGGTTACGAGTATGGAAGGTGTTAGCACCATACATCGCTCATTCTTATGAATGATACCTTAAGTTAATCGTGTAAATTTAAATATTTATTTTTTCCCAAAAAAGTATTACAAAAGACTATGAATTAATATTGCCCAAGTTTATTAGTTTTTTTTAAGAAGAAAATTTATTTT